>ONZH01001966.1:0-183310 GCA_900303285.1 Rhinella marina
ATAAATATATCAGAGGTCAGTACAGAGATCTCTCCCATGATCTATTTATCCCCAGGACTGTGACTGTGACGAGGGGACATCCACTGGGTCTGGAGGAAAGAAGGTTTGTATGCAAACATAGAAGAGGATTCTTTATGGTAAGAGCAGTGAGACTATGGAACTCTCTGCCTGAGGAGGTGGTGATGGTAAGTTCACTAAAAGAGTTCAAGAGGGGCCTGGATGTATTTCTAGAGTGTAATAATATTATAGGTTATAGTTACTAGAGATGGGTCGTTGATCCAGGGAGTAATTCTGATTGCCTGATTGGAGTCGGGAAGGAATTTTTTTGCCTAAAGTGGGGAAAATTGGCTTCTACCTCACAGGGTTTTTTTGCCTTCCTCTGGATCAACTTGTAGGAAAACAGGCCGAACTGGATGGACAGATGTCTTTTTTCGGCCTTATAAACTATGTTACTATGTTACTATGTATGCAAAATTTGAGAAATGTGTTTTTGCTGTACATGAGGTGCAATTCTTAGGATACCTGCTTTCATCTTCAGGTTTTCGTATGGATCCAGAGAAAGTCCGTGCTGTTCTGGACTGGGACCTGAAAATCTGAAGTCTCTTATGCGATTTTTGGGGTTCACTAACTATTACTGAAAATTTATTAAGAACTATTTGTCAATAGTTAAACCCTTAACTGACATGACTAAGAGAAGGACAGATGTCTCAGTGTGGTCTGATGCAGCTTTGCGAGCCTTCTCCACTGTGAAGGAGTGCTTTTTTGCTGCCCCTATATTGGTGCAGCCAGATGTGTCACAACCTTTCATTGTGGAGGTTGACGCATCCGAGGTGGGGGTAGGAACAGTTTTATCACAGGGCCCATCACCTGGTAAATGGCACCCATGTGCTTTTTTTTTAAAAAAAAAAACTCTCTGCAGCGGAGAGAAATTATAATGTGGGTAACAGAGAGTTACTGGCCATTAAGTTGGCTTTTAAGGAATGGCATCATTGGTTGGAGGGGGCGATTCACCCTATCACTGTATTCACTGATCACAAAAATCTGGCTTACCTGGAGTCGGCTAAACGACTTAATCCGAGGCAGGCCAGATGGTCTTTGTTCTTCACTAGAGATGAGCGAGCACTAAAATGCTCGGGTGCTCGTTATTCGAGACAAACTTTTCCAGATGCTCGGGTGCTCGTTTTGAGTAACGAACCCCATTGAAGTCAATGGGAGACAAGCATTTTTTGCAGGGGACCAAGGCTCTGCCTAGGGAAGGCTGGGTGAAAACCTGGAAACCTCAGAAAATGATGGAAACACCATGTAAATGGACAGGAAACAGCAGGGGCAGCATGCATGGATGCCTCTGAGGCTGCCTAATCCCACCATTACCCCAAATTCTCCTGCAACAGCCTGGTGGTTACCCTCATGGCAATTGTGCTCACCCAGACCAAGAAAGGCGAGGCACATGCCCATCACATGTTAGGGTAGCACCCAACTAGGTGCAACGAAGGTCCATCACCCATGCCCATGCTGGCACTGCTCTCCTATCCCCAGCCACACGATGCAGGCATAAGCCTGACACAGCATGGCGGTGACACCAACAAGTGACCAAGTTAGATGAGGTAGCAGGTGAGCCACCCAAAAATTTAGCCTGACGCAGCATGGCGGTGACAACAGAGTGACCGAGTTAGACTGAGGTAGCCGGAGGTGAAGCACGGATGGTAATTTGAAGGAGGAGGGGTTGGAGGAAGAGGCATAGTAAGTCTGAGAAACCGTGACCGAGGTAGGCCCCGCAATCCTCCAAGTGGTCAGTACATGAGCGGCGCCAGGGTCAGACTCGGTCAAAGTGTCCGAGCTACACAACGGTAGCAGGTAGAGCACATAAAAAATTTAGCATCGCCCTGTATGACTGTGACTACACATTGACCGAGCTACACGACGGTAGCAGGTAGAGCACAGGAAAAATTTAGCGTGGCCCTGTATGGCTGTGACTACACATTGACCGAGCTACACGACGGTAGCAGGTAGAGCACAGGAAAAATTTAGCGTGGCCCTGTATGGCTGTGGCTGTCAATTTAGGTACGGTTGTCAACTATGAAATTGATCAAGTGGGGCATGTGTTGTATGTATTCTTCTCAGTTCAATACCATATATGTCACCTATCCGGAAAAATAGTTTGGAGAGATAGAAAGAGAGGAAAAAGACGTATTTTTAAAAGTGACATTTAGTATAGATCAGTTAAAGAGAAAGAAAGGATTTTATAAAATGGATTTGTATCACTGAGAGCAAAAAAACGTATTTTTTTACGTGACGTGCAGTATAGATCAATTACACAGAAATAATGGATTGTGGTCTGTGCAGACTGAGGTGCTGGACTGTAACTCACAGAATTGTTCCACTGAGCTGTATGAAATGGATTTGTATCACTGAGAGCAAAAGAACGTATTTTCTAATGTGACGTGTAGTATTGATCACTTGGAGAGAAAAAGTGGAATGTGCAGACTTGGGCTGCTATAGTGCAAACCACTATGGTGGTGACAACAGAGTGAGCGAGTGACACTGGGGGAGCAGGAGAACCACATAAATATTTTTCGTGGCCTTGTATGGCGGCGGTTACAACAGAGTGACTGAGTTAGAATGCGATAGCTGGTGAAGCACCCAAAAATTTAGCCTGACACAGCATGGCGGTTACACCACCAATGACTTTGTCCGACTGAGAATGCAGTGAAATGGCTTTTGTTGAGCCTCCAAAAATTTTTTTCTTTTCGGAGTACATAAAGTCGACCCTCAGCAAAATAATTTTTTTTTGAATGTCGGAACTTCCGCATCCTGAAAAATTGTTTTGGACTGTCTGTTTGACGCTCCTGAAACATTGTTTTACAGTGTCTGTAGTTGACACTGCGGAAAAATTGTTTGGAGAGAGGGCCTGTAGGTGGCCCTCCGGAAAAATTGTTTAGAGAGAGGGTTTGTAGGTGGACCTCCGGAAAAATTGTTTGGAGAGAGTGCCTGTAGGGGCCCTCCGGAAAAATTGTCGTAAAAGAGTACCAGTTGGCCCTCTAAAAAATTGCGTTTTGGGTCAGCGTTAGGCAAAGATGACAAGGAGGAGGAGTAGAGAAGAGGAATCGGATACATAAGTAATGTTAATCTTTAGCTGCTTTCACCCGGAGGAGATTTGAATTCCGGTGAAATCCAGGCTTTGTTCATTTTAATAAGCGTCAGCCTGTCAGCGCTGTCAGTTGACAGGCGTGTACGCTTATCGGTGATGATGCCACCAGCTGCACTGAGTACCCGCTCTGACAACACGCTAGCGGCAGGGCAGGCCAGCACCTCCAAGGCGTACAGTTCAGGCCACGTGTCCAGCTTTGAAACCCAGTAGTTGTGTGGAGCAGAGTGATCGGTCCGGACGTTGGTATGGTCAGCTAGGTACTCCCTCACCATCTTTCTGTAAAGCTCACCCCTACTCTGCCGAGACTGGGGACAGGTGACAGTGTCTTGCTGGGGTGACATAAAACTGGCAAAGGCCTTGGAGAGCGTTCCTCTGCCAGTGCTGGACAAGCTGCCTGCTCGCCTCCTCTCCCCCGCTACTTGGCCCACAGAACCACGCCCTCTGCCGCTAGCGGCATCAGATGGGAAGGATTGTTTCAGCTTGTGCACCAGGGCCTGTTGATATTGATTCACTCTCATACTCCTTTCCTCTACATGGATGAGAGTGGAAAGGTTCTGCTTGTACCGTGGGTCCAGGAGAGTGAACACCCAGTAATCGGTGTTTGAAAAAATGCTTCTAACGCGAGGGTCACGGGATAGGCAGCCTAACATGAAGTCTGCCATGTGCGCCAGAGTCCCAACACGCAAGAATTCCCTCTCCTCACTGGCCTGACTCTCCATTTCCTCCTCCTCCTCCTCTTCAGCCCATATACTCTCAAGAGTTAAGAAGGACTGAGAATTGGTACCCTCTTCTGTCTCGCCGACATTCTCCTCCTCTTCCTCCTCATCCTCATCCCCCTCCTCCGATAAGCGCTGAGAAACTGACCGGAGGGGTGCTCTGGCTATCAAGCGACAAATCTTCCTCCACCGTCTCTTGTGACAAGCGCAAAGCTTCCGACTTCATGCTGAGCAGTGAATTTTTCAACAGGCAAAGCAGCGGGATGGTGAGGCTGATAATGGCGGCATCGCCGCTGACCATCTGTGTTGACTCCTCAAAGTTGGTCAACACCTGGCAGATATCAGACATCCACGTCCACTCCTCATTGTAGACTTGAGGAATCTGAGTGACCTGACTACCAGTTCTGGTGGAAGTTGACATCTGGCAGTCTACAATCGCTCTGCGCTGCTGGTAAACTCTGGATAACATGTTTTAATGTAGAATTCCATCTTGTGGGCACATCGCACAACAGTCGGTGAGCGGGCAGTTGTAGTGGGTGCTGCGCTGCCCTGAGAGTGGCAGCATCTGTGGTCGACTTGCAGAAATGCGCACAGATGCGCCGCACCTTGTTGAGCAAATCAGACAGATTGGGGTATGTCTTGAGGAACCGCTGAACTATGAGATTGAACACGTGGGCCAGGCATGGCACATGTGTCAGTCTGCCGAGTTGCAGAGCCGCCACCAGGTTACGCCCGTTGTCACACACAACCATGCCTGGCTTGAGGTTCAGCGGTGCCAGCCACAGATCGGTCTGCGCCGTGATGCCCTGTAACAGCTCTTGGGCGGTGTGCCTTTTGTCACCTAAGCTCAGCAGTTTGAGCACCGCCTGCTGGCGCTTACAAACGGCACTGCTGCTGCGCCTAGAGCTACCGACTGAAGGCGCCGTGCCCACGGATGGTAATTCAGAGGAGGAGGAGGAGGAGGAGGGGTCGAAGGAGGAGGCATAGTGCGTCTGAGAGACTGTGACCAAGGTAAGCCCCGCAATCCTCAGTGTGGGCAGTACATGAGCGGCTCCAGGGTCAGACTCGGTCCCAGCCTCCACCAAGTTAACCCAATGTGCCGTCAGTGATATATAGTGTCCCTGCCCAGCAGCACTTATCCACGTGTCTGTGGTTAGGTGGACCTTCTCAGAAACAGCGTTGGTCAGGGCACGGATGATGTTCTGTGACACGTGCTGGTGTAGGGCTGGGACGGCACATCGGGAAAAATAGTGGCGGCTGGGGACCGAATACCGAGGGGCAGCCACCGCCATGAGATTGCGAAAGGCTTCGGTCTCTACCAGCCTATAGGGCAGCATCTCCAGGCTCAGCAATTTGGAGATGTGGACGTTGAGGGCTTGGGCATGTGGGTGGGTGGGACTGTATTTCCTCTTGTGCTCCAGCTGTAAAGACAGCTGAACGCTGCGCAGGGACACATTGGTGGACGATGTGGAGGATTGTGGAGGCGAAGGTGTGGTTTTCCGGCGGGAAGAGCTTGTGCCGGGGTCCTGGGCAGGGGGTTGACTAGCAGAGACAGCGAGTGACACAGGGGAAGGAGCAGTGGTGGGACCCGCAGGAGGTGAATGGCCTTGGTTCCATTGAGTGGGGTGCTTAGCACTCATATGCCTGCGCATGCTGGTGGTGGTTAGGCTAGTAGTGGTGGCACCCCTGCTGATCCTGGTGTGGCACAGGTTGCACACTACAGTCCGTCGGTCATCCTCAATTTCTTCAAAGAACCTCCAGACTGGAAGACTGACTGGTGGACAAATTACTTGAAGCATTGTCCGCAATCCACGACATCACCTGTTCGCACTGTTCTGGTTTCAACAGTCCTCTACCACGTGTCCCTGTAAGTTGAGACATGAAGCTAGGGAGTGTAGCTTTGCGGCGTTCCCCTGCTCCCTCATCAGCAGGTACTGTCTCACCCTGCCCAGGACCACGGCCTCTGCCCCCTGCAGTAATTGAATGCCCACGCCCTCGACCCTTAGCCCTGGGGTTCAACATTTTCTTTATATAAGTGTATTATATATACAAAAAAACAAATGGGCCTGCTGTACTGAAACTTGAAAAGATTGAACACACAAACTTGTTCAATCTGAACAAGTTATTATATAGGTGGATAAGTTAGAGCAAAATTACGTATTTTATTACGTACCGTGCAGTATGGAGCAATTACACTGAAACTATTGGATTAGGCAGACTTGGTCTGCTTAAGTGCAACCCAGACAAATGTCGCACAGAGATTTTTGTAATGTAGCTGTATCAGTGAGAGCAAAAGACCGTATTTGATCACGTGACATACAGTATGGGTCACCTGGACAGAAAATATGGATTGTGGTTTGTGGTGACTGGACAGTTGAACTGTGACACACAGAATGGTTCCACACAGCTGTATGAAATGGATTTGTATTACTGAGATTAAAAAAAAAACACAATTTTTTTTTGTGTTTTTTTTTACATGACGTGCAGAATATATCAGAGAGCAAACTCAGCCCCTGCTGACTGTGGCTATTTTCACTGCAACCCAGACACATGTCGCACAGAGATTTTTCTAATGTAGCTGTATCAGTGAGAGCAAAAGACCTTATTTGATTACGTGACGTACAGTATGGGTCACCTGGACAGAAAATACGGATTGTGGTTTTTGGTGACTGGACAGCTGAACTGTGACACACAGAATGGTTCCACACTGCTGCAAATATGTCGGTAGCTGCACTACTAGTGCCAGCAAGCCCAGCCATAAGCAGATAGAAAAAAAAGGGTCTTGTAGCCCTAACAAGGGCTGTTGGGTTCTTTTAGAATCACTCCTGCCTAACACAAATCTAGTAGAACACCCTAACACTCTCCCTGTATCACACTGCAGATCTGTCCCTAACAGCATACAGGCAGCAACTGAGCCGAGCACCGCGGGCAGTCACTAGTATATTCCAGGGTCACCTGATCAGGCCAGCCAACCCCTGCTATCAACATGTAAGGGCCCCACGTGATGCTGGGTGTACCACAGAGTCTCCTGGCTTGTGATTGGCTGAGTTTATAGCCGCCAAAAATTCAAAAGGCGGGAGATGCCATTTCCATGAGCATGGCGAGATGCTCGTCCGAGCATCGAGCACTTACGAGTACCCTAATGCTCGAACGAGCACCAAGCTCGGACGAGCATACTCGCTCATCTCTATTCTTCACCAGATTCAATTTCATTGTCACATATCATCCTGGGGTTAAGAATGTGAAGGCAGATGCCTTGTCACATAGTTTTCCCGGAGGTAGTGATTTTGAGGATCCGAGTTCTATACTGTCCGAAGGAGTGGTGATATCCGCTCTTTACCCTGATCTTGAGGCTAAGGTGTTTGAGGCCCAGGGAGATGCACCGGAGTCTTGCCCCCTGGGAAGTTGTTTGTTCCTTCCGATTTGCGTCAAGTGTTTGAGAAACATCATTCTTCGGTGCTTGCGAGACACCCTGGGAGTAAATCCACTGTCGACCTCATCTCTCAGATTCTGGTGGCCGGGGTAAGTGTGTTGAGGACTATGTGTCGGCCTGTAGTGTCTGTGCACGCACTAAGGTGATGCATACTCGACCTTCTGGACCCCTACTTCCATTACCCATCCCGTCCAGACCATGGACTCACTTATCCATGGACTTCATCACTGATCTGCCTGATTCGTCTGGAAAGACAGTTATTCTGGTGGTTGTAGATCGTTTTTGTAAAATGGTGCACTTTATTGCATTACCCGGACTCCCCAATGCTAAAACTCTTGCACAAGTATTTGTTGACAACATTGTGAAACTTCATGGCATTCTCACTGACGTGGTCTCTGATCGTGGGACTCAGTTTGTGTCCAGATTCTGGAAGGCATTCTGTACTCGGCTTGGGGTACAACTGTCTTTTTCCTCTGCCTTTCACTCCCAGATGAATGGACAGACTGAGCGTACCAATCTCTGGAGACTTACTTGAGATGTTTTGTCTCTGAGAACCAGGAGGAGTGGTCCTCGTGTTTGTCTCTGGCAGAGTTTTCCATAAATAATCGCAGACAGGACTCCACTGGTAAGTCACCATTTTTTGGTGCATATGGCTTTCACCCGCAGTTTGGCACATTTTCTGGTTCTGATACTTCCGGTATTCCCGAGGAAGAACGTTTTTCGTCATCATTGTCATCTATATGGCGGAAAATTCAAAATAACTTGATAAATATGGGTAACAAGTACAAACGTGTGGCTGACAGGAAACGTGTGAATGGTCCGGACCTAGGTGTGGGTGATTCTGTGTGGCTGTCAACTAGGAACATTAAGTTGAAAGTTCCTTCTTGGAAGTTGGGTCCAAGATTTATTGGGCCATATAAGATCACGGCCATTATTAATCCTGTAGCATTTCTTCTTGAACTTCCTCAGGCTATGAAAATCTATAATGTGTTTCACAGATCTTTGTTGAAGAGATATGTTGAACCTCTGGAGCCATCTCCCTTGCCACCTGCACCTGTCTTGGTGGATGGTAATTTGGAATTCCAGATCGTCAAGATCATTGATTCTCGAGATCTCCGTGGGACTCTTCAATATCTTGTTCACTGGAAGGATTTTGAATCTGAGGAGAGGACATGGGTACCGGCATCTGACGTGAATGCCAGTCGTTTGGTAAAAGCCTTTCACAGTTCTCATCCTGATAAAGTTGGGCCTGGGTGCCCGGAGGTCACCCGTAAAAGGGGGGGTAATGTCACAAATGTGCCTGTATCAGGTTGTAGGCGATCGGCTAGACTTTCAAAAGTGACATAATTTGACATGTTTTCCTTTTGGTTTGGTTGCTGTTTACCACAGCCCTTCCCCTCAGCTGTTGCGGGTGTGTTGATTGTCTTTCCCCTATTTATGCCTTCCTCTCCCAGTATCCCTTGCGGTTTATACTTTCTACTGACATTGTTGTGTGTGGTGTGGTTCTCGGCTGAGATCCGGTTGCTGCAATATCTGCATTAAGATAAGTGTCATTTTCCCTATTGTGTTTATCCTACTTTTCCCTGTTGTGGTTTTGCCTTCTGGAGTCTCCTGTTCGTCCATCCTTTTGGAGGAATGGGTTGACTCCTTCCCCTGTCACTAGTTTCAGGGTTCTATAGGGTCAGTTTGTAATTAGGTTCCTGTGTATGAACTCTCCTACCACTAAGGCCTGTTCATACTGGTAGTCAGTCAGGACCTAGTTTTAGGGTTTCCTGAAGGAGGTGACCGTTTCCCTTGTTTGGTCTTTTCCCTTCCCTCTTACGCTTGGTGTGGCTATACCTTCCACACCAGAGCGTGACAGGTTGCTGCCACTTGCCCACCCTGTCGTTGTGCCACTGTGTGTCCTCATAATGATACAACTACTGCCACTGCCTCCTATATACTGTCATTGCGCCGCTCTGTGGTCTCCTGATGCTACAGCTGCTGCCACTGCCTCCTCTACACTGTCGTCGTGCCACTCTGTGACTTCATAATTGTGCACTACTTTCATTTGCAGTCTTTGCATTGGGCCTGTCTGTGACTGCCAAATTCTACTGACTGACGTTTTCATTCTTGTCGGGCCACTCTGTTGTTGTGTCACTGTGTAACTTCATAATTCTGCACTACTGTCATTTGCAGTCTTTTCATTGGGCCTGTCTGTGACTGCGAAATTCTACTGATTGACGTTTTCAATCTTGTCAACCTACTCTGTCGTTGTGCCACTGTGTAACTTCATAATTCTGCACTACTGTCATTTGCAGTCTTTTCATTGGGCTTATCTGTGACTGCGAAATTCTACTGATTGACATTTTCAATCTTGTCAACCTACTCGTCGTTGTGCCACTCTGTGGTCTCCTGATGCTGCTACTGCTGCTGCCCCTTCCACACTATCGTCGTGCCACTCTGTGGTCTTCTGATGCTACAGCTGCTGTCACTACCTCCTCTACACTATTGTCGTACCACTCTGTGGTCTCTTGATGCTACAGCTGCTGCCACTGCCTCCTATACACTGTTGTCGTGCCATTCTGTGGTCTCCTGATGCTACTGTCACTGCCATCTTCACACTGTCTGGGGGGGGGCTCTGCTAGTTTAAGCGTGTAATAGAACATGTTCTGTAAGAAATCTATGTGGAATCAGTGAATTGGTGTAAAAGGAGTGTGCTCTTTGGCTCTCTAGTAGGATCTTGGGCCTCTGCACGGTTCTTTATAGCTGGTGATTTTTGGCCCCATAACTGCCCAAATTTAGTAAAGTGTGCAGCGATTCTATAAGCGACGCCTGTTATCTGCATGTCATACTGGCTCACAGTATTGTTTCACTACCACAGCAGACGCCCTATGCGTGTTACTGCAAGGCACAGTGTTCTACACCACTATACAGGCTCTCTGCAGCCCGGAAGTAGCCGTTTTTTAACGCGATTCGCCATAAATTTATTCCGATCGAACCGAATCTTTTCTGAAAATTCGGCGAGCCAACCGAATCGAATTTTTGAAAAATTCGCTCATCTCTAATCCCAAGCTAATGGATGGCTCCCCTGGGCTACGTATGGTACTTTCTCATAGGGGAAGTTTGCTCTAATACACTGTACTATGCTAGGTAGCTGTTAGCTTGTTTACATGTTCTGTGTACTAATTTCTGTCTTGCTACTGGTTTTGACCCTTCACTGACTGACCTGACCCTTGCCTGATCTTTGTTCTGACCCTTAACTGCCCTCCCTAACAACGGACTGTTTATCGTATTACATGTACAGCTGCAGCAGTTCTAAACTTGAGATATCAGGCCTCATTGTGATATCATGTCACAAAAGCCTTAAAAAACAAGTCAAATAAAAGTTTCTTTACATTGTTAACTCATTTAGAATCAAGATGAGGAATACAACATCTTTACTCTGCCTGTGTTGACTATGGTTTTGCCTGATCCGCACCAGTGTCTTGACCCCTGTGGGTCAGCAGTCACTTGAGCAGAGACTACTCCAACAGGTAGTGGTCTGGTGATTTCCCTGCTGTGGAGTCCAGATCCCTGTACAGGGGTTAAAGGGTGATGAGCTGGGTAGCCACTTAGGAGTAGCTCCAAGTTAAATCTGACAGCGGATCCATACCGGCTTCATTATAGAAGCATTTTTAAAGCATACAAATCATTATAATCTTTTTTTTTCCAAAAATTTATAGTAATATAATAATTGTGGATGGTGGGAGGGGAGATGGAATGTAGCTGGAGTTTCTCTGCACTTATGTTTCTATTAAACTACATGCAGTGAGAAGGAAGGGGGAGCAGATGTGAGGCAAATCTGATGTGCTCATTAGTGGTTGTGATTTTTTGGGGGGATTGATAGGACTGTGTTTAAGATTTGAAAGCAAGTCTGTAAATATCAATACTGGTATTTGAAGGGATGAAGGTAACAATCCACAGTACTCTCCACCAGGTTTATGACATTTAGATAGCTCTTATTATAGATGTAAATTCAGATATAGTGCACAGATCAGGAACTCTTACCGGAATTGAGGTGGGCTATGTACTCCATTCATTATTACTTCTCTTGCAGCTTCCGGGCGGAAAGTATTGCACCTTACCTACGTAGAGAAGATAAATCATCAGACACGTTCTTAATGTGTTCATATTATTTGAATTATCCAACATGTTCTGTTCTGTTTTACCAAGCTTGAATTAGATCATCATAGGGTTCTATGCAGATTGCTATTCAATGTAGTAGAACTACATGGTCTACAGCCATTATAAAATCCCTAAAATATGTAAATAGTATGCCTGTCTGCAATGGACCTAAATCAAGTAGAATCAAGTAAGACAACTGTAGCCAAATGTAAAACTACCACTGAATTGACAATAATGGGTACTAGTTACAATGGACTTTTACTATAATGTACGGTATCAATAATTTGTGACTTACATGAGCATAGCTTAAGAAAAACAGTTGATTGTGGTTAAGATCTACGCCTGGAAGAAGTAGTTCCTCCTTTCCACTTCTTTTCTCTTGGATCCATTTTCTGTATGCCTAGAAGTAAGGAAAAAACACACATATTTGTATATTCTTATCAGGTGCCCCATATTATAGCCTATAATAGTTTCTTTTTTTATTTCCTTAAAAGGGCATTTTTATTTATTTATTTATTAATGTTGAAGTATAAGGTATAGAAGAGCAAATGAGTTGGGTCTGATGTAAAATACCCTATTGTTTATCTTTTTTGCAAAGAGGTACCTCTCAAGGATTGCGAGTCTAAATGCAACTTTTTAACAGGTCTTGGAATATGACAAGGGAAATGCCAAGCCAGATTTTCAAATCTTGTTAAAAAGTTGGATTTTGACTAGTAAGTCTCCATACATAGCTGGTCTCTTTAAGGAGAGCCAGTACCCTGCTTAAATGGCATGTTTTGGCACATATTCTTCAATATAAACATTTTGAATTACAAAGATTTTTTTTTTACATTTACATTGGTTTAAATATAATATTAACATTCATAATACATCAAATTACTATTACTACTTGAAATAACTACTACTTGAATTTGTTTAATGACCTCTTTTCAACAGACATTACTCCAGTCCCCTATTGACATAATCTCTTATAGTAAAGATCAGATAAATTTTTCATAAATATTCAAATGGACCTATCAGGACAGTATATATTATAGGTACTATGTACACTATGGTTTCATTTACTAAAGACTGGTGTTTCACATGCTCACATCACGTTTTAGTAAAAAGTCTGCTGGCAACCAATTTATTGAGATGTAGGCCTCTTAATGAAATGTTCACATCTTCCTGCTTTGCTCCAGAAGCAGAAACCTACTCCAGCTACTGTAGAAGCTGACATAAGTTCCAGTTCTAATTTACCACACTGTCCTGGCATAAATCATATTAAATGTGTTGGTCTATAGTGGTTCCCCCCACTTTTGCTAAACTCTGCATTCTCTGATGTAAAAAGAATCTACAGTGATATAAAACAAGTAGGAAAAGTTTAGCAAAATGCATTTGTAGAGATCAGTGACAAATCACATTTTTCCTGAAATTAGGATTGAAGTCCACTTCGTTAACCTCGATTTGCTCAATACTAGTCGTTTGCTCCAAATTTTGTGACATTTTACGCCAAAAATTAGGTGTAAGGTCTTGGTAAATGACCTACTATACCGTATTTTTCGCCCTATAAGACGCATTTTTCCCCCCAAAAGTGGGAGGAAAGTGTGTTTGCGTCTTATGGGGCGAATGCTAATGAGCGCTTCCATTAAGGGAGTGCTCATTAGCACCGGGGGACAAGGAAGCGGTGAAGACTCTGTACTTACCGCTTCCTGGTCCTCTGTTCAGCAGTCTGCTGTGCTGTGCAGGGCTGCGCACAGCGTGAGGGCGCTCTCTGACCTCACGCTGTGCGTGCCAGTTCACAGCACAGCCGACAGCAGGAGGAAGCAGAGCGCGGGCGGTGAGGAGCCGCGGCGTCCAGGAGCAGGGGAGGTAAGTGTCTGATTGGGGGTATTCTGATTGGGGTCTAATCTGAGGTTTGATCTGAGGTCTTATTGGGGTCTTATTAACATTGGGGGTCTGATTGGGGCTGTGAGCTGAGGTCTGATGAAAAATATTTTTTTCTTATTGTCCTCCTCTAAAACCTAGGTGCGTCTTATGGGCCGGTGCGTCTTATAGGGCGAAAAATACGTTAAGTCTCTACCACTACAAAAATGGCTGCATACTACTGGACTGTACAGGAAGTATTGCCAAAAGGGGGTGTTATTATATGATATCACTCAGTGCTTTGTTTCTATTGGCTTAACCTGCAAATTATATACTATCGTCTCTGTCTACCTCTTGTATAAACTCTGCACATAACGGTAGTAATACTGAAAGCTTTCTGCCTCCTCTTAGCAGCTCTTTCCCACATTTACACCAGAAAGCACAGCAAATTACCAGAAAGGTTGCATTTTGGATTCCAGTAAGTCACAAAATATATATGAAGAGATTGATTTTTATTTCTATCATCTTTATATTGTGAAGAGTTTTTTTAAGAATAATATAGAGTGTCTTACACGAAAGGCTTCTCTCATTCCCCCATTATCTGCAATGTTTTCTGCCAAAGTCTTTGTTCCTTTTACCTACAATAGCAATAGTGCATGATCATATTTAATATATCTTTAGATAAATAATACATTCTGTAATGTAGACCACAGCATCATTGATAAGAACTTCATGCAAATGTTAATAACCAAAATTGTTACCATTATAGAGATATGAAAATTTCCCAAAATTCTTTCCAGGTTTGATTCGGTCAAAAAATTATAGGTTTCGATTTGGTCGAAAAAAAAAATACAACCTGAAGCAAAAGTGCCCCAACTTCCCTGAAAAGCCATGTATGACACTCTGAAGTCTCCTAAGACTTTATCTAACCCCTTTTAAGCTCTTCAACACCAAGTTAGTAATGTCAAAGTGACAGCATCATATATTGCTATTAGTAAAAGGATGGTAGCCAGTGGTAATAAACAGCCTGTTTAAAAACTGCAAGATTTTTTAAAATAAAAAAAGTCCAAAAACTATCCGTCTTTGGTGGTAGATGATATTATACAGTATCTGCATGAATATATATCAATGACCATCATTCCTTGGTAAAGAGTGAGGTGGAGAAAGCAAGGAAACATCAGAGAAGCTGGGCTCATGGATTCGCCGGACTCATATCTATGCTTCTTCAGATCAATTATCCTGCTGCCACTGTTTGCTATAATAACTCATTGGACCCATAAGTATAATTATGCTGCCCTTAAATCGGGCATCATGTTTTAACTCTAGATCCATTTTAACCTGGATGTTACTGGTCACCTTAAGGGTACCTTCACATGGCAGATTTTCATAGAGTCAATGCGTATAACAAAGCAGAAACCAACACAGTTTATTCCATGGTTGTTCGCTATATATGCCACAGACCTGTTTGTCACATAGCTCCATTGAACAGAGCTAAACCATAAGCATATATCCATCATGGCTTCAAGCAGCAGCTGTTCGCACACTGTGCCAAGAAGGGATATGTCCCATCTTGGCACAGTCATGTAAATAGGCAAAAGAAGTGGTACAACACCTGCAGAGTGGCTGATGTTCCTCATGGATGCACGTTCTCACCGGAGTCTAGTCCCAATGGCTCCAAAATTCAAGACAAAAGGAATAGAAGACAGCATCCAAATTCCAGTGCAAGAAATCTTCTTTATTCCATCACCACACCTTGGTACATGCTACGTTTCGGCTATATCTTTAGCCTTTTTCTTTATTTTGACTTTTGTAATCCATCATCCAGACATATGTTATTCATCTTGAGGCCCTTTGGGATTATTTTGAATAGTGATTAACAGATTTGGGTTGTGAGCATCCATTTCCTGTTTACCAGGTATGATGTCACTGGCATTAGGTATATAAGGCTGTGTTCGCAGGTGTATGTATGCTTGAAAAAGGCTAAAGATATAGCCGAAACGTAGCATGTACTAAGGTGTGGTGATGGAAAAAAGATTTCTTGCACTGGAATTTGGATGCTGTCTTCTATTCCTTTTGTCTTGGCACAGTCATGGCTTTAAACCACTGACCCGCAAACTGCATTGCTGCTTCCCATTGAAAATAATAGGAGACAGACACCACACTGCCACTGCTGAAGTTCCCCTTGTGTGAATAGGCCCTTATATTGCCTCAAAATCAAATATTGTATCTTTCTAACTATTGATTAACTTTTCAGTGACACTCACATTCATTCCAGCAAGCTTCCAGTAATAGTCATTATATTGGTCCACAATACATTTTGTTCTTTCTTTGAATTTTTCCTCTGAATCTGTGGTCCACCACGGATGTAAATTTCCATCTTTGTCATATTTACGGCCTATAGAACACAAATACATGATTTCCAAAAGGATAATCTCATATACAGTATTACAGTATTCATTAATATGGAGCATGGCTGGCACTCTGCACTGGATACAAAACATGATACAATGTAAAGATTTGTTATCTAAATAGACAGGAAATAAGGAAATATATTCACCATTACTGTCAAAGCCATGTGTGAACTCGTGGCCAACGATGACTCCAATTGCTCCGTAGCTGAGGGATCTGTCAGGAAAACACACAAATGCTTCTAAATACCAGAAAATCTTCCAAATCCCCTATTTCATAAAGAGTTCTGATGTTCACCTCATCATTTATTTTCTTATCAGGAACCAGCTAGGATTCAGAATTTAATTATTCATTTTCACAATGTTGCCTGGGAATACCGCAGATCAAAGATGAAATGGGATCATCGGGCTGCCAGTTCTAATCATTTCCCCTGGGAAAGTTGGCAAATGTTTGACACTGATGCATGCAAATTCTGTTTTCATTATATTTTCAAGTTGGCGGCCAGTTTCATCTTACCTCCAGTGCAAACAGAAAACTTCAGAAATCTGTTTCATATCCCTCCATGTTGATAATTATTCATTATACAGTACATGAAATCACCATGTAAAGTGTAAATGCAGAATATCTGCCAGATCATAATTATGCTGCTCCTAGTAAGAATCTAAACATTACAGTGTCATGTGTAATCTCACTTGGTTGGTTTTTAACCACTTTGTTACCAGGGGATTTGTCTGGTTTATAAAAGTGGAGGACCCCCACAAATCTATGTATTACACGGGCAGCCTATTCATTTTAACAGGTACTATGTAATGCTTTATTTCACCTGTGGTGCCACTGCAGGGGAACTGAATACTTGCTGCCAAGTTCCTGGCAGATCACAGCTAATCACTGGGGTTCCTATCAGTGGGACATGATTTAAAAAGAAACATTTTTGCTTCACATTTTTTTTCAATAAGTTAAACCTACAAAAATGAGAATTGATCTGTAACAAGGTCAAGACTAATACCAGATAGAAGGCTGCTGTGACATTATTTATTTTTTTTACAAATTTTTACTACTTAACCTATTTACATTAGTTTTATTTTGTAATATTAAATACCACTCATGGAAGCACATTATAATAGAATATAGAATTAGTTACCAAACAGTTTTTCACTGTAATCTGAGTTGTCATATTGCAGCTTTGAGGCAGTTTTTGGTGCCAGAATTCCTATGATTCCTTTGTTTGGCATAAAATGCACCAAAACTGCTTTGTGTGGACAAAGCTGTTTTTAGCCAAGGTCTATTTTATCTGTGTCCTTTAAGACTGAAAAATAGACATGAATGAATTTATTCTGTTCTAATCAAATTTAACGCAAATTTTTTAAACATTCAGGTTGAAACCAAACCTGAATTTTTGGCGATTCGTTTAATGCACATTTTTCAAAATGGCATCAGCAGACAGGATAGATGAAGAAGGGGGATCACATGGCAACAGGAAGTGCCTGTTTATATGTGCCGGCAGGAATTTGCAGCCAAAAAGAAAACATTTTTGGACTATTTATAAAAAAAATAATCTGACAGAGTAGTTCATTTTTATAGAGGCTGTTTCTGAACACCAGCAGCCATACCTTTACTAATGATGTCTTGGTGTTAAAAAGCTTGAAATGAGTTTCATATAGCTGTAGGAGACTCCAGAATGTCAAACACAACTTGTCAGGGCAATTGAATCAAACCAACTATGGTAATTTGGCTAAATCAAATCTGAATAGAATTTTAGGAAATTTTCCCATCACTACTCAGAAATCAGATCATATGGTGTCAAACCTTCATGAGCTATACAGAATGGAGCACTCTTTGAAACTTATGTGATGGGGGAGCAAAAAAGCAAAAAAAAATATGCCATTCCCTACTTGAAGCTGCTTCATTTTTCTTTCAGCCACTCTTTCATGTAGCTGGCACTATAGTGGTACTAAAAGTAAGTAGTTTAAGGGGACTGGTAAGTGGGAAACAAATTGCTTGCACCACCATTATAATTTTTGAACTGTGTTAATTTAAAGCAAAGCCAAAATGTGCAAATGTTAGTCAATGAGTATTTATATATTTTCACTGAATAAGTGACAATATAAGTGTTTGCTTTATTTATTTTAAGGGAATTTTCACTCTGTACTTCATTGTAAAATTATCAAAACGGGTTAAATTATTATAAGGTCCTGCACTCCAGAACTCTGTCTTCAAAAAAGGCAAAATAGGGCTTTGCAACTTTTTGCCACTTCATTAAATTTTACACCACTCACTCCAGTGAAAGTGGCTTTGGTAAGCCTGTCAAGCTCATTCACCCCATTCCCCATATGCTCTGTAAATGTACATTACAGCAGAAAGTGACTTCCAGTTGTACATATATGGCACTCTGATTGGGCGGGCACTGGAGCTGTGCTATTATTGTTGGGACAAGAATTCCTTTCAGACAGGGTGGCAACAGGTATCAGAGAGGGCTTAGCCACCAAGAGGTGGGGTCACCCCTTTCGTGGCAGGTGCTCTGCCTGTAGGCAGGGGTAGGTTCAGGGATTGAATAGGGACAGTTAAGTTTTATATCCCAGACAACCTGGACTGATTTTCACAATACATGAATCATCAAATTGAGAGTAAGAAGGGCACTCATTTGGTCCCTCCTTTTGAAAATCTGTTCATCCTGTGTACATGAATATTGCATAATTAAGGCATATTTGCAGAGGCGTAGCTAGAGGTTCAGCACAGGGGGGGTGAAACATACTTGAGTGGGCCCCCCCCCCCACTTAGTGGCTTCCCAAACGCACGTTTCCAACTTCACAGGCACATACTACTAGTTGTGGTTATAATTTGAGATGAGCGAGCATACTCGTCCGAGCTTGGTGCTCGTTCGAGTATTACGGTACTCGTAAGTGCTCGCTGCTCGGACGAGTATCTCGCCATGCTCAAGGAAATGGCAACTTCCGCATTGTGCATTTTTGGCGCCTATAAACTCAGCCAATCACAAGCCAGGAGACTCTGCGGTACACCCAGCATCACGTGGGGCCCTTACATGTCGATAGCAGGGGTTGGCTGGCCTGATCAGGTGACCCTGGAATATACTAGTGACTGGCCGCGGTGCTCAGCTCAGATGCTGTCTGGATGTCGTTAGGGATAGAGCTGCTGCGTTTCAGGGAGAGTATTAAGGCCTGCATTTGGTTATTTGTTAGGCAGGAGTGATCTCAAAAGAACCCAACAGCCCTTCTAAGGGCTACAAGACATTTTTTTTTGTCTCCTGACTTGGCTGGCTGGCACTAGTAGTGCAGCTATCGCCATATATAACCCTTTTTTTTATTGTTATATCTCAGTGATACAAATCCATTTCACATAGCTGCGTGGAACCATTCTGTGTGTCACAGTTCAGCTGTCCACTCACTACAATCCGTATTTTCTGTCCAGGTGACACTTTCAGTACATCACTTAATCCAACAAGGTCTTTTTCTCTCACGTATATAGCTTGATCACAAAAATCTCTGTGCGACATTTGTCTGGTTCGCAGTCAAAATAGCCACCGTCAGCAGGGTGTGAGTTAGCTCTACGATAGTTTCTGCACGTCACGTTCCAAAAAAAACAAAACTAAAAAAAAAATATAAAAAAAGAAAAATATAAAAAAAATAGTTTCTTTTGTTGTTTTAGCTCAGTGATACGAATCCATTTCACACAGTTGCGTGGAACCATTCTGTGTGTCACAGTTCAGCTGTCCACTCACTACAATCCGTATTTTCTGTCCAGGTGACACTTTCTGTACGTCACTTAATCCAAAAGGTCTTTTGCTCTCACGTATATAGCTTGATCACAAAAATCTCTGTGCGATATTTGTCTGGGTCGCAGTCAAAATAGCCACCGTCAGCAGGGTGTGAGTTAGCTCTACGATAGTTTCTGCACATCACGTTCCAAAAAAAACAAAACTAAAAAAAAATATATATATATATATAAAATAGTTTCTTTGTTGTTTTAGCTCAGTGATACGAATCCATTTCACACAGCTGCGTGGAACCATTCTGTGTGTCACAGTTCAGCTGTCCACTCACTACAATCCGTATTTTCTGTCCAGGTGACACTTTCTGTACGTCACTTAATCCAACAAGGTCTTTTGCTCTCAAGTATTAAGCTTGATCACAAAAATCTATGTGCGACATTTGTCTGGGTCGCAGTCAAAATAGCCACCGTCAGCAGGGTGTGAGTTAGGTCTACGATAGTTTCTGCACGTCACGTTCCAAAAAAAACAAAACTAAAAAAAAATATAAAAAATAAATATATATATAAAAAATAGTTTCTTTGTTGTTTTAGCTCAGTGATACGAATCCATTTCACACAGCTGCGTGGAACCATTCTGTGTGTCACAGTTCAGCTGTCCACTCACTACAATCCGTATTTTCTGTCCAGTTGACACATTCTGTACGTCACTTAATTAAACCAGACTGAACAAGTTTGTGGGTTTCAGTACAGCAGGCCCATTTATTTTATTTTTTTTATATAATACACTTATATACAGAAAATGTTGAACCCCAGGGCTAAGGGTCGAGGATGAGGGTGTGGGCGTGGGCATTTAATTACTGCAGGGGGCAGAGGCCGTGGTCCTGGGCAGGGTGAGACAGTACCTGCTGATGAGGGAGCAGGGGAACGCCGCAGAGCTACACTCCCTAGCTTCATGTCTCAACTTACAGGGACACGTGGTAGAGGACTGTTGAAACCACAACAGTGCGAACAGCTGATGTCGTGGATTGCGGACAATGCTTCAAATAATTTGTCCACCAGTCAGTCTTCCACGTAGTCCACCCACGTTACCCAATGGAGCACTCCTCTGGCTCCTCCACCTCAACCTCCACCTCCTTCTCCCCAGTCTGCCCCCTCCCGGCATACTCTCAGGAACTGTTTTCTGGACCCTTCCCAGAGTCACAAACCACTTCTCAGGTTGCTGCTGACCTCGTTCCCGATTCCCAAGTTTTCCAACTGTCGCAGTCTGTGGGTGATGATGATGATGATGATGACAATGTTGACTTAGTGAAAGAAGTTTGTAAAGAGGTGTCGGACGATGAGGAGACACGGTTGTCAGACAGTGGTGAAGTTGTTGTCAGGGCAGGAAGTCCGAGGGGGGAGCAGACTGAGGAATCGTAGGATGACGAGGTGACTGACCCAAGCTGGGTTGATAAGCCGAGTGAAGACAGCGCTTCTGAGGCAAAGGCGAGTGCTGCACCAGAACAGGTTGGAAGAGGCAGTGGTGTGGCCAGAGGGAGAAGCAGGGACAGAGCTGGTGCATCAGCAGCAACTGTTTCACGTAGTGAAGCTCCCGTGGCGAGGCCTAAATGTTCGCAAGTCTGGAGGTTCTTTAAAGAAAGTGAGGATGACCGACGGACTGTGGGCTGCAACCTGTGCCACACCAGGATCAGCAGGGGTGCCACCACTACTAGCCTAACCACCACCAGCATGCGCAGGCATATGAGTGCTAAACACCCCACTCAATGGAACCAAGGCCGTTCACCACCTCCTGCGGGTCACACCACTGCTCCTTCCCCTGTGTCACTCGCTGCCTCTGCTAGTCAACCCCCTGCCCAGGACCCAGGCACGAGCGCCTCCCGACGGAAAACCACACCTTCGCCTCCACGATCCTCCACAGTGTCCACCAATGTGTCCCAGCGCAGCGTTCAGCTGTCTTTACAGCAGACGCTGGAGCGCAAGAGGAAATACAGTTCCACCCACCCACATGCCCAAGCCCTCAACGTCCACATCTCCAAATTGCTGAGCCTGGAGATGCTGCCCTATAGGCTGGTAGAGACCGAGGCCTTTCGCAATCTCATGGCGGTGGCTGCCCCTCGGTATTCGGTCCCCAGCTGCCACTATTTTTCCCGATGTGCCATCCCATCCCTACACCAGCACGTGTCACAGAACATTATCCGTGCCCTGACCAACGCTGTTTCTGAGAAGGTCCACCTAACCACGGACACGTGGACAAGTGCTGCCGGGCAGGGACACTATATCTCACTGACGGCACATTGGGTTAACTTGGTGGAGGCTGGGACCGAGACTGACCCTGGGGCCGCTCATGTACTGCCCACACCGAGGATTGCGGGGCCTACCTCGGTCACGGTCTCTCAGACGTACTATGCCTCCTCCTCCGACCCCTGGGCACGGCGCCTTCAGTCGGTAGCTCTAGGCGCAGCAGCAGTGCCGTGGGTAAGCGCCAGCAGGCGGTGCTCAAACTGCTGAGCTTAGGTGACAAAAGGCACACCGCCCAAGAGCTGTTACAAGGCATCACGGCGCAGACCGATGTATGGCTGGCACCGCTGAACCTCAAGCCAGGCATGGTTGTGTGTGACAACGGGCGTAACCTGGTGGCGGCTCTGCAACTCGGCAGACTGACACATGTGCCATGCCTGGCCCACGTGTTCAATCTCATAGTTCAGCGGTTCCTCAAGACATACCCCAATCTGTCTGATTTGCTCACCAAGGTGCGCCGCATCTGTGCGCATTTCCGCAAGTCCACCACAGATGCTGCCACTCTCAGGGCAGCGCAGCGCCACCTACAACTGCCCATTCACTGACTGTAGTGCGACGTGCCCATAAGATGGAATTCGACATTAAACATGTTATCCAGAATTTACCAGCAGCGCAGAGCGATTGTAGACTGCCAGATGTCAACTTCCACCAGAACTGGTAGTCAGGTCACTCAGATTCCTCAAGTCTACAATGAGGAGAGGACGTGGATGTCTGATATCTGCCAGGTGTTGACCAACTTTGAGGAGTCAACACAGATGGTCAGCGGCGATGCCGCCATTATCAGCCTCACCATCCCGCTGCTTTGCCTGTTGAAAAACTCACTGCTCAGCATGAAGTCGGATGCTTTGCGCTTGTCACAAGAGACGGTGGAGGAAGATACATCGCTTGATAGCCAGAGCACCCTCCGGTCTGTTTCTCAGCGCGTATCGGAGGAGGGGGATGAGGATGAGGATGAGGAGGAAGAGGAGGAGAATGTCGGCGAGACAGTAGAGGGTACCAGTGCTCAGTCCTTAACTCTTGAGCGTGTATGGGCTGAAGAGGAGGACTTGGAGGAGGAGGAGGAGGAGGAAATGGAGAGTCAGGCCAGTGAGGAGAGGGAATTCTTACGTGTTGGGACTCTGGCGCACATGGCAGACTTCATGTTAGGCTGCCTATCCCGTGACCCTCGCGTTAGAAGCATTTTTTCAAACACCGATTACTGGGTGTTCACTGTCCTGGACCCACGGTACAAGCAGAACCTTTCCACTCTCATCCCTGCAGAGGAAAGGAGTATGAGAGTGAATAGATATCAACAGGCCCTGGTGCACAAGCTGAAACAATCCTTCCCATCTGACACCGCTAGCGGCAGAGGGCATGGTTCTGTGGGCCAAGTAGCGGGGGAGAGGAGGCGAGCAGGCAGCTTGTCCAGCACTGGCAGGGGAATGCTCTCCAAGGCCTTTGCCAGTTTTATGTCACCCCAGCAAGACACTGTCACCTGTCCCCAGTCTAGGCAGAGCAGGGGGGAGCTGTACAGAAAGATGGTGAGGGAGTACCTAGCTGACCATACCAACGTCCGTAGCGATCACTCTGCTCCATACAACTACTGGTTTTCAAAGCTGGACACGTGGCCTGAATTGGCGCTGTACGCCTTGGAGGTGCTGGCCTGCCCTGCCACTAGCGTGCTGTCAGAGCGGGTATTCAGTGCAGCTGGTGGCGTCATCACCGATAAGCGTACACGCCTGTCAACTGACAGCGCTGACAGGCTGACGCTTATTAAAATGAACAAATCCTGGATTTCACCGGAATTCAAATCTCCTCCGGGGGAAAGCAGCTAAAGATTTAAATAACTCATGTATCCGATTCCTCTTCTCTACTCCTCCTACTCCTCCTCCTTCTCCTTGTCGTCTTTGCCTAACGCTGACCAAAAAACGCCATTTTTTAGAAGTCCAACTGGCACTCTTTTACCACAATTTTTCAGGAGGGCCCCCTACAGGCCCTCTCTTCAAACAATTTTTCCAGAGGTCCACCTACAGGCCCTCTCTTCAAACTATTTTTCCGGAGGTCCACCTACAGGCCCTCTCTCCAAACAATTTTTCCAGAGGTCCACCTACAGGCCCTCTCTCCAAACAATTTTTCCGGAGGTCCACCTACAGGCCCTCTCTCCAAACAATTTTTCCGGAGGTCCACCTACAGGCCCTCTCTCCAAACAATTTTTCCGGAGGTCCACCTACAGGCCCTCTCTCCAAACAATTTTTCCGGAGGTCCACCTACAGGCCCTCTCTCCAAACAATTTTTCCGGAGGTCCACCTACAGGCCCTCTCTCCAAACAATTTTTCCGGAGGTCCACCTACAGGCCCTCTCTCCAAACAATTTTTCCGGAGGTCCACCTACAGGCCCTCTCTCCAAACAATTTACGTCTTTTTCCTATCTTTCTCTTTCTCCAAACTATTTTTCCGGATAGCTGCCATATACGGTATTAAACTGAGTAGTATACATAGAAGACATACCACACTTGATCAATCTCATAATTTACGACTGTACCGGTTGATGCTAAATTTTTAAGTTGGGGTCCTGCGTCGTCATTCTAACTACATCCGGCTGTTGTCACCACCACACACGCTAGCCTAAGGGGCACTCCTCTGGCTCTTCCAGCTCAACCTCCTTCCCCCCAGCCTGCCCCCCACTTATAGGCCCTCTCTCCAAACAATTTACCCAGATAGGGGACGTATTAGATATTGTATTGATTTTTGTTGGTTCCTCTTTTAATTGGCTCCTGACCTGTGATAGGCAGAGCATGGACACGTCCCCTTAGCTGCAGTAGAAAAGACACTCCCCTGGCCAGAGCAAGCTCTTTTTCCTTTTCCGTGTTCGAAAAATCCATGAAATATATGGTCCCAAGATAGGGGACATATACGATTTTAAACTGAGAAGAATCGATACCACACATGCCCCACTAGGAGAATTTGGGGTAATGGTGGGATTAGGCAGCCTCAGAGGCATCCATGCATGCTGCCCCTGCTGTTTCCTGTCCATTTCCGTGGTGTTTCCATCATCTGAGGTTTCCAGGTTTTCACCCAGCCTTCCCTAGGCAGAGCCTTGGTCCCCTGCAAAAATGCTCGAGTCTCCCATTGACTTCAATGGGGTTCGTTATTCGAAACCAGCACCCGAGCATCGGGAAAAGTTCGACTCGAATAACGAGCACCCGAGCATTTTAGTGGTCGCTCATCTCTAGTTATAATATTGTATTAGAAATATGACTGTATAAACTGCTAGATCATCTGTGCTGTTAAGTACAGTACAATAGACTTTCTACATACCCTAGTCTAAATACTCTACCACATAATGCAGTAAAATATAGGAGTAATAGGAGTAAAAAACAAGGGGACTCCTATATTAAAGGAAACCTGTCCCCAGTTTTTACATCACTAAACGAACAGCCCTCTGCCCCCATCAAAACTCAGATCAGCTTAATGTGCCCCCATCAGACCTCAGATCAGCGTATTATGCCCCCATCAGACCTCAGATCATCAGAATGTGTCCCCATCAGACCTCAGATCATCAGAATGTGCCCCCATCAGACCTCAGATCAGTGTATTGTGCCCCCATCAGACTTCAGATCATCAGAATGTGCCCCCATCAGACCTCAGATCAGCAGAATGTGCCCCATCAGACCTCAGATCAGCAGAATGTGCCCCCATCAGACCTCAGATCAGCAGAATGTGCCCCCATCAGACCTCAGATCAGCAGAATGTGCCCCCATCAGACCTCAGATCAGCGTATTGTGCCCCCATCAGACCTCAGATCAGCAGAATCTTCCCCCATTAGACCTCAGATCAGCCCACCCAGCCACATAAGGTTAAAATAAAAACCACGCAGCATCAGGTCATAGTGTGCGCGGGCCAGGGAAGAGATCGGAGCGCCGGACCGGGGGGCAGCCGCAGCGCAGGACAGTTAAGAAAGGTTTTTATTTTAACCTTATGTGGCTGGGTTGGCTGATCTGAGTTCTGATGGGGGTCCCTACATACAAGTGAGTGCTCCCATAATGGAAGTGCTCACTTGTATTCGCCTGATTGTACTAAGGCCATCCCTGCTGGCCCCCCCCAGAGTCACTAAATCTCATTAAAAGTTATATTTATTTAGGGAGGGGTTTTGTTTTTGTATACTCCCTATGGTTTATTTCTGTCTTGGTCTAGTCTTTGTTGAAGGGTTATCCAACCCCTATAATGTCCGCCCTAATACTGGGGTCCCTCATACTGGTCATACTTACCACGCTTCCCGGCACCTGCGTCGCTTCTGATGGCCGCACAGCCTCTGCTGTACCTCCTCAGCATCACCCACGATGCTGCCAAACCCCCTAAACCCCACCCCCCATCCTGTCACCGGAACAGCCTGCCAAATCATTTAACTAAACTAGCCTTACTCCAATAATGGAGTGGCGTAGAAAATAGAGTAACATTTCAAGACAGAAGTGTAAGACTTAAGATGCACAAAATGTTTCAATCATGTGACTTTTGATAAATTTGGCGCAAATTACAGCAACACAGACTCCTGCCAAACTGACTTTAAAAATTCCACTCAAAATAAATCTCCCTCAATGTGTGTTAACATTAGTACTACATATATGTTAGAGATATCTTTCAGAA
Source organism: Rhinella marina (assembly GCA_900303285.1). Classification (NCBI taxonomy): domain Eukaryota; kingdom Metazoa; phylum Chordata; class Amphibia; order Anura; family Bufonidae; genus Rhinella; species Rhinella marina. The sequence goes on from ONZH01001966.1 coordinate 26,344, forward strand.
AAATAAATGTGCTATTTCCAGTAAAAAAAAAAAAAAAAAACACTTAAAGGGGTTGTCTCACCTCCTGATTTCAGTGTTGTATCACTCTCGGCAAGGTCTCTAAGCTGAAGTGGGCAAGGGGCCCCTTTCTGTGAGTGATGGCACAGGTAAGCAGCTGTACGTGCGTTCTCCCGAGGCTGCTAGTGTATCAAAGGCGCTGTGCAGATCGTGACAACCAATGATAATCTGTTTGCTAGTTCTCTATCTTCCAATAGATTTATAGAACAATTCCAAGGCTGTGGCACATGCCCTGGAGTTGTTCTATAGAAGCATCCATAGATGAAACGAGGGGGCAAATGCCTGAGAAGATGTGCAAGCGCGGCCACCGCTGCTGCATTGCAGTGGTAGCCGTAACCCCTAAGGATGAACAGTGTATAAAAGGGAACAAGTTTGAAGATAATGGGGACCAGCAACATTATTGAAAATGAACATATATTTGTAAGTTACTCGTGTCATGTCAATTTTATACACATAATATATTCAACTTGATGAGGTGAAACAACCCCTTTAAAGGGAGTCTGTCCATAAAACGCACTTTTATTCTGCAGGAATACAGCTCTCAAGTGCCCGGCTCTGCTGCTGCTGCAAACCAGACTGAAGAGGGGAGGACTGCTTTAGCTGCTCATATGTTGGGATTGGTAGCAGATAGAAAGCTGGCATTCCAAGCTTTAAAATGATACCAAAATCACAGCATTATATCCAGTATATCTGAATATATAACTAGAAATCGAGTCAGGAGAGAAAGCTGTTTTTAGTTTCAGCCGGGCACGGGAGCTGTTTTCCTGCAGAATAAAAGTTATTTTCCTGGACATGGAATAAAGGCACAAAGTGCACACAGGTATGTCTGGGATGTGTATGCAATCTTCTGTGGGGCACTGCTGTTAGTTATATAGGTGAAAATGAGGTGACAGACTCCCTTTAACTAAATGTTTTTCTTAATTGGATTTACTGTGGAATAAATGCTACTGTTGGGTATAAAGAGGGACTTAAAATAAAGGGTGTATTATGCATTGAAAATAAGCACTGACATTTGACTTTCTTAAAACTGTCAAGTACATCAATATGAGCTTTAATGGTATTTTCTGTTAAGAGTTTGTACCACTCACTTTGACCTGAGTGGTTTTAAAGGAAGAGGTTATTACAGTATTTTTATTAGGTCATAAATAAAGAGAGCAACAATCATTTCAGGTGCTTGGGGGAGGCTTTGTGCTTAATTGGGAGCTGGAAACTCAGAAACTGGCCATCAGCCTTCATTAAGCCTTATATTTCAAAAGCTTTATGTTCGCTAAATGCTAAAATAAGGCATATTGAAGCCTTATTACTCGCCTTTATTTGAGACAAATTATTTATTTGAGGCAAAGCTGTTCTTTTTTCATGTACCTGTTCAGAAAATAATTACCCATTTCATAAGGCCTAGCATAAGAAGGTTATTAGCACACTGCCTAATACCTGTCCAATTTATTAATTGGCCTTTGTTTTTATCCTTAACTCTTTGCCTTCTTTTTTCCTTTGATGAATCAACTTTACGAGAATATACTGTACTGTATTAGGAAGTTGCTTGAAGAGAAAGTCTATATTAGGGCCAAAGACAGAGTTAAATTATAAAAGTCAGAGTTAAATGTGAAGATTCTATTTGTCAGAAGCCACCACTAGGGGTAGCTATGGAGTTTGTTGCACATGGATTTATTATTGTTCAATGTGAGCTGTGCTCCCCCTGTGGCTGCAGGAAATGGTATTTTCTCACAATGCCATGGCTATGTGAAGAGTAGTAGATGTTGAGTTCTGTAGCATAGAAAACATGGCTCCAAACCCCTAGAAATAAGTATTCTATAATAAATTGTATTTTTAGACTAAGGAAAAAAACTAAATGTACACAGGGACAGATTTAAAATGTAAAAACTGCATAGTATAGTAATCATAAATACTTCTTTTCTCATACCTTTAGCCTCAAAAAACTGTAAGCTGCTTTTTATAACAAAAAAAAAAAAAAAACTGTTTAAGTTTATCTTTTCACCTTACCACTCTATCATAGTTGTGGCTCTCCAAGGGAGACCTCAAGGACACCCAGAAGAGAAAATCTCTCAAACATCTCATGAAGGGCTTCTTTGTCCCAGAAAATAGCCTCCATTAGCTCTAACTGTATGTGGGCCTGGATGATACGTTATTAAACACATCTCCAGAACCCATAAGTGGATTTGGAGGGTGTTATCTCTCCTTCGGGAGAAAGCGCCTTAGTAAGCGTGAGGAGACTTACAGGCCATACTTGCTTCTCTGGAATTCTGGGAAGAAAGGGATGCAAATGAGCTCTTAACAAGCTCTGCCTCTAATGCCACCAGGTGTAAGGCAGCTATCCTATAAGTCTATAAGTCAGTGTTTGACACTTTAAATAGGCCTTGTGACAGCACCTCATCTACAGACAGCTCTTTTGAGGTGTTTGCTCCTCATCAGTGCAGAGTGGAAAGTACTGGCTTAACTGGATGAGAGGCCAAGTAAGGATTTGGGGGGTAGAGGCAAAGCTTGTTAAGAGCGCATTTGCATCTCTTTCTTCCCAGAATTCCAGAAGAGCATGTATAGCCTAAATGTCTCCTCACGCCGACTATGGAGCTCACTCCCCAAGGAGAGGTAGTACCCCCCGAATCTACTCTTTTAATGTCGCACTGCACCCATTTTAATGATGTATTATGCTCTCTCTGATCTTGTATGGGTTCTGGAGCTGTGTGTAGTAATGTATCATCCTGACTTGGCCTCTCACCCACTTAAGCCAGTACTTTCTGCTCTGTACTAATGAGGAGCAATCACCCTGAAACAGCTGTCTGCAGATGAGGTGCTGGCTTATTTAATATCCGAGTCATGTCTCAAGGCCTATTTAAAGGGTCAAGCATTGACCTACAGTATAGGATAGCAGCCTTGTATCTGATGGCATTAGAGGCAGAGCTGGTTAAGAGCTCATTTGCATCCCTTTCTTACTAAAAGAGTGGGGCATACCCAGGATAGTTGGTGGATTTTCAAAAATGGCATGTCCCCACCCAACCCTGAAAAGATTTCAATCTCTAAATTCTGTCAACAGTGCCACTGTATTGAATTTATAAATGACTTTGTCTAAACCAGCCACCAATCTGAGAGTTTCCAATCCCAATCCCATGAGGTAGGCGCACATAGATTAAAAGAAAGATATGTTCGTAAGTATTGTCAATCCTTGTTTTTCCACCATGAAATCCAAGGATGTCTACTGTGTCCCTCCATTCTCCAAAGTAATGGATAGCACAAACAACTGACTATAGTGTAAAACCACAAATACTTCTCATCATAGAGGTACCATATTATATTTGCAAAGCAAAAAAGGGTTCATCAAGAAAAGTAAATCCAGCACCAACCTAATTAATCACCCAACCCTGGGTTTTGTTCTTTCAGCTTCTTCCAACATGCTCTGAAAGAAGCTGAAACAATATCTTTTTTATTGATGAACAGGTTTACATTTTTTTAGATTTTGTACTGTAACTATAATAAAGTTCCTTGTGGATGAGATTTTTTTTGTGGTTTTACTGTATTTCTAGTTGTTCTTGCTATCTATAACCATTAGTAGAAGAGGATGCAGTAAGACTGGAGGTTGGTTTGGTTGAGCTCATTTATACATTGTATAGAGAGGTGAGGTGAACTGTATATTCTTTTATGTTTAAATTGTTTATCTGGATGCCATCCCATAGCCACAATCTTATCAAGTGTAATACATATTTTTACTGTATCCTGTTGTCTTTTATATGTGTAAGACAGTACAAAAATTGTGTTTAAAGGTGAATATTTACTTTAAATAGAACTTTTTCATACATCTAATTAGGATTGAAGTTCTTAGTCTCCCATAGAGAACAAGGGTTTTCATCTGCTAGTTCCCAAAATAGTCATACTCATCATACCGTAGGTGTGCATACATAAATCAAATGGACATAAATAAATGATGGAAAACATCCTGCAGAAAGTACAAAGTTCTATTTTTTCAGGGACTGAACATGTTTTTTTTGCCTTTATTATGGAGATATACCATCTTCCTTGCACCGGTGAGCATTGCACCAGTACATCTGAAGCAGTTTGTTTCTACAACCCCTATTTCCAGGCATCTAAAAATGTTTACTTACCGTGGATATTCTGTTCCCCAAAAGAAAGGTTTTTGAAGCTCTCCAGCTGGGAATCCTGAAGTACACATAAAATAGAGAATGAATTATAGCACAAATCACAGTTTAAAAATATGTACTGATCTTAATACTGATACAGAGTTCAACAGAAGAAAGGATCATTCTCAAAGTGGGTGCACCTGTAATACATGCCTTCAAGGGGTTGTCCAAGATTAGAAAAACATTGTTGCTTTATTTAGCAAACAGAGTGAAATGTTTCCACAGTTTGTGTCTAGTATTACAGCTCATCTCCATTGAAGTTAAAGGGGTTTTCCAGGAATTAAGAAAATAAAATGACTGAAAATATGTAAATATTACTTTATTATAACTATATTCCCAAATATCCTTCATTAGTTATTATTAGAGATGAGTGAAGTTAATGAAAATTCACCACAAAATTCGCTTTGTGGCCCCTTTAATGAGACTGAGCTGCTATACCAGACACAAAGACAAACCTATGAACAGGTGTGGGACTATTTTTGGAAGAAAGCCATCATGTTTTTCCAACCCTGAGAAAACCTTTTATATTTTTTTAACATTTTTCTTGACCGCTGTAGAAATAAATTGTTTCTACATGTTATTTGGGTATGTAATAGAGCTAATAAAAAACAGTTCTACAAAGTACTGCAGTCAGTATAATTCAATATGGATGCTGTATTATGAAGGAAAACTGTAGTGAACACCTCTATAAGAAAATAAATAGGCCCTATATATATTTCACACCTACTCCATATGGACAGAATATGAATCCAATATAGCCAATAAATGTGACAGACATTGGTGAGAGCCATTGGATTATGTCTAAGTAGAAACGAGACCTTAGTGAAAATAAGAACTAGTAAAAAAAACAATTTGCACTGTGCTGATTTGACAAAAGAGTCTATACCATTACATTTTTAGCACTGGATTACTGTATTTTGAGGGGATTTATGAGTCTACATGTTATTAACTCAAACTAAAGTGTTGTCTATTACTTATTGCCACCAAGAGTTTTAGACCTAAGAATCAGCCATTGTTTTGTCCTGTTCAGTAAAAGGATTGTATAATAATCATTAAAAGGGTTGTCCAAGTTATATAAAAGCCCATGTAATTGGTCTAAAATAACAAATGAAGAATGGATATTCATTAGTGATGATCGAGCACCGCGATGCTCGGGTGCTCTGGACGAACACTAGGTGGTGCTCGAGTGCTCGGCCGAGCACCCGAGTATAATGGAAGTCAATGGGAGAACACCAGGCACCCCCTGCTCTGCAGAGGGGAGGGTGTCTGGTTCATAGGGAAACGTGAGAAAATGGTGGAAACACCATTGAAATGGTTAAGAAACAGCATGGGGAGGATGTCTGGATGCATCTTGTACACCGAAGTTGCTGCTATTAACGATGATGTCCGACTATTACGCCACTTTTACGGAATGACAATAATATTGTTAGGAAACATATATTTACTTGTATATAAAGCGCAAGTAGCAGCATGCCCTCACCCCTAATGTTTTACACAATCAGATCAGCAGCAGGCACTCACCCCGAAAGTTTTACACAGTCAGCTCAGCAGCAGGCACTCGCCACTAATGTTTTAGACAGTCAGATCAGCAGCAGGCACTCGCCCCAAATGGTTTTGAGTCAGCGGCACTCAAGGTCAACTTGTCAGGACCAGAGTGAAGAAGTGGACAATGAAATCACTGGCCCAACATGCGAAGGAGGCAAGCTGAGCAAGGACAGCAGTACAGAGGGGGAGGGATCCGCAGCACCGCAACAGGCTGGAAGAGGCGGTGGGGTGGCAAAAGGGAGAAGGGAGGCCACACCAACAAGTGTGGACGATAAAAGAATTGTCATTTGCAACCTGTGCTGTACCAAAATGAGCAGGGGAATGAACACTAGCAACCTGACCACCACCAGCATGATCTTCATGGCAGCAAAGCACCCTAATAGGTGGGCCAAACCCCTTGATCACACCACTGCCTCCTCTTCCCTGTGTTACGTGCTAGCCAAGACGCAGGCCCAACTGCCTCCCACCCTGCACCTGGACCCTTGCAAGCACCATCAGCAAGTACATCCACTTCTGTGTCTCAGCGCAGCGTACAGATGTCCATACCCCAGGCCTTTGAACGAAAGTGCAAATACCTAGCCACCCACCCTCAGGCCATAGCACTAAATGCACACCTTTACAAATTGCTGGCACTGAAAATGTTGCTTGTGGACACTGAGGCTTTTCGCAGTCTGATGGCGGTGGCTGTCCCTCGTTACTCAGTACCTCACCGCCTTACACCAGCATGTGTCCCGAAACATAACCCGTGCCCTGACCAACGCAGTTACTGGGAAGGTCCACTTAACGACTGACACATGGACAAGTGCTTCTGGCCAGGGACGCTACATTTCCCTGATGGCACACTGGGTGAACGCTGTGGAGGCTAGGAGCGAGTTGTACCCTGGGATGCCACAGATGCTATTGAAACAAAGGATTGCGGGCTCTACTTCCATCAGGATTTCCGCCACCACCTACATTAGCGACTGCAACCCCTCCTTCTCCTCCACCACTTCCATCTAGGAATTCTCATCTTGCAGCACCAGTCAGCCATCAGTCAGTAGCCGGAAGCAGTTTAGCACAGCTGTGGGGAAGCGGCAACAGGCTGTGCTGAAACTTATTTGCTTAGGTGACAAACAACACACCTCCACAGTGCTGTGGCAGGGTATAAGGGACCAGGCGTTGTTGTGTCTGATAACGGCCGCAACTTGGTGGCGGCTTTGGAGCTTGGCAAGCTCACACACATACTGTAACACTCAGGTGTGGGGGGAAACCACACAGAGCGTAGGAGGGAAAGAAGATTAGGCCTGGAAACTAAGGAAGGAAGATGGACACCTCCTAAAGGAAACCCTGACTCTAATCCTGACTGACTACCAGTATGAACAGGCCTCAAATGTAGGTGAGTTCATACACAGGAACCTAAACCAAACTGATCCTATAGGACCCTGGAACTAATGACAGGAATGAGTCTACCTGTTCCTCAAACAGGAAGGACGAACAGGAGTCTCCCTCAGGCCAAACAACTGCTTCAACTTAGTGGTTCAGCGGTTTCTCAAAACCTACACCAATTTCCCTGAGCTGCTGGTGAAGGTGCCCATTTCCGAAAGTCACCTACAGCTTCTGCCAGTCTGGCAACGCTGCAGCAGCGCTTACACTTGCCAGCTCACTGACTGCTGTGTGACCTGAGCACGCGCTGGAACTCTACCTCCTCACAATAAAGACAGACAGCACTGCATGTGGAAAAGGTTCTGATAAGTGGCCTAGTGTCACAACTAGGAGGGAAAAGTTTTGTAAAATGGTAAAGGAGTACCTAGCTGACAATGTCAATGTCCTCAGCGATCCCTCTGTGCCTTATAATTATTGGGTGTCTAAGCTTGACGCTTTGGAGGTGCTGGCCTGCCCTGCCACCAGCGTTTTGTCGGATTGCCCCTGAGGAAAGTGGCTGAACATAAAGGAATTCACCGAAAAAAAAACATAAACTGGTAAACGTCCAAAGATGTAAATTAGCTCACAGGTATATATATATATGGGCGCTAAAACAAAAAAACAAAACTATTTATTTCTGATATTATAATTAAAACATGGGGTGTGAGGTTGCACCCTATAATACATATACAATAGGACTCTCTGTGTTCCTCCAACAAATAAAGTGAACACAGGTCCAATGTATATAATCCAATCCCTTAATGTGTGGGCTGCGTAAATGTCCAAACATCCAGTATTAAATCCGTCACTCCGTGACATGGATACAAATCTGGACTGGTGATGATACAACCCTAAGGTTCAGGGATGGTATACAGGATTATAGGAAAAGTGTGAAACCCAATAGAATCATGCACTGCATATCAGTACTGTATGTGGGCTACACATTCGTCCTCTGTGACGATTCCTACATCCAAGTAAGCTAAATAAAGTGCCTATATTATAAGTAGTCTCAGGATGTCAGGCCGCATTAGTGCCGGAGACGGCGCCACATACAGAGGTGGCTGGCGCGTGTTCTCACTGTCTGTGTTTGTTTGTCTTGTTGGTGTCATCTATGTACTCAAGCAGGCTCCTGATGAGGATATGATTTATCCAGAAACGCGTTGAGCCCTATTGCTGAATTAGAATATATATGTCCAACAGACATCCTGAGACTACTTATAATATAGGCACTTTATTTAGCTTACTTGGACGTAGGAATCGTCACAGAGGACGAATGTGTAGCCCACATACAGTACTGATATGCAGTGCATGATTCTATTGGGTTTCACACTTTTCCTATAATCCTGTATACCATCCCTGAACCTTAGGGTTGTATCATCACCAGTCCAGATTTGTATCCATGTAACGGAGTAACGGATTTAATACTGGATGTTTGGACATTTACGCAGCCCACACATTAAGGGATTGGATTATATACATTGGACCTGTGTTCACTTTATTTGTTGGAGGAACACAGAGAGTCCTATTGTATATGTATTATAGGGTGCAACCTCACACCCCATGTTTTAATTATAATATCAGAAATAAATAGTTTTGTTTTTTTGTTTTAGTGAACATAAAGGAACTTTAAATGTGGCTTTTAAGGTGTATTGAATACACAGTATTTCCATTCACCCCTTCCTCTTCTCGTCCTCTTCCTCCATCATATCAAACGGCTTATTAGGCTGCCCTCGCCTTTAAATATTTAAGAGGTTCACCAGCAGGCCCTCACCCCTAATTTTTTAACCTAAAAAATTAACCTCACTCTGGTCCTCCTCCTCCTAGCGCTGCTACATCTGTAACAAGAACCTGTCTTGCGTCACCCTCCAAACTGAGACATGAAGCTAGGAGTTTTGGATGACTTTGTTTCTTGTGCTCTACCAGCAGACACTGTTTCACCGCGCCCACCATGCACCATCAGCAGCACGCCCACTACCCTGTCCCTTACTGCTCGCTTTGCGCATACTATACATATATATGCAAGTTTGTCAAAAGTACAGTTGCTCAGATTTTTTTTAGTGTATGAGCAGAAAAATTTCACCGAATGAGCAAACATTATGCAGCAGACGCAGCGCAGGTAATGTCACATACCTGTGCTGCATGTGCAGTATAACCTTTCTGTATCCTAAATACCTGACATCCAGTGAATTTTTTTCTGCCGTTATTCATATAATGTATAACGTTTGCGCAATCAGGCACAGATAGTGTAGGGATAGGATTTGGCTAGGCAGGGCTAGTTGTTCTGTTGAAAAGACCCAAAAGTCTTTTTAAGGACTTTTGTTATATCTGGCTGCAATATTGTGATTCTTGATGGTCATAATTTGCGCAAGTTTGCCTAATCTTAACAAAAGCTGGGCAGCGTGTGCAGTACAATGTTTGTTTCTCCTATATACCTGACATTTGTTGCGTTTCTTTCTGCCGCTAATCACAGTGACATTACATGTGCAGGACAATGTATGTTTCTCCTATTTACCTGACATTTATTGCATTTCTTTCTGCCGCTAATCACGGTGACATTACATGTGCAGGACAATGTATGTTTCTCCTATATAGCTGACATTTATTGTGTTTCTTTCTGCCGCTAATCACAGTGAGATTACATGTGCAAGACAATGTATGTTTCTCCTATGTACCTGACATTTATTGCATTTCTTTCAGCCGCTAATCACGGTGACATTACATGTGCAGGACAATGTATGTTTCTCCTATATACCTCACATGTATTGCGTTTCTTTCTGCCGCTAATCACGGTGACATTACATGTGCAGGACAATGTACGTTTCTCCTATATACCTGACATTTATTTCGTTTTTTTCTGCCGCTAATCACGCCAACATTAGTAATGTCGCCTTCAATAGCTGCAGAAAAAAATACACCAGACTTCTGTTATTTGGGATACATAAATGTTAGACAGCAGACGCTGAAAAGGTGGTGTTAAGGTCAGGCAACCTTGCGCAATTTTTAACCTACCACAAAAATAATATATTGCAGCCAGATATAACAATGGACTTTTGTCTTTTGAACAGAACAACTAGCCCTGCCTAGCCAAATCCTATCCCTACACTATAAGTCCCTCTTTGCGCAAATGTTATACAGCAGAAACAAATGAGGAACTGTGGAAGAATGTTTTTGTTGGTGTAAGATAGTGAACAGTCAAATACAATGGATAGATTTCTACTAAAAATGCATTAAAATTCTGGACCTAGCATGCATGCTTTTCACGACATTTATCAAGTAACTAAGACACTTTTTTCAACCCGTCCAACAAGGAGTGTGGCTTAGTGAAAGGGGTATGGCCTACAGCAAAAGCAATGTGACAATGTGCACCAAAACTACATCAAAATACATAATTTTGGCATATGATTCTGGCATAAAGTAAGACAACTAATAGGAGGTCTAACCTTACACTAGACAGCTATATGTATGCGCCAGATGTATCATCCAGCATTGTTATAAATCTGGCACATTCAGACTGTCTAGTCTAAGTTCAAGCTACAGTGCCTTGCGAAAGTATTCGGCCCCCTGGAACTTTTCAACCTTTTGCCACATTTCAGGCTTCAGACAAAAAGATATAACATTTCTTGGTGAAGAATCAACAACAAGTGGGTCACAATTGTGAAGTGGAACGAAATTTATTGGATCATTTAAACTTTTTTTGTAATAATAAAACTGAAAAGTGGGGCGTGCAAAATTATTCGGCCCCCTTGCATTAATACTTTGTTGCGCCACCTTTTGCTGCAATTACAGCTGCAAGTCGCTTGGGGTATGTCTCTATCAGTTTTGCACATCTAGAGACATCTGGATGGAGAGCGTTTGTGAACAGCAGTTTTCAGCTCTTTCCACGTATTCTCAATTGGATTCAGGTCTGGACTTTGACTTGGCCATTCTAAGACCTGGATACGTTTATTTTTGAACCATTCCATTGTAGATTTTGCTTTATGTTTGGGATCATTGTCTTGTTGGAAGATAAATCCCCGTCCTAGTCTCAGGTCTTTTGCAGACCCCAACAGGTTTTCATCCAGAATGGTCCTGTATTTGGCTCCATCCATCTTCCCATCAATTTTAACCATCTTCCCTGTACCTGCTTTTGAAAAGCAGGCCCAAACCATGATGCTGCCACCACCATGTTTGACAGTGGGGATGGTGTGTTCAGGGTGATGAGCTGTGTTGCTTTTACGCCAAACATATCGTTTTGCATTGTTTCCAAAAAGTCTGATTTTGGTTTCATCAGACCAGAGCACCTTCTTCCACATTTTTGGTGTGTCTCCCAGGTGGCTTGTGGCAAACTGTAAACAAGACTTTTTATGGATATCTTTGAGAAATGGCTTTCTTCTTGCCACTCTTCCATAAAGGCCAGATTTGTGGCCAGTTAAGTGTTTGACTGATTGTTGTCCTATGGACAGACTCTCCCACCTCAGCTGTCTGCAGTTCATCCAGAGTGATCATGGGTCTCTTGGCTGCATCTCTGATCAGTTTTCTCCTTGTTTGAGATGAAAGTTTAGAGGGACGGCCGGGTCTTGGTAGATTTGCAGTGGTCTGATACTCCTTCCATTTCAATATGATCGCTTGCACAGTGCTCCTTGGGATGTTTAAAGCTTGGGAAATCTTTTGGTATCCAAATCCGGCTTTAAACTTCTGATGATGGTTGATCTCCCTGAGGTCAATCATCTTTTCTTAAATAACCTTTTACTAGGCATTGCTCCCACTAGCCAGATTCCTACTCCACACTGATGAGGGGCAAATACCCTGAAAACAGCTGTCTGTGGATGGATACCATGTTTTGGCATAGGTGGTTTCCTTTTGGAGACTGCTCTTCCCTTGGTTGTTCCTTCCTGGTGAAAGGCCTGGCTAGTTTTGACCGTTGTTGAGACATGTGATGGTGTCTCCGTGGTTTTCTTTTATTTGCATATTGCTTTTCCCAGGGAGCCTTGTTTTAGATTCACCAATGTTGAGACTCGTGATGGTGTCTCTGTGGTGATGATGGTTGATCTCCCTGAGGTCAATCATCTTTTCTTAATTAAACTTCTCCACAACAGTATCATGGACCTGCCTAGTGTGTTCCTTGGTCTTCATGATGCTCTCTGTGCTTTAAACAGAACCCTGAGACTATCACAGAGCAGGTGCATTTATACAAAGACTTGATTACACACAGGTGGTTTCTATTTATCTTCATCAGTCATTTAGGACAACATTGAATCATTCAGAGATCCTCAATGAACTTCTGGAGTGAGTTTTCTGAACTGAAAGTAAATGGGCCGAATAATTTTGCACGCCCCACTTTTCAGTTTTATTACAAAAAAAAGTTTAAATGATCCAATAAATTTCAATCCACTTCACAATTGTGACCCACTTGTTGTTGATTCTTTACCAAAAATTTAAAATGTTATATCTTTTTGTTTGAAGCCTGAAATGTGGCAAAAGGTTAAAAAGTTCCAGTGGGCCGAATACTTTCGCACGGCACTGTATCTAAAAAATTAGACATGCTCAAGTCCCCTCCTCGCACGTTTCTTGGCTGCTACGCACCCAATCAGCGTGCGTGGAGGTACTGGCATTCACTGTAATGCCGTAGCCATGTTGGCTACTGGCATTACAGTGATTGGCTGGCCAGGAACGCGTCATTGGGTGCTATATAGCACCCGGTGACATGTGACCCGGCTCAGACCGAGTCAGGGAGAGCTGCTGCAAGGAGGGACAGATAGTGTAGGGATAGAAATTGGCTAGGCAGGGCTAGTTTTTTTGTTGAAAAGACCCAAAAGTCTTTTAAGGACTATTATTGCTATCTTGCTGCAATATATTATTTTTTTTGGGGGGTCAAAAATAACGCAAGTTTGCCTGACCTTAACACCACCTGCACAGTGTGTGCATTATAACGTTTCTGTATCCTATATACCTTACATCCGTTGCTATTTTTTCTGCAGCTAATCAAGGCGATATTACCTGCGCTGCGTCTGCTGTATAACGTTTGCACAAGGAGGGACAGACAGTGTAGGGATAGAATTTGGCTAGGCAGGGCTAGTTGTTCTGTTTAAAAGAACCAAAAGTCCTTTTAAGGACTGTTGTTATATCTGGCTGCAATGTTCACAAGTATTTGAAAACACCCAATTATTTATGCACATCAGGCCGATAATAAAGTTTCCAGTCCTGTCCTCACACAAACACACTTTTAGACACATCATCATCGCCTCATCAACGGTGCATTCATCTCCTGCTGTTATAAATATTCTTATGATCGTCCTGGATACATCGGACCTAACCCCAACTAATATTATTCACAACCAAAGACATTCAAGTACAACTGTAGAATGTAAATATGGTTCTTGAGAATAACATTTTATGGTAATAGCAAGCAATAAAGCGATAGGGAACACTTACTAATTTGGTTTGTAGATGCACTGTAAAATGCATTCACAGTGGTAGGACTGGTGTACCATCTGCATAGAAAAAAGATGTGAAAACAGTTATGTCATATAAATCGCATTACGACACTGAAGATTGTTCACTGACTGCTAATATACAATGCCTTTATCTTAAAGGGGACCTGTCACCACAAAATGCAGTACAGTCTGCAGACAGCAGAAGAAGCGGAGCAGATTAATACGTAGTTTTAAGGGAAAAGATTCAGTAAAGCTTGTAATTTATACATTTAAGTCTCATTGTTCATGGGGGAGGTGTTATCAGTAATTGATAGCATTCAATGTGTAAGTGTGTATACAGAGATAGCTGTCAGTCACTGATAGCTGTACACGAGGGAGGTGTCACCAGTGATTGATAGCATTCTCTGTGTAAGTATGAGATAGATGTCAGTCACTGATAACTGTACACGGGGAGGTGTCATTAGTGAATGATAGCATTTTCTGTGTAAGTGTGTATAAAGAGATAGATGTCAGTCAATGATAGCTGTACACAGGGGAGGTGTTATCAGTGATTGATAGCATTCACTGTGTAAGTATGTATACAGAGATAGCTCTCTGTCACTGATAGCAGTACACAGGGGAGGTGTTATCAGTGATTGATAGTATTCCCTGTGTAAGTGTGTATACAGATATAGCTGTACATGGGGCAGTCTTAAGTTCACAAAAAGTAGAGCTATAAATGTATAAATAACAAATTTAACGTATTAAATTACATAGATGGCATAACACTAGGATATGCCATCCATGTCAGATAGGTGAGGATCCTATCTGGAGAATTTAACCCTCAAAGTGAAGGAGAGGACACCAAACATGTGCAGCATGCACTCCATTCACTGCTATAGGAGTTCCGAAAATAGCCAAGTGAACATGCTAGCTACTTTTGGAAGTCCCATAGCGGTGAACAGACTCTCGTAGAGGTGATGGGAGGGTGCCCATGTATGTGGGGCTTTCTATGGTATGCTGTATGTATGGAGCTTTTCTCTTCCATATACAGCACCATACAGCTTCTGTGCCATGGGTTTTAGGTTGTAAGTTCTCAAAAGCAAGGCCTTTTCTCCTTTAGTGTTGGCACTATATAAATGAAGCTTTCAGAATGTGTTATAGCTAATCTTTAATAAAGTAACTTTTGTCAGTTGCAGTGAAAAAAAACAAAAATATGAATATTTATTTGAAAATAAAAATAAACAAAACAATTATATTTTAATGAGTAAGTGAGAAATTGGACAGGGAAAAAAGGAAAGAGAATTTGATGGAGATACACATGAATACTGTGAAATATAAGCACAGCAGGGGATATTTCATTTTGCATCCAAACACAAACAGGCCTATGAAAAGCTGTACTGCTCACTGTCTACTGTTCGTAGTGCCTCCGAGAAAAGAATATTAATTAATGAAGCTAAAGTGCTTTGAGAATTTATGTAACACAATTGATCTGATTAAACATGAGTAATAAAGGAATTGTAGATATTCCGGAGGCCAGCTGTAGGGACTTTGGAAAGAAATGGATCCTCAGGGGGATATTTATTAAAATCAGTGCCATAGTATTAAAAGAAAATACTGTACCATAAATCATTACAACTATTAATACAATTTCCATTACTTCTTAAACTTGACAAGAAAGTTAATGTTCTAAAATAAGTGAGCCAAACTAAGTCCACGATATTAGAGTGTTAGAGTTCCAGTATGTAAATCAATAAACTCAGTATTCAATTCAATATAATGTAGGACAAATTTTTGTACATGGCTCTAAACTTTGACTTTTATAGTAAAAATACATAGGGGATCATTTACTAATCTGAAATATGTCTAAATTAGGCATATTGCAGGGGCAGATGGTGGTGCAATGGTTAGTTGTGCCGATATCTGCTACTTCTCCCAGCTCATGCCAGGTTTAAAATTGTAGGCAAGGGGACAGGCTGGCAGGTCCGTCTCATTCATCATTTTCTACGCCTGTTTTAGTCATAGAAAATGGTCTAAATGTCTACACTTAGAACTGGCTCTGGAAGTGCCGAAGTTATGATGTTATGAAGAGGCCTGTGCCTCTTCATGGCTTCGGCGGATCCACCGCCAGTTATGGGCCTTTATTAAGGCTGGTAATACAAGACCAGCATTGCTCCTGCACAGCATTTCAGGTCATATGAATACTACCAGCTTTGATGGTTAGTTAAGTGATATATGTTATTAATTACAGTCAGACGGGAAGGTCTGCAGTAAGGTTATAATTTTTCTGGCAATTCCAAGAATTAAAGAATTTCTTACATTTTTATTGGTTTTGTGCAAATATATAAATATTCTAAATTAAACCCTGAATACTAAAGAAAACAAAGACTGTGAATGTATATCCCCATTGCACCCTATCGAAGGCTTTCTCCGTGCCCAGGGAGAGGAACAGACATGGGGTCGAATGAGACGCCAAGTTAATTATATTTAAGAACCAAGAAGTACTGTCATGAAAGGGTAGGGAACAGGGCAGCCCTGTGTTCCAACCGCACCACTGTCCCTACCTACTTGCACAATCTGTACTAAGTGATGGCCCACAACTGGACGACAGTTCTTTCTTAGCTAAGTGCAGGGGCCTAAACCAAAATGGGAAAAGAATAGTAAGACAGCAAGATGTAAAAACCAGACAAGCAAAACCAGGATAGGATCAGGATCCAAAATGAGATACAAATGCACAGCAAAGTGAAACTAGGAGAATCGGAGACAAAGTCAGCAGGCAAAGACAACATCATAAACTAGCAGAATCAAATACCAGGAGGTCATGTCAGAGGCAAAATCAGTAATCATAGGCAATATCAACGTAAGCAGGCAAAGGTCAGTAATCCAGAGTAGCAAACACGCAACTAGCTAGTGAGGCTAAGAGAACCAACCACAGGCTTCTGTGACCACCGGCTGTGACGCCAGCACAAAACCTGATTGGTCTAGCATTCTGACTCCCTGATAGGTCAAGCAGCCCACTGTCAGCAGAGCTGGTTGCCATAGCAAAAGAGCAATTACATTACCGCCATATTGTGGCCGGCCTCGTCACGGGAGGGCAGACAAATAAGTGCATGACAGGTACTACCAGAGGCTTGTCTTTTTTGGACTAATCCAACCTAATCAGGGTTGGGACAATTTCAAGCAGTCTAAAAGATAAAATCTTTACATAGATTTTGAGGTCCTATGAACTAAATAGCTAGGCTTGAGTGATCATCCAGGAATTGGTCTAAAAGAAAATTTAAAAAGAAGCCAGGAATTGTCTGACAAAGGAACAAAGACTGTGGGAGAGCTAATCGATTCTAATATGATAAATGTAAGAAACACTGAGAGATTCAAACAATTTTAGCAAGACATTTCATTATTTATAAACAAGTTACATGTTTATATGGCTCTGTAGAAGTGTATCTTTGTGTCAATCCAGTTCTAGTTCCACACCCTGCTTCTCTGGGAAAATTCAGGTTTACTTTCTAAAGTTTATAATACAGTACAATAAAGCCAGTTAAACAGGATAGGTAGATCTTGGAAGGGTGGGGTAAGGACTTGAACTAGGAGTTGATAGCAGGAAAGATATCCACAATGTTGACAGTGTAAAAGGGGTACTTAGCAAACATAATAAATAAAAAACCAAAAGGAATGATGTTCAAGTGATTAACAGATCCTGTCATGCATTTAATCTCCCACTTATGAACTATATAACAAATTATAAGCAAGAATCTCCAAAATGTAAGACACTCAAAGATTCTATGTTCCATTGTATTTGGCAATACAAGGTAATCAAAATCTTTTGGAAAGAAGAACGACAGTTGGCCATGAAAATAACAGACAAGCAGATCTCTTTGGATTATCTTTGACTACGCAACATAAACTGCAATTTAAATGAAGACAGCTAAGATTCATGTAGGACAAGCTGAGATTCTGGCATGTATTCTATAACTGGCTATTTGATGTGATATGTCCATGTGTGGGAGAGGTGAAAGCTTATAAACCCAATGTAGTGACCTGACATGCAGCTGCCAATTGAGGAATATTATTATAAGGTGACCAACACACTTATTATTTTCTTCATCTACTGTATATTCATTATTAAATCTAATAATAAATGAAAATACAGATTCTGTGTCTATGTAGAATTCCTACAATGGAAGGCAACCAAAGTATGGACTTTTTTGTTTATAGGTACTTTAGATGAAAGTTTAAGAAAGTGTTTTATTAGTCATTCTTTAATGTATTTTTCCTAAATTGTAGTATCAGTTTTCATATTAGATTCAACAACTTACTCTAGTAAATTGCAGTCATTGTAGTAATAATTACAGATGCTCCAGAATTCCCCTGACGAGCTGTTTACGAGCTGCCAGAGATTAGATGTGGAACATACAGCTAATCAGTGGCCCCAACAGTCACAAGCAAAACTTTATAGACATCATCAAGTGGTGATGGCGGTAGTGGAGCATGTGATCACTGAGGCCACAGATTGGCTGCAGCGGTCGTGTTTTGACAGCTTGGAAATCTGATAGGGAGCCTCTGTGCTAGATCAGCAAGGGATTGAATAGAGAATTCTCCTCTCTTTTTTCCAAGTTGGATAACCTCCCGTTAAATATTGGAATTAGATTTTAAAGCACACTTCCAGTGAAAAATGAAAAGCATACAGTGCTAAAATCCACAAACAAGATACAAAACTACATAGATATGTAAAAAGCATCACTCAGGTGGGATAACAGACAACTCTGTTATACAGAGAAAACACAAGTGCTGACCATTCGCCAGTGCACACAGTGGTGCTGCTTTGTGTGCGCTCTTTCCCTACACCAGTGAGGAGCATTCTGAGTACCACTGAGTGCTGCTTCTCTAGACTGTACACATTGAGACCTCATGCACACGGCTATTGCCGGCCATGGCCCATATTGCACACAGCTATTGCCGGCCATGGCCCATGGCCTGCAAACAGCTTGAATGGGTCCACAATCCAGAGCTGCGGTGCGTAACGTAGGCACGGAACCCCACTGAAGCACTACAGAGTGTTCTATTTTTTTTACGGTGTGGACGGATCACGGACCCATTCAAGTGCATTGGGGACCGCAAATTGCGGTCCCCAATGCAAAAAACGGCTGTACAACGGCCGTGTGCATCATGCCTTAGGCATATCACTGCCACCCATTTATATAGTGGTTTATCATAACCACAGGATATATCTTAGGACTGGATGTCCTGAGTGGAGCCTGGGAAATTTAAAGAGGTTGGCCACTTTCTGGTTATTGTTGACCAGTTTGTATGTAAGATGATTATATGGCACTTACTAATATAGCCTTTGTTGAAATTCTGCACCATTTTTCATATTTCATAAGGTACCCCTCCTTGCTTACAATGTCTTTTGTGCTGTCCACACAGAGGTCCTGTCCATAAAATGGCTGCTGATGGAGGGTCATGTGACCAGGCAAATCAGCTACATGTGATGTCTCCTTCATTCATATACACTGCACCTGCCATCTGCACACGTTCTGTTTGGAGTTTTGTGCAGGTGCACTGTGTGAGAAGACATCACATGGAGGTGATTTGCCTGTTCACATGACCCTCCATCAGCAGCCATTTTATGGACAGGACCTCTGTGTAGCCAGCACAAAAGACTTTGAGTACCTTATAAAATATAGAAAATGGGGCAGAATTTCAACAAAGGCTATATGAGTAAGTGTCAAATAATCATCTTATATACACATTGGTCAACAATAACCAGAAAGTGGCCAACCTCTTTAACTATGTCTGCCCTGGCCACATACAAATTCAGCCCCCTGAAGGAGACCACACACCACAGTGTGTTTGAAACGCGTTGAGACATTGAGAGATTTTTCAACAGAGATAATCACTCCTAGACCCTTAGGGTTGGTAGTACATCACCCTTTTAGGGATTTTTAGGCTATAATAGTACAAGGGACAATTCCAGTGAGACTGCCCTTTTGAGGGTTGTAGCATACGCACCTGCATAGGGAAGTAGGGATTTTTTTAGGGAAAGCTATCCCATACACATTGAGCCTTGTCCCATGGATTACCCTATTTCTAGACAATTCCAGTAAGATAGTTTTTTTCTTTATGGGCACTGGCAATTGGACAGCACTTGTGTTTTCTCAGTATAAAAATGTCACCTTAAAGGAAATGTGTCACCAAAAAAATGTTCTGCCAGTTGAAACCAGATAGCAACACATATCCCTTTTTACTAATCTGTTTTAATTTTCTGATGTAGATGTTTTTATTCTATTTCCTGAACATAATTATGGGGGCGGCCATCTTAACTAGCTCTTCTTAACAGCATTTAGAGAAAAAAAAACCTTTATGGCAACCCCATGGTCCATAGATGCAAAGGTCAGGAGGGGACCCTATTGACTTCTATGGGAAAGTTTTCTAGGCATGCTCTGTGATCTGTGCAGAGGTCAGGAGGGAATTGATAAGATTTGATATCACCTATTGTGAATGGTGGATACTGTGGTGTCTGTACAAAAGAGGCCATATAATGAGGCTACGATGATAAGCAGATAACTGCAGTAAAGTGATCTGTACAGGCCAAGAAGTGGTGTCTATTATTAGGCCTAGTGGTCAGTGCGAAAACTGCAGGATTTATGGTTGCTTTTGTTTAAATATAGATATTGACATCACCCAAAAGTCTTTAAAAACGTGTTTAACATAAAAATGTGCTTTAAACAAAAGGTCATTTTCTGATTAGACATTTCCTTTAACTGTTATCCCACCTGAGTGATGCGTTTTACATATCTATGTAGTTTTGTATCTTGTTTGTGGATTTGCATTTTAATTGATTGAAGTATAAGTTAGATTTCATAATTATTATTGTTCTCCTGTATCAGCTCTCTTGCTCTGGTTGTTTAGGAATTGGCTCACTTTGAAACTTTGAACAATATTTGGTTACCATTGTGACCACTACAATTCAGTGGTATTGTCCCTCAATGCTAATGCTATACACACAACATTATTTGTTAGCAAGCTCTCTACATACACACCTGGGTAACATGTTCAACATGTAACTTTTTCCTCACTCTAGCTCTCCTTCTTTCTCTCTTCAAGCAAGGAGAAAGGGATGCAGTCATTTAAGTCCCCCCCCCCCACTTTACCCTATATTGATATGAATGGCGTGTATAGCTTGCAGGTAAATAGACATTTGATGTTACACAATGAGGTTTATATCCTCCATCCATCCATCCATCCATGCTTACAGTACCTCCTCCTCACCACTCCATTCCAGCTTGGTGGCTCCCAATTTGTGTTCCCTGGGCTCCTGAACCCCATCTGTCAACTTCTGTCTCTTGTGCTACTGCAGCCAATGACTGGCCTGAGCAGTGACATGTCCCAAGGACAGGTAACTGAGCAGTGAAGTGCCACTTGAGGATACATCACTGCTGAGACCAGTCATTGGCTGCAGCAGCACATATGACCCCATCCGTGCAGAAGCGATTGAGCCTGAATAGAGTGGAGGTGAGCAAGTAGATATAGATCTTTTCACAAGTGCCACTGAGTGTGTAGATTAAGCCTAGACAACCTTTTATTACTAATTGTATATACATTTTGAAATGACTGAAACAAAAATACAAACTAACATGAATCACTTACTCTTTTTTTGGAACTTCTTTTCTCAACCAGTAGAAATCTGATTGTGATAGAAAATGTAGCGTCTGCAGCACATTTCCAAAATAGTCTGACTCTGAAAATTTTAGCTGCATGAGAAAAATATACAAAATATTGTAAAAATATAGATGAAATGAAGAATGTGTAATTTATGTTGACAATTCTATGAAACTGAAGCAAAAGTCTATAAATATTTGAACACAAAATTCATGTTCATAGTGACCTTCAAAGTGGAAAAACCTGAACATTTCAACTGAACGTCAAAAATAAAGACCACAAAGCAAGAAATAATTATAAATGCATAATGTTATTATATTAAAGTCAGTTTTATATTCCCTTCTAAAAGCTTAAAACTGAGAATAGGGCAGATTAACCAATCCAAATATTGTAAACTTAAGATAGACAATCTAAAGATGCAGCAGATTTATCATAGTGGATCAATGTATGATAAATATGGTACATCTTTAGACAGTCGTGTCTTTTACCACCTATTGGTTGGCTTACTTTGCCCCAGAATTAGCACCAACATTTTGGTGCAATTTTTGTCACTGGTTAGCAAATCTTAACCAATTCCTTATCACCGTACAACTATAAAAGGACCGGGCCCATTTTAATTTTTGCATTTTTATTTCTTCCTCCCCACGTTCCAATAGCCATAACTTTTTAAAGTAAAAGGCTTATTTTTTGTGAGATAAGTTGTATTTTTGAATGGCACTATTTAATTTATCATGTCTTGTATTGGAAAACGGGAAAAAAATTCTTTGTGGGGTGAAATTGAAAAAAAAAACATAATTCTGGCAAAGTGTTTTGGGTTTTGAAATTACAGCATTCACTGTGCTCTAAAAATGACATGAAATCTTTATTCTGCAGGTTAATACAAATATGCCGATACCAAATTCGCATAGTTTTTTTCATGTGTCAAGGCCTGTTTAAAAGGTTGAACATTGACTTATGGGAGAGCTACCTTACATCTGGTGGTATAGAGGCGTAGCTTGCTATTGTAGGAGCTCATTTGCATACTCTCTTCCCTAAATTTCTCTTAATAAGTAAACAATATTAGATTTTAATAATAAATTCAGATTGCTTTTTGGTCTATTATAACAATAACTTCAGCAATAATCTCAAACTCATATATGCATACTAATAAAAAAAATCATTCTTATTTTATGAATTATAATAAGAATATCTAAACACATAAAATAATTAAATATGTGTCACACCAATGGGAATTATCTGCTGCTCAATTCATGGTATAACAGGGTAAGGGCTCGTTCATATCACCGTTCAGCCCTTCTGTTCTCCTGCTCCGTTATAGGAGCAGGAGAACGGAAAGGACGGAATCGGGACATAATTGACCTGAACGGAGCCTACGGACCCCATAGACTATAATGGGGTCCGTTAGTTTTCCACTCAGAAGATGATTTTTGGAGTGGAGACAAAAGTTGTGCACGAAGGACTTTTGTCTCCGCTTCAAAAATCTTCCTCTGACCGGAAACCTAACAGACCCCATTATAGTCTATGGGGTCTATAGACGCTGTTCAGCTCAATTATGTCCCAAATCCGTCCTTTCTGTTCTCCTGCTCCTATAATGGAGCAGGAGAACGGAAGGGCTGAACGGTGATGTGAACGAGCCTAAGATTTACTTTGAAATAAATACATTTAAAAGTTAAACAACACAAAACCTGATATTCTCCATAGCGATTCTACATATCTTTTTCACAGTGTTAAAAAAAAGCCAGCATACTATTAGTGTATGACCATATATGACAGAAAAATAAAATTTGCAGCATACAGTGAAAAATAATAGCACTGAGGACATTCAAAATGTAGAAAATTCTATGTCAGCAAAAACGTACATGAATGTATAAGGAAAATCAATTCTGTGTGCTTACATTAACTGCAGAATGGGATCTGTAGCTATAGTCAGGTATCATAGATTATCCTAAAACAAACAAGACTGGAAAATATATATTTCTTGTCTTCTTCTCTGGCTGGTCTACCAAGTTCCTTGGTGAATCATGCACCTCCCAAGGAGATAGTACATTATAAGCCCCAAGATTTATTCTTCTGCTCAACCTTTAGTTTGTTTTATTGATAAAAAATGAAAGATAGTATTTAATTCCTCTGACTCGATTAATTGCATATCTGGTTTATCTTCAAGAGTTCTGTCTACATTAAGTGTTATTTCTATTAGATTCTCAGAAGGTAGAGTGCTTAAATCATTTATTAGAGCCGGTTTATTGGCTCGGTGCTGAGCTAGGGTTTTTATTTTATTTGTTTTATTACTCTTGGTAATAAATAGAAGGGGGGCACTTCAGGCAGAAGAGCATCGGTGTGATTTATCCTTTTCACCTTGACATACTGTAAAGACTGGTCAAACAGAGAACATCTAACACATGTCATTTTCATTACAGAAATACCATAAAATACATGTATTATAAATTAGGACTCCCATGCAGGCACTATAATAAGCATTAAAATGCAATATCCCATATATAACTTCTCCCCTGCCCTAAGCCTATATAAAATTACCAATACATGTACAGGCGTTTGGCAGTTTTATGTCAATAATGGTAAATCAATATACAATAATGCAACTTTGTAATATATTTTAAGCTCCATGTCCTCATAATTTTCAATGTTTATTCTTCCTTAGGATTTACAGAATAGTTTTTTCAATCTCAGAATATTTCCATTGACTGACAGTATGCAGAGATTGAGAGAAATTAAAAGACAAGGGGGACATTTAATAATCTATTTATACCACATTTTTGCTGTAAAAAGCTTGCAAAATTGTACCATGCCATCTGCGTAATAGAGGCGCTCATAGGGTAGTATGTATCGATCAGAATGGATGTATACTAGTTGTGCTCACCCTATGGGGTTGTGCAATCGTAGGCACAACCCTAATGTAGGCAAAGAATGTAACAGTGGGTCGGTGCTGCCAGTGTCCGTTGGTCCTCGCTTGGGGGGTTGCCAACCCTTAGGAGGAATAAGAAATGCCAGGAAAAGGAGGGAAGTGGGTACAACTCTGCATGTTCACGGGAGACACTTTGACGGCGCTACAAGATGACCAACTGAAGTGGTGTAAAACTTCTATTTTATCGGCAACGCGTTTCGGCGCACATACACTCCTTTTTCAAGTCTAAAAAACATGTATAAATATGCAAGCAGTTTCAGTACATAAAATTCTATTTGCACTGACAAATAGAATGAAATAAACTAAAATAAACCATAAAAATTGAGAAATAATAGATAAGAAATATTAATTATTAATTGATAATAATTATTAATATATATATATATATATATATATATATATGAATAAAAAAGTATATCATTTGGGGGGATAGTGAAAATGAAGAACCAATTAATCATGTAGTCTTATATCTAATCATGCACCTTCTTTTTATACTATTGGTTCTTCGGTCCACAATGTCAATTGTTACAAATCTATGTTTCATGACTTTCATTACTTTTACCCCAATTGATTTTATCTAGCACATCCTTACCTTTTTTCATTTTCAATTAATAATTAATATTTATAATCTATCTATTATTTCTCAATTTTTATGGTTTATTTTAGTTTATTTCATTTTATTTGTCAGTGCAAATAGAATTTTACGTACTGAAACTGCTTACATATTTATACATGTTTTTTATGCTCCGAAACGCGTTCTCAATAAAATAGAAGTTTCACACCACTTCAGTTGGTCGCCTTGTAGCGCCGTCAAAGTGTCTCCCGTGAACGTGAGGAGTTGTATGCACTTCCCTCCTTTTTCTGGCATACCATCTGTATGGAATATTTGCAACATTTTTCCAACAAGCCACTATTTTGATGTGGCATGGACAGGGGGCATAGTATGGACAGGGAGCGGGTGTGCTGCGGGTACACCACATTTATCTTTCTTCACGCCAGGTGCGGCCCTGCGAACAGTTGGGGGCGGCGGCGGGGCAGAGGGAGATGAGCGCTTCCATTGTTGCCTGTACTGCGGGGCAGGGGAGGGCCTAGTGCCTGCAGCCTATCAGAGGCCGGCTCAGGTGGCACGATGACGTCATTGCGCCGCCTGAGCCGTACAGCGTGGGACACAGGCCGGAAGAGGCCTGCATCTCATCGCTGATGGAGATAAGTATAAGTGTTTAATTTTTTTTATTGTTGCAATTACGGACTGGAGCTCTATTGGGGGCACTGGGGGCATTTTTACTGACACTGGGGGCATTTCTTACTGGCATATGGGGGCACTGGGGGCATTTATTACTGGCAAATGGCGGCACTGGGGGGCATTTCTTACTGGCACATGGGGGCACTAGGGGTATTTGTTACTGGCACATTGAGGCATTGGGGGCATTTGTTACTGGCACATGGGGCACTGGGGGCATTTCTTGCTGGCACTGGGGGCATTTCTTACTGGCACATGGGGGCACTGGGGGCATTTTTACTGGCACATGGGGGCACTGGGGGCATTTGTTACTGGCACATGGGGGCACTGGGGGGCATTTCTTGCTGGCACTGGGGGCATTTCTTACTGGCACTTGGGGGCATTTCTTACTGGCACGGGAGCACTGGAGGCATTTTTACTGGCACTGGGGGCATTTGTTACTGGCACATGGGAGCACTGGGGGCATTTCTTACTGGCACATAATTTGGGGGGCATTTCTTTCTGGCACATAATTTGGGGGGCATCTATAGGGTGGGAAACTTTTTACTGGCACATGATTTTGGGGGCATCTATGGGTGGGGAGCACTTCTTACTAGCACATTATTGGGGTGAAATTTTGGGGGCACTTCTGTCACATTATTGGGGCACTTCATACTGGCACATTATTGGGGGGCACTATGGGGACACTTCTTACTGGCACATTGGAAGCATTATTACTTCGGGGCACAGTGAGGACATTAGTACTGTTGGGGGCACTATTACTAACAAGTGCACTCTGGCAGAGAATTATTAGTTGGGAGCACTATTACTGTGGGGGGCACCCTGGCACAGTATCAGCGCAGTTATTTCTGGGGTATGTTATGTTTACACTATTACTGTCAGGGACACTATTTGCTGGGCACAGTTATTTTAGGACACTATGTGCCAATAATTATTGAAGGGCACTATCTGTGTGGTACTAGTGGCACAGTACTGGGAGTGGTAGAATGATTTGTCCAGAAGATGGGAGGATGATGGAAAAGTAGTAAACTAAGATTTTTTTCTGTCAAACTGCAGAGATGAGAAATGGCTGAAAAATGGCGTCTGGTCTGAAAGGAGAAGATGAGGAAAGAGAACATCTACATCAGAGGAGACGTCACTGGATGTAAGAGGTATGGGGCGCTGTATTATACTGGATGTAAGAGGTATGAGGAGCTGTATTATACTGGATATAAGAGGTATGGGGCGCTGTATTATACTGGATGTAAGAGGTATGGGGCGCTGTATTATACTGGATATAAGAGGTATGGGGCGCTGTATTAGGCTACATTCACACAAACATTGTGTTTTGCAGACTGCAAATTGCGGATCCGCAAAAAAAGGATGATGTTCTGTATGGCATCCGTTTTTTTTGCAGATCCACTGCAACAATGCCTATCCTTGTCCGCAAAACTGACAAAAATAGGAATGGACATACAGATGCGGACAGCACACAGTGTTCATTGAAGTGAATGGGTCCGCATCAGAGCCGCAAAATATGCAGATCGGAGGCTGCAAAAACAACTGTCGTGTGAATATAGCCTTACCCTGTATGCTCTGTAGTTATATACGTAATGTTAGGAGGGAAAAGGTTAGGGTAAGAATTTGGCATGGGGGGGTTCAATTTTTGACTTGGCGGGCGGAAAAGCTAGGTGCACCAGCGCTGAGGGAAGGGGGGAGGGGGGCCCCAAGCTGAACTCTTGCACCAGGGCCCATGAGCCTTTAGCTACGCCCCTGTTTTAAGTGTATCGCTCAGCACGGCCAGAACATGCCCCACACATATATGAGGCGTGCGTACTGTACATGGCACACTCTCCATCAGTACAGGGGGAATCAAGACCTGTGTACAATACACCAATCTTGATAAATGTCCCCCAAAGTACATTAGAAAGTTGCAAAAGAGCTACCCCCTTTTTATACCTAACTTTTAACCCATTTTAATCCTGCATCCAATATTCCCTAATATTGTGCAGCTTTTGTATATAGTACATAACACTAAATTTGGAATCTTTAATGGTGAAAGGAATTTCACATAGTAAATAACTAGGTACTTTAGGATGAAGAACATCAATGCACCTCCACTTCTCTGGTCATTCAGCTTTTCCAGTAAATGCACCTTCAATGACTAACACTATATGTCAATGTGGATGAGCAGTGGTTTGCAATCTTCTGCTGCACTAGGGAAGACCAGCAGCACTGTTGTCATAGAAAACCAAGCTGCTATTCCTAATATACTGTACTACTTGATGGGTCACCTGAATGTGAATGATCTTGTACAGTGCCTAATTGTAAAGATACTACGTGCTAAACAATATACACCATATGGATAAAAGTATTAGGATACACCTCTTAATCATTGAATTCAGGCGTTTCATTCAGTTCCATTGCCACAGGTGTATAAAATCCAGCCCCTAGCAATGTAGTGTTCCTTTACCAACATTTGTGAAGGAATGGGTGGAATTAAGGAACTCCCTAAGTCCAGAGCTCCAAACTTTCTCTGGCAATAACATCAGCACAAAAACTGTGTGCCGGGAGTTTCGTGGTATTGGTTTCCATGGCTGATCAGCTGCATGCACAGTGCCAAGCATTGAATAGAGTGGTGTAAAACATGCTCACTAGACTCTGGAGTAATGAATCATGCTTCTCTATTGGGCATTCTGATGGAGGATTCTGGGTTTGGTGAATGCAAGAAAACATTACCTGCCTGACTGCATTGTGCTCCAAACATCTCAAAGGCCTAAATAACATGAACAGTGTATCATGCCCAGTGCCGGCAGACATGTTTCTCTACAGCGCTGCTGATGTCCGGTCGCTAGGGAGCCAGGCCGGGTCTCCCTGTGAAGTTGCTCTGACCAATCATTTGTCTAGGATGCGCTGCCTACTTAAACAGGCAACCTGCTGGCCACAGGGGGCCTGTGAATGGTGGTTTTCCCTTGTGATTGCCTCACTAGCCCTACCATCGTTAAACTGCTATCTGGATCTCTAGCAATCTAGACCCTGCTTCTGCCTGACGCTTTTGGACCCTGACATCGGACACCGGGTATTGACCCGGCTTGGTATCATATAATACTTGTCTATCCTGATTTGTCTCTCCTGGTTTTGACCTGGTCCGTTTGTTACAGTGTTGCTCATCACTTCTGGTATATTTTCCTCTTCTGCATAGACCCCTGCATTTAGTTTAGTAGGGACTGCCATCCAGTTGTGGACCTTTTTTAGGACAGATCGTGCAATCAGGTAGGGACAGTGTTGCAGGTGGAGCCCAGCCCCCAATGTTCCACACTGTGACACAGTGCTGAACAAAAATGAAGGCAAACTTTTAAAATGGAAGTAATTTGTGAGCTCCAATCTACATGTCATTAAGTTGTATAGTACTTTGAATAATTTAGGAACATCTAACTAAATTAATTAATTACACAGCAAATCCTACAAATTTATGGAAAGCCAATAAAGAGTAAATGTACAGCTTGGCACGCGACAACATTGTACATTTTATTGAGCCATATTATGTGAAGGTGTTCTCTGGCACCGTAGTGCTTCGTAAATACAAACATTATAGATTCTCCTGACTTTCATTTCCCTGCAATCAATTAAAGTAACTTAAAGCATAATTCATTTCAATTTTCGGTTAAGTGCAAGGGAGATAATATATTATTTTACCTAGTCTAGAAAATACTTCATGACA
Organism: Rhinella marina; assembly: GCA_900303285.1. Taxonomy (NCBI): domain Eukaryota; kingdom Metazoa; phylum Chordata; class Amphibia; order Anura; family Bufonidae; genus Rhinella; species Rhinella marina. The sequence continues at coordinate 55,409 of ONZH01001966.1, forward strand.
ATCATGACTTTCAATATATTCAGCAATTATAATGCTTAATTAATCTCAGTTTTCTCCATGTGAAATTTTTAATTGCTCTTGCGCTTCAAAATTGCACACCCCCATGAATAATAAAAAGGAGGAATTCATGAAATCCTATACATAAAATGCTTGACAACATATTTACTGACAGTTATAGGAAAAGATGACATTCTCCTAGGCTCAACCACTGTACTAGGGAAAACCCTGGAGGGGCACGATGAAGACATGAAACAAAATAATCCAATATGCCATTCTCATTTATCCCCAACATATTTATTTCTTGGGTATTAGCAGCATCTATCTATCTAAATCTGGCAACACTCTGAAGTCAGTGAGATATGGAAAATGTATTTGACCTCGTGTCCAATGTTTTATTTTAGCCCACCATCTTGGGCCTTTCTAAAGCTTGAGAAAGGCCCTAGATGACAAGCTGAAACACTGCATCGGACACATGAGTGAATGATTTTAAAATTTCACATGCTTTAGAGTGCTGCCGGATTTTAGTTTATTTAAAAAAGGGGGTTCCAGCCATACCCCTTGGATCTGCACCTGATATTTTTTTTCTTCTGCATTGCTTATATTTTGGCATCTAAAACATTATCAATCCTGTAAGGTGAACTACATAGGTAAAAAAATAAAAACATAAACAAACTATGACAGAATTGCAATTTTTTTCTCAACTCCAAAAAAATAAAATAAAAAATTATCAAAAAGCCATATGTACCTCAAAAGGGTACAAATGAAAAGTCCTCATACAACTACATTGACGGGAAAATAAAAATGAGATGGAAAAAGTGATTTTATGATTCAAAATTAGTAAAGCATGAGAAACTATATAAATTTAGTATCACCATAATTATATCAGCCAATATAAAATTAAGTTACAGATGTAGCAGGGTTAACACACAAACTCTTAACTCAAATGTCTAAGGGTACTTTCACACTAGCGTTTACAAATTCCGGTATTGAGCTCCGTCATAGGGGCTCAATACCAGAATAAAACGCTTCAGTTTTGTCCCCATTCATTGTCAATGGGGACAAAACTGAACTGAAGAGAACGGAATGCTCCAAAATGCATTCCGTTCAGTTCTCTTCAGTATACAGACCAGAGAGCAAACCGCAACATGCTGCGGTTTGCTCTCCGGTCTGGGCATCCGCACCAAGACGGAATAACCCCCAATGGAAGTCAATGGGGACGGATCCATTTGGTGTGACACAATAGTAAGCGGATCCGTCCTCCATTGACTTTCAATGGAGTTCATGAAGGATCCGTCACCTGCACTTTTCCCCACAGCTCCCTCCTCCCTCCAGCAGAGGGCGCTGTGGGGAATCTTCCCTTCCTTTGTGCGCGCCGTCCTCCTCCTCCTGTGCTGTCCAGAGCTGCTGGGGCCACTGACAACCAGAAGCCACCAGGACACCGGGAGCCAGTAAGTATGGCTTACAAACAATAGTGAGACTGTGTCTGACATGTGTAGGGCTGGAGCGCGTTTCCGGCCCCACACGTGCACCTGCGGCAGCACGGATCTGGCGGGACCCTTCACCCGCCGGATCCGTGCTGCCACTAGTGTGAAAGTGGCCTTAACTCATCGCATTATCTTGAAACAAAAGCCATTGAAAAGCAATTGAAGGTATTTGCTTAACGCATTTAGTTTAGATAACACGTCTCATAAAACGTGTGTTAATTCTACTACATCCGTATATCATTTATACTGCATATGGAACTGTTGTAAACAAAAATGAAAACAAAAAACACTGACAGAATTGCAATTTTTGATCACCTCACCTCCCAAAAAATTAAATAAAAAGCAATCAAAAATCCAAATGTACCAAAGAATGGTACCAATAAAAACTCTCAGTGGTAGGACCTACACCTATCTGACTGTTATGGCATATCCTAGTGACATTCCATCAAAATCAGAGAGGACACAACCCCTTAAATGCCAATATAAGCTTTATCCTTAAGGAGTTAAAAGTGTATTGCAATGCTAGACATACATAGTCTATTCATGTAATATGCTATAAATGCCTGGGGCTCATAAATATTGGAAGAACCAGGATCTCATGCCCCCTTCTGCAAGAGAAGCTGGACAGACTGTTATTGTCATGGATATTACTGTGACAGGTATCAGGAGGTCTGTCAGATTGGCAACCCATGGGTTAAGCTGACAGGTTCTCCTTTGATTGTATTGTTGTTGCTGACATTCACCACACCCTCCCCCTTCAGGTGTTGGTATCTTTGTAATTATCTTTGTCTATTTAGTGTTGGTTCCCTCACCATGCTGTGCGGTTTAGATTTTCTGTTGTGTCTGTGGTCGTTTGGTGTGTGTTTCTCTATGTTCCCATTGCTGCCACAATCTTTAGGAAAGCTAAGTGTCTTCCTTCCCTTTTGTTTATTTGTGTATATCTTCCCAGTGTTTTGGTGTTTGGGCCTGAGGGGAGACTACTTTTCGTCCAGGTTGGTGGAGGAACGGTTTGTCTTATTACTGTCACTGGCTTCAGGGTCATTCAGGGACAGTTAGGGTCGAAGGTTTCCAGCGTATGAACTCGTCTACCTTCTAGACCTGTTCATACTGTTAGAAGGGCAGGACTGGAGTCAGGGTTTGTATAGGAGGTGACCATCTGCCTTTACTCTTCCAGGCCAAATCCCATTTCCTTTCCCCCCCTCTTCCTCCGGCGCTTGGTGTGGGATATCCCCCCCCACACACACCAGAGCGTGACAGTCATGCAGAAAGTCATGCCAATGGTGGAGTTTTATCAAACTGGTGTAAAGTAGAATTGGATTAGTTGATTCCACCTTTCATTTTTTCAAAGGAGCTGTGAAAAAGGAAAGGTGAAATCTGATGGTTGCTATGGGCAACTAAGCCACTTCTACTTTACACCAGTTTGATAAATCTAACTGTTTGCATGGATGTGTAGTTGTAGTTTACCTGATTAAAATGCATTTTTCCTTTTTTTATCTGAGGCTCCGTTCCCAAATTATGATACTTTTTCTTAATCTGCTTTGCCACTCCCTGGCCCTATCAATTAAAGCATCCAGGGAGGGGCTGACCACAGAAAGGAGTGGTGTTTGGGTGTAACAATAGCAGCCATGACGTCCTCATTCTACTAAAGGCCTACTTTGAATATTAAGAAAACCTATCATAATTTGGGAATGGAGTCTTGGATCTACAAAAAAAAGCAGTGTTTTAATTAGGTCAACCATAGTTTCTATGCAAGCAGTTTTATAGGGAGGTTGCTGGTGACAGCTTCCCTTTAATATCATAAAACAAACTAACACAAACTGTAAAGCAGCCATAAAAAACGAATTAATAACTATTGATGTTAGCATTTCACTTACTGTTTTAATGTCTTCATTGATGTAGGTTTCATTCATTAGAAACCCAGGATACCCTACTTTTGCCATTACCGATTTTGCCTGTAAAAAGGAATTAAAATACAAAAAAACTGTTAACTATAAGAAAATTATTTGCTTAACATAAGACAAAATCTTATGCAAAATCAACCTATTGTTATAAAAAGGTACGTTCAGGCATTATGTTAGCACATGAGCAGATATATTTCTTACTATGGTAGCAGGTGATGATATGATGTAGCAACCCCACTGTGCAAATAACAACATAATGTGGATGTCCAGCCAGTGACTTCACATGCCACTGTATCTAATGAAGACATGCTATATAGAATAAATGCATCCCTTCTATAGTGAGATAGAATCAGACATTATCACATTTTTAGAAATCATGTCACTATTTCACCACCTTCTGCTTTCTCATGTCTCCAGGTGGCCTATTGCACCAAATTTGTTGGGCCCAGATGTGATGAATGCCCCTGCAAATCCTAAAGCTACATCACTGTGTTTAGCTTAAACTAGTTCCTCCAAGATACTGTTTGGTTATTATGCTAGGTATCAGAAGAGCTCAGAGAAGTAAAGGAGTGGATGGGCTTGTGATGATTGTTACAGAGTGGATGTGGATCTGCTGTGTCACTTGTACCAATTTGACTTAAGGCTACTTTTAAGGGCGTTATCTAATTGTGCCCCTTGGTCTTCACCCTTTAACCCCTGTACAGGAATCAGGATTTCACTGCAGGGGAACCACCAGCCCGCTACCTCTTGAAGTAGTCTCTATTCAAGTGATGACTGACTCATGGGGTTCAAGAGACACCAATGCAGAGCACTAAAGGATCATACAAAACCATAGTCAGGGAAAAGGCTAAGGTCGGGGCAGGCAGAGTGCATTCAATCTGTTTAACAGTTTGAGGTCATGGTGGACAGCAAAGGGTCAAATCTGGGAAACAGGCAGAATTCAGCACAAGGACACTAGCGGACTAGAACCTATTGCTCAGGCACCTTTCCAAATGAAAGTACCCAGCCATTTGCTGGGGAAGAATAGATTATGTGCCCTTTAAGAACTGAGGAAGCGCACCCTATGGGCAAAGAAATGCCTAGCCAGCAAGCAATATGCTGCAGCCTGTATGGAGAGAGAGACCTAACCCAGTGTCCTGTGGCCAGGCCTGCTGGGAATGAAGAAGGAGAGGTCAGCAGGTCCACATTGTCAGGACAAAGATGCAGTTGAGCAATTAATCAGAGTGGCGACAGCCACAGACCACCACTGTAGCAATATGCATGTCTGCACTGTGGAGAAGGAAAAAGATAAAATGTTTATCATGAAGTGAGAGTCTAATTAGGGGTCTCGGAGCAGACCCTTCATCTGTACCGAAGATGCACAAGTCTACTGCTCATTTGATCATTACTTATGTTGTTATCCTTGTACACAGATATGAAATAGCATCAATACAAAAATCTGTGAATCAACTCATAATAAATTAGAACCTAGTGTCCAGTGATTAGCTACAAAGTCAGCTCCAAAAAGTATTGTCTTCTGCTAGATCTTTGGAGCTCATCATTGGATCAGCAGCAGGATCATCATAGGAAGGGCCATCCAACCTTGCATAACATGAATTATTTCTATTTTCTCCAAGACACAATGTGTTTTTCATTTAAGGCACAACAGATTAGACATGTTAAAGAGGTTCTCCAGGCTCCTGATATTGATGACCTATCCTGGGGATAGGTCATCAATATACAAATGGTGGGGGTCTGACTTCTGGCATCCCTGACAATCAGATGTTCCCTACAGCTTACAGGTCCAGAACTAGAACTCTCAAAGAAGTCAGAAGCATGTCTGAGTTCTAAGTGTAGTGGCCGTGCCAGGTTCCTGCAACATATTTCCCATCCAAGTGAATTCAACCAGGCAAGGCCAATACACTTATAACAGAACTGTGGTTCCAGCTCATTATACTGATATGTACTATTTCATATAAATGTTTATTAATAAAATGTATCAAATACAAACAGAGGAAGTACTGGTGGGGTGGGACATCTGCAGCAGGGTCTCCACATTTGACATTTATTCCATGAAGTAAGCAATCTAATTTAATTTCCTGCTTTAGCTGCATGCAGGTTAATGTACAGGCAATTTAAACATATGCTGACACATTATTGTTTGGTTGCTTACGGCTTCATTGAATGTGCTTTTATGTGATAAGATTGAAAAGAGATACGACATTACACTCACACTAAATCACAAGTTATATGGTCTGTAACCTATAAGACTGTTGCCGGTGTGCAGTTTACTGGATATGCTACTCAATATTTCTCAAGTAAGTGCAGCACTGTTTTCCGCTTTATTGGAAGGTGTCATTTATTTTCTGCATTGCAAGTGAATACATTTAAATATATAAATAATTTGGCAATAATAGTCAACAGCACAGTATAAAGTAACATTTATAGATAGGGTAGTATATAGTATTGTAGATACCTATAAAGAGAATGTTCAATGAATTTACAGTGGCAAAGTACAGTTTATAAAGTAGTATATAGTATAGTGGATAGTCAAATAATACACCAGAAGTATATAGTGGAAAGTGCAGTTTATGTATATAATATAGAAGGGATACTCGACTGGCGGACCATGGTCTAAATCCAGACTGCGGTTGCCAGATGTCCGGACCCCTGCATTAAACTGTATCTGTGTCCTCAGGACCATTGGTGCAGCTATAGGGGAAGCAGGGAAAGAGTCTGCTTTGGGGCCCAACCTGGATAAGGGCTAAAAGATTTAATTGTCAGGACCCCCCTCAACAGTATATACAGAGAAACTGTAGGAATCAGACAGAGCTGCTGCCGGAACTCGTCTAAGAGAGCGATCTTGACTAGCCACAGGAGTGGGGGTTGCTCAGGACGCAGATACATTTGAATGCAATGGTGAAGCCGGAGTCGGCAGCACATTTATCACAGTGGTACAGGTTGCATAATACATCTGCTGGTCATCTCTTTAGACACATTTGTCTCATTCTACATCAATAATTATTGCTGCCACTATGACCTCAGAATTGCAAAATTCCACCAAAGCTTTCCAAGCACAGCGCCGTGGATAACGGCTTTTGCAGCACAGCCACATTCACTTGAATGGAACTTGGCTGGTTCTAAGCCATGTGACCAATGAACGTGACGTCACTGGCCTAGAAAGAGGCCATGGTGCTCCCTGAAGCGCGGCACCGTCTCTTCAAACTGCTGGGAGTCTGATCCCCACCGATCAGATACTGATGACTTATCCTGAGGATAGGTCATCAGTAGAGATGAGCGAATCATGCAAAATTTTATTCGCCGAACATTCGCCGAACTTTTCCTAAGATTCGTATATTCCATGAATAGATTAGTTGAATTTGCGTGGTTTAGCCTGGTGGAACAATGGCCAAGTATTGCAAATACTACTAGTAGATGCTCCGCCTACAGGTCCTTTGGCACTTCTGCCCTGTGCCACCTTCTCCTTTTTTTTAGAGCTCGAGGTCTGGCTGGAACTGGACCCCTTTTGCTTATCCATTCCAGACATTTTTTAATTCACTCTGTGGCCCTGCAGCTGGTCTTTGTCCCTGTATCTCCCTGTCTCTCCCTATCTCTACCTGTCTCTCTCTCTCTCCCTGCCTGATTAATTACTAGCCCTGAACTGGCCCTGCACTTGCCCTGTAGTATCCCTGGTATGTGTAATATGGATTCCCAGAGCAATTACACCCCAATTTTCACAAAACAGGTCTCAGAGTCTCAGAACTTCACACACAGTGCTTCTGCTCGTCTCAGCAGTCGCATCAGAAGTCGCATCACTGGCTTACTGAGCCTGAGCCAATCAAAGCAAGCCCTGACCACTAGTTCAGGTGACTGCTTTCTTCCCGGGCTGGACGAACTAACAGTAAAATTTTGCTAATGAATTTAATTTGTATGCAACAGTAACTTATACGTAGCAATAGCGTATAATTTATAGGACAAACTACATAGCGAATGCGTACAAAGCCGAAGCGAATCTCCTAATATTCGGATTCGCTTTGCACCTAAAAATTTCCAAGATTCGATATGAATCAACGAATCGGCGAATAGATTCGCTCATCTCTAGGTATCAGTATTAAAGACCTGGACAACCCCTTTAAAAGGGTTGTCTTACTGCAGCAGTTGGCATTTATCATGTAGACAAAGTTAATACAAGCCACTTACTAATGTATTGTAAATGTCCGTGAAACAATATAAACAGCGCTCCAGTTTTCTGAATTGCAGTTAAGATTTTATTCAGCCAGACATGGTTGTGAACATCAGTACAGTTTGTGGGTGCGACATTTCGGGCTTATTTGAAGCCCTTCATCAAGCAGTTATGTACCGCACATGTAGACGCTGGCCATATTGTGATTGTCCGTGTTGTCTCCTTTGCTGGTTGGATTCATTTTTCCATCACATTATACACTGCTCGTATGCAGGGGTTATGACCCTGCAATCCAGCAGCAGTGGCTCTACTTGCACACAATTTTGGGAAAAAGTATCAGCCTCTCTGGTGCCTGGGACCTTGGCAGCTTGCATGAGCAGCAGGCCCCCATCCCGGCCACCTTGTATCCATGCTGCAGCGGTGGCCGTAACCCCTGGATAAGAGCAGTGTATAATGTGATGGAAAGATGAATCAGGCCAGCAAAGGAGAGAATATGGACAATCACAATACATTACTAAGTGCCTTGCATTAACATTTTTTACATGATAAATGCCATTTGCTGAAACGAGACATCCCCTTTAATCACAAGTTCCACTGTGCTGCATTCACAACCTTTATTCTGTTACATCTCATTTTATGTAAATGATAACACTTTATAGACTGTTCCTTTAAACACAAATACATTATTATAAGTCATTCAGTAGTTGAAGTTCAGTGGTGAATGATTCTGAACTGGTATGAAGGATAAGCTTGTGCATTTTATTCTGTCTAGTAACATCTGGGTGAATTGTGACAGCTAATAAATAAAGCGGTATGGAGCCCACTGCGGCTCAATGTGGTGCTCAGCAACACTACGGACAATTACTGGAGCATTCTGGGTGCAGCAAATGAGAATTCAGCCAGAAACGACATAGGAATTAAAAGAAAGAACTGTTGCATTGCTTAAATCATAGACAGTACTTTTTCAATAAAATGTCCCAATTTCACTTTGAACAATGAATAGGAATTATCAATTGTTTATGTTCTAAGATATGATCATAAGATATGATAAAGATGATCATGTTCTAAGATAAGTTCATAAATATGTTTATTACGCAACAATTTGTTATTTGCAGACAAATAGACACCAAAGAAGACCATAGGAAGGTGTTTTCTCCAGCAGTGAGGAATATTTGAGTTTACGGTGCAACAGGATTACCAATGGATTGTTTCATGGTCGGTCATTTGTGGCAAGCCATTTTAAATGTGGCTTTGGTCTGTTATATCAAAGCACTGGAATGGACAGCATGATTGATATTGTATTGTATTGTAACTGATTGGTCCCGTCCCTTTAATTCTGTTCCCTTTTATTATTACCATTCTGTGTAATGATGTGCCTTGTAATCTAGTACCCATCCCCCATTGTGCTGATAAGACCACATTCCTGAGTGATCTCAGAGACATGCGTGCTGCACACTGGAGGAGGGGCTAACAGGTTTAAACACTTTGACACACATTTGTTCAGGGCACTCCATTGAAAACTTCATTCTAGGTAGGATGTAAGTATTGATTGTACACCCTGGGGTGTTGTCCATGTGCTATGACGTGGTGACCGGAGTGCCACCCCATATTGCATGGTCAATGATGATTATTTACCTTTTACTATTCTGTATGGGATTTTTCTGTTTTATCATATATTTAATCTCACTTAGTAAATATATTTATTCACTTAGCCTGTTTTTTCCTTCTCAAATCTTTTAAGTTCTTAAATTCTAAACTCCATTATGTTACATGCATCTATAAAGGGTCCACCTTGCCCAGGAGATGGTCAGATGAGCAATGTATCATCATGATCAGATGAGCAATGTAATGGAGGATCCTACAATCTGACTAAAATCTTAAACAATAATGTGACTTACAGCAACAGGATGTCAAAGTTTAAGCAAAATAAAAATAAATTTTTCTATTTCTCATATATCTTATTAGACTTTATTACATGCCCGGCACTGCACAGCATAGAGGATGTGCACATGTTGTCTACAGATGAAGGTCTGTGTCCCAGAACCATTTCCTCTGGTGGACCCAAGGAACCTCAGTCCATGACTGCTAATATCTTTACAAGATAAGGTGCGCTATCCTTACATCTAATCAAATATTATAATAGATGTTTTAATATTCTAAATTTTTCTATAAAATATTTCATTCTCCTATATTACATAAGAAACAGATGTCTAACTTACATATTGGTAAATGATTTTCAGATACAACTCAACAAAGCTGCATGACACAAATACATGGATGGATTGGCTATGCAACTTTTGCAGTGAAGCTAACCAGAGGACTGTTTAGGCAGACAACAGCCTGCTGGTGTTCTCCAGAACAGACATAGCCAGATAGTGCCGAGTGCCTGCCGGACCCCCCAGTGACTATAACGGGATACAGCTGCTCCCCGGCAGAAATGTCAGGATTCAACTGGACAGAAATTGCAGCAAGCAATGATTTTTGTCCTGCCAAATCCCAGCATTTATGCCAGGGATCGGCCAAATCCCTACCAGATCCCATTATAGTCAAGTGTGAATTTAGCCTAAAATAGATTTGCATAGGTTTTATACACAGAAGGCCCTCAGAAACATTTTCTCTGGTGGACCCAAGGAACCCCAGTCTATCACTGAGGGTGAATGTCTAAATATACTTAGGGCTAGCTCACACGTATGTTAGCAAGGTGTTATTCCGTGTGACAGAAGTCTTGGTGTTCATGGACAGCATACTTGACAAGGAAAAGCCACAAAAGCCTGATATTAGACTGAGTAGATCAGCTTTGGTCATTTAGTCAGCATTTATAAATAGTAAGATCAGAATAGTTCTAATAGTAACCATGAACATAATATTGTTGCCAAAACAGCAGTTATCTATCAAGGGTTACCTTGTAAACAGTGATATGATAAGGGTTACCATGGCAATGTTTAAATCTGAGTGGTTACCATAACAACTTTGATTTTTCAGATGGAAAATAATGTTGTCATGCCAGTGCTTATTACCTTCTTATAGTTAATATGACAACAATGAAACTCTAATCCCAGTCACTATAGGGGGTTACTGTGATAACCCTAATATAATTGGTTATACAACAGCATTGATGTCATTATGGTTGCCATGCCAACTGTGATATTGCAACAGGTACAGATACAGTGACAACATCTGGAGGTTTGCCATGACAATTAGTAAGCAAATCGAAGTCCACAAGTTTCACAAAATTTGATTCCCCACAAAGCCGAATTTCCTTGTGCTTCGTGGTATCAAATCTCATTCATCATTTTCCATGCCAGTTTTGTCGCACAGCCAGTGGTAGCAAGTACCAAAGTTATGTTGAGGTCGTTCCTCAACATAACTTTAGCACATCCACCAGCAACGTAGAGGGATTAATACCAGCATCTTAATAAATGTCCCCCCAGTGTTTGCCACATCAGCAGCTATATCAGAGCAGTTTCCATGATGGCTGTAAAATTCTAATAGTAATATTATTAGAGTTGCCACACCAAAAGAGAAATATTTGTGGATGTTTTGACACGCTTGGCTTCAAAGTGGTTATCCTGACAAGTATAACAGTTGTCACGACAACTATTATATCATAAAGGATAACTTAGGAATAGTAAACGTAAAACACTTGGTTAAATTATAGTAGTTGAAATGTCATTCTAAAGAAGAACTGGGCAAATATGACTTGACAAGGTTTACTACAGAAATGGTGACACCATAGTGGCAATCAAGTAAAGGATGACATCATATTGATTACAGTTATAGGAAAAGGCTCCATGACAATGGTGACATCACAAAAGTTTTCATGATGTTAGAGCTTAGTGGAAATCATGGCAATGGCAATTGTTCTAATAGTTGTCAACACATTAATGACATCACATGGCAATGTGCTTAATGTAACCAAAACTATCATAGTCTTAGAAGTTACCATGGCAACAATAATGATATGAAGAGTGTTACAATGGCAGTCGGTTGTCGTGTGAGTTATAACATAATAGTTCCATGGCCATGATGACATCATATAAGTTATTAAGACACTTCTTATTGGTTGCTATAACAACAGAGACATTGTAATAACTAATATACAGGTGTAACTTCATAATGATAACTTTATTCCAGGTATGTAACACCATAACAGGCTTGGAGCGGAAAGTATATCAGCAGGCACAAACTTGGCGTGGCAAATCTGCCACTTTATCAGCTGAGCACCACTGAAAGATTGATCGATAGTACCTGGAGGGTAATGTTGAGCACTTCACCTTTGACAGCGTGATATTGAAGTAGTGCCACCCGCTTTTTCCTTTGTTATATTTCTGTAACTTCATAATGGTTACCATTCACAAGTAACGTCAGAATTATTCCATAGTAGAAAGAAGAAGCCGTAAGCAGCTTCACACCACTCATAGGGAGGGGGATGTAGGCAAACTACAGTGGACTCATCTTCTCAGTAAACCTTATAGTGGCCACATGAATTCCTCTATTGTAAGAATATCCAATATATCCCAGTCCCAGTCTTATACATAGTACAATTATTGGCTCAACCGTAGAGTGTGACCATTAAGTGGGTCAATTTTGGTTATCTTAAAGATGTTTTCTAAGAGATTTTTACTGATGAACTATCCTCTGGATGGGTCATCAGTATCTGATCGGTGGGACTCTGACACCCTGTACCCCCACCAATCAGCTGTTGAAGGTAGCAGTCCTCGCACTAGCATCGGGGCCTTCTCTCTGCTCACCCAGCACAGCGCCATACATTAGTATCTCAGCTCAGCCCCATTCACTTCTATGAGGCTGAGCTGCACCTAGGCCATGTGACCGATGAACGTGACAACACATGGCCTAGGAAAATCTGGAGAATGCCGCTGTACTATTGTGAGTATCATTGCCTTCTAAAACAGCTGATCAGCGGGGGTCCCTAGTGTTGGACCCCTACCAATCAGTAAAAAAAAAACTCTAGTAAAATGCCTTTAAAGTCTCTACAACTATCAATACTGGTTATTTCTTATCAAGTTTGACCATTTATGACCTAATGACCAAGAGATGACTCATGCTAAGTGCAGAAAATAACGGAATGCCACAGAAAAAAGCACAAGATTTAGCACATTGTGCTTTGTATTAATGTTGTTGTAAGCAGCGCTGTAGAGATACTTGGCAGTAAATAGTAGACTCCATACAACAGAGGCATCAGCTTATAATGGAGTAATGTGTTTCTTGCCACGTCTGCAGTGAATAAACATAAGGGAGTAATAAAACAACTTTCTCCTATTCTTTGAGATAGTCTGTGGAGCTATGTACATTGACATTTAAGTCCAGACTCATAATGTTAATACAATTACACTTGACTAAAAACTATCATTGAATTACATTTTAATGGCCATTCTACTATCTATTTAATTATGAAGATTAATTCCGCTTGCTTTTCTTTGAAAGTATGTTCCTATCTGCAGTTTGTTTTTTTATTATTTAGAATAAATCATCTGGGCACATTGATTTATTGCAGTTTGCTGTAGGCTGCAGTTGTGAACAGTACAAAAGTATCAAGCCACTAAAATAATATCATTTAGTTGTTTACTGTATTGCCATGAAATACTAGTATTTCATTAACAAAATCACAAAATTCACAATTTTTTATGTAGCTTTCTGGTATAGCTCTTATCTATTATATAGAAAGAATAGGGTTTACTAATTACACATAATCCTTGGTGAAGTCTGCAATTCAGCACCCAAATAGTTATGGTCTCATTACTGCACCTCCAATTTTATATAGAGGAATATGACAATGTGTTCCAATGCACTGATTTTAGAACAGAATGCAGTATCTTACAGGAGGACCATATGGAAGTACATGGAGATCCTACAGGTCTATAATATAGGCTTATGGATCGTGAGTAGAATTTTGCTTTGTGCTTTGTGGGGTATAAATTCACATGTGGCAGATTTGCTTTAGCAATATATGCAGCAGTTTCTTTAATCTAAATGGGGTTTGCAGAAATCCATGCACATGCTATGGAAAAAACATCATTTAGATGTATGGAGCTGATTTTCCGTTGCAGAAGTCTTGCAACAAATTTGCTGCCAATGAATATACCCTAATGCTACTTTCACACCTAAAGCTAATTGGGCAGGCTGTTCCTGCAGAGAAAAGACTGCCAGGGTTCTCAAGATCCAGCATAGCTGGATAGTGCCATATGCCTGCTGGACCCCATTGACTATAATGGGATCTAGAGGTGAACCTGCTGCTCCCCATCATAAATGTCAGTATTCGGCTGGATAAAAATTGCTGCTGGAAAAAGTTTTAGTCTCGCCAAATCCTGGCATTTATGCCTGGGAGGGGCCGAATCCTGGCATTTATGTCTGGGAACTGCCATATCTCCCAGTTCTGGTGATCAGACCAGGTGAGTGGTGTTTCTTTTACATATCGGACAAGTCCTCTAATGGTAACATATATAACCACGTTTGTAATTGGCAATTGGGGACCGGAAGCAGTGGAACCAGAGCGGCAGGATTGGAACCTTTAGGCTATGACGGGGTGAGTAGTGTTTGTTTTAGGCACTGGACAACCCATTTAAAGGTAACACATAGACAAGGGCAGACATATTAGTGCCTTCAGGCAGAGGTGTCCATGCCACTATGAAAAAGGCCAACGAGATCTTTTTGGGTTAAAATTACTGATGGCCTCAGATCTATTAAATGAATGACTGACTAGAGATTCATAGTAAGGAACCTGGAGTGGTATGATGAACCCCCACTCTTGATTAATTAACTGTTAAACAGCAAAACGCCATTTACTATCTATGCACAGGGGCCTCAAACTGTCCATCCCTGATCTTTATGCTACATTGTTAAAATGCCGGTCCAAATAAAAAAAAAGTAAAGGTGCCAATTTTATAATTTCTGATGTAGATATCTTCAAGGCATTACCCCCATGATGTCTATTAGGTGTTTGTACTAAAATAGCTACAATCGCCACATATGTAAGGAGCTTAGGATCAGTTTAATTTAAAGGTGTTTTCCCACCTTGTCAAGTGATAGCATATCACTACTATATGCCATCGCTTTATGATCAAGGTGGATCTCGCTTCTTGGACCCTCAGCCATCCTGAGAATGAATGGGGACACAGAGCTGCATCTCTTAAGTTTTCTCACCATAGCTGTGCTCCAGGTCAACCGGCAGTGTAGGGAACAGCAGCACAGCTCCATTCACTTGCATTAAAAAATATATAGCATTTAATGTCTGTGAAAAGATGCACAATGATTCCTGCAGGTGTGATATTGGATAGCAATAATGGCTATTGTGACCTTTGGAAACCCAACATCTTTTACCTTTGTAGGAACAGAATGGAAGAGCACAGCTTAGTGAATCACATTTCCAGGAATTACTGTTTCTATTTTATTTTAGGTGAAATGCTTTTTAACTCTGCTGGAAATGTCACTATTGTAACTTTCACAGTTTGCCGTCATTGTCCTATCTGCCAAATCAGCTGCCATTATATATTTTTTTCCCTTAAAAGGGTCAACCAAGATTCTTAAAGTAGCAAATGAGACAATATTTATAAAATAATCACCTTTTCAATCTGCCACCACTGTGGTGTTCTCCATTGGTCTGTATTTACTTGTCTTGATGATGTGCTGTAAATGCATGTGACCGCTAAAGTCAATCACTAGCATCAGTGGTCCCGTGACATACATGTTGCCATCAACGATGAGGCCAGTGAGTGGTAGCAGCGGTCACGTGTATGTATGCACATCAGGGAAGTAAGCACAGAAACTACTGGGACAGCGATCAAATGGTGGGGAATTAAAAGGTGAGTTATGGTGATTTTTTTTTTATTTTATTGCATTTGCTGCTTTAAAAAAAAAATCTGAAAGACCCCCTTTAACATAGTATTGATGTAGATGAAGTATTTATTATTTACTTCTCTTGCTGATATATCACATTGTCATCACTCACTGTCCCAAGTGGACTCCCAAGTGAGAGAAAACCCATGCAAATATGGGGTGAACATACAAACTCCATGCAGGTGCTACCCTTAGTCAGATTTGATCCCAGGGCTCCAGAGATGCAAGGCACCAATGCTAACCGCTAAATCACCATGTAGAGCTATCAAGAAAATATGTGATGCTGAATTTCGGACCTTAACCCCTTGACAACAAGCTCCATACATGTATGGTGGATTTTGTCTCTTTAAAGATAGCACCCACTCCAGAATTGAGAGAATACAATAGCCATCAGGTGCCTGCTGTTTTACACAATAGACACACAGGACTAATGTCTGCGATCAGCTACAATGCCGATTGTAGACATTTAACCTCTCAGATACCGTGGTCAATTGTGACCACAGCATCTGAGGTGGCTTTCCCAGGGAGTGCCATGCTCTCCTGAGGCCCAAACGGCTTCCCCGCGCTAAGTTCAGGAAAGCCGTTCATTGGTGGTGATAGGATAGAGCCTGCACAAGGCTACCACACCTATTGCAGGTATATTCCAATGTAGGCCTGCAGGTGGCAGTGATGCATTAAAAAAATATACTGAATTTACTGTATACTGCTTTTTTTCAGTATTTAAACACTAAATTTAAATTTATATCACTGGAATTGTCCTGACATGGAAAATGAAGGAAACTGGTCAGTTTTACCATAAAGGGAACACTTTAAAAGCTAAACCAATAAAATATGGTGGAATTGTTTTTTTTTCCAATTTCACCCAATTAGGAATTTTTCCAGCTTCCCACTACATTGTATGCAGTATTAAATGGTGATATTGGAAAGAGCAACTTGTCCTGCAAAAACAAGCCCTATGTCATCAAAGAGTTAAGATTAAGAAAACCATATCTAGCCAGAGCAATTTAAATAAGACGCAGCTCATATCTTAAGTTAGTAGTCTTCCAGCTTGGTCATATTTGGGACCCGTTTAATATCTGGATAGTTGGCCCAAGTTTCCAATAAAGGGCCCTGTTGATTGCTCATAATGACTATAACGATCTGGAGATGACAGTATAAATGCAATGATATTCAAACTATCACCTTCATTTAGCGCATGTTGTCAATGGCTCTATAGCTGAGCAGGCTGGAGTGATTTGGCATGCTTCTCATACCCATTGCTCCAAGCAGAAAAGAGGTTACAGATTCCTGGTAATTCGCTGTCATCAGTGGAAACAAAATGATTATGGAAGAGCGCAATGCTTCGATGGGTATAAAATCACAGCGTCCCTTAATCTGCTTAACTAATCTTAATGAGGCTTGGAATTCAGAAATGTATTTAAAAACAAACATTTCATTCTAGTGTTTCATTGTTATCTCTCTAATTTGGGTTTAGGTTCATTCAGTCATTTTGTATAACAGCTGGTGTAGGCACTGTACAACGCGGAAAACGGCACAATCCAAACCGTTTAGGAAGCATAAAAGAGATGCGGTGCAGACTTTAATAAATATAACATTGTAAAGTAACATTTTTAGTATTAAAAAGTATTTTTGGAAAACTCATTCAAAATATTGAAAGACATATTTTCTGAAAACAAAGCACATGTAGTGAAAATGCCGTAGTAGACTGACTTGTTTAAAATGCAAGCATTTAAAATAGAAGTTGATGAGGATGAGTGAGTTCATCCCCACACTGGACATTTTCCTAAAGAAAATTCACACCTTCCCCATAGCATCTCAAATTATTATTTTATGGACTTCTGTCACCAATCTTGATGTCTCTTCTTGTCCTTTTGCAATATAGAGACTGAAATCTGTAGCAAACAGTCGTCATTTCCACAAGTATTTCTGCCACAAAATCGTCACCATTTGGGACAGGTTTTCCATTGCAGGATTCCAGCAGAATTCCACTGCAGATTTATTTCCATGGAAAATTCACAGTAGACCTGCTCCTTGTGACCATCCTCTCACAACTTTAACCCGTCATACAGCCATTTTCAGAACTCATTAACCTCTTTCTGACATACGCTATACATGTATGGCGTATATTGGGTCTTTAAAGATGGCGCCCACTCTGGAGCAGAGCAAGTGCCTTAGCTGTCAAGTGCCTGTTGTTTTATTCAGCAGATACCAAGAGCTAAAGTCTGAGATCGGTGATAACACTGATCATAAACATGTAACCCATCAGATGCCATGACCAATTGCAACCATGACACCTGAGAGATTTTTTTCCCAAACTGCTGTACTTCCAGGGCCTGGACAGCTCCCAACTAGTGTTGATCGAGCACCAAAGTGCTCGGGTAGAACACTAGGTGATGCTCGAGTGCTCTACAGAGCACCCGAGCACAATGGAAGTCAATGGGAGAACCAGAGCACTAAACAAGGCCAGGGGCGGACTGGGAACTTGAAGTGGCCCTGGAAAAATGCTAAAAGTGGCCCCATTTTGTAGTCGGGTCCAAATTGATAGAAGACAGGGACAGCAATACCATATTGTGACACATTATACCGCCCCAACAGAGCCAAACACCACAGTCCATCACAAAATACTGACAGCAGCACAAAATACATCTCCAAAAACCTCCACTTCCCGGCCATGAGGAGGGCTCAGGTGGCCCCCTGGGCATCGGCCCACCGGGAAATTTCCCTGTAAGGTCTATGGCCAATCCGCCCCTGAACAAGGCACCACCTGCTCTGAAGAGGGGAGGGTGTCTGGTTCACAGGGAAAGGTCAGAAAATGATGGAAACACCACTGAAATGGTTTGGGAACAGCATAGGGAGGATGTCTTGATGCATCTTGGATTCCCAAGTCGCTGCTGGGAACGATGTTGTCCGAGTATTACGCCACTTTTACAAAATGACAGTAATACGCCTAAAACCGAAGATAAAATTGATTTTAGAGGAAAAATTGTTAGGAAATTATACTGAATGTCACAGGTATTTAGGATGTTCAAACGTTATACAGCAGACGTAGCGCAGGTAATGTAGCCTTGATTAGCGCCAGAAAAAAATACACTGGATGTCACAGGTATTTAGGATGTTCAAACGATATACAGCAGAAGCTGCACAGGTAATGTCGCCTTGATTAGCGCCAGAAAAATATACACTGGATGTCACAGGTATTTAGGATGTTCAAACGTTATACAGCAAACGCTGCGCAGGTAATGTCGCCTTGATTAGCGTTAGAAAAAAATACACTGGATGTCAGGTATTTAGGGTGCAAAACGTTATATAGCAGATGCAGGTAATGTCGCCTTGATTAGCGGCAGAAAAAATTACACCGGATGTCAGGTATTTAGGATACACAAACGTTATTCAGCAGACGCTGCGCAGGTAATGTCGCCTTGATTAGCGGCAGAAAAAATTACACCGAATATCAGGTATTTAGGATACACAAACGTTATACAGCACACGCTGCGCATGTGGTGTTAAGGTCAGGCAAACTTGCGCTATTTTTAAAATATTGCAGCCAGATATAACAATAGTTCTTAAAAGGACTTTTGGGTCTTTTAAACAGAAAAACTAGCTCTGCCTAGCAAATTTCTATCCTACACTATCTGTCCCTCCTTGCAGCAGCTCTCCCTGACTCAGACTGAGCCGGGTCACATGTCACCGGGTGTATAGCACCCGATGACGCGTTCCCGGTCACCCAATCACTGTAATGCCAGTAGCCAACATGGCTACAACATTACAGTGAATGCCAGTACCTCCCCGCACTTAGATTGGCTGCGTAGGAGCCAAGAAACGTGCGGGGAGGGGACTCGAGCATAGCCATGCTCGACCGAATATGGTGTTCAGCTGAG
Organism: Rhinella marina; assembly: GCA_900303285.1. Lineage (NCBI taxonomy): Eukaryota > Metazoa > Chordata > Amphibia > Anura > Bufonidae > Rhinella > Rhinella marina. The sequence goes on from ONZH01001966.1 coordinate 74,688, forward strand.
CATGCTCGCCCAACACTACTCCGAAAACCTAAAAGGCCCTTTTGTACCCATTTTAGCAGCCATTGGACAGGTGAATTGTTGTCCAAAAGGCCATTAAAAACAGGACTATTGATTTCAGTGGGGTCTATTGGACCTAAAAATAACCAGAAAATAGGACATCCCTTATTTTTTGGTGTCTGACATTGGACGGTAAAAAAAAGCAATGTGAATAGCCCCATAGAACGCAATGGTTCTAAAAACGGCCATAAAATGGGGGATGTGGTAGTTGCAGAGAGATCAGAGCCTCTATGAGTAACAGCAACACCCCCATTGCTCAAAGAGGCTCATTTACATATATTAAAACATTATTTTTCTCAGCAAATTCAGGCACATATGAACATGGGACCAACACGGATTACTTCAGCTGCCAAGTGCACATGTAACCGGTCCGCCAGTTTCATAGGTACAAATCTGCTGACAGATGCACTTTAGAGGTAATGTGTCATCAGAAAATTTTGAAATCAAATTTTTATATTAAACAAAGTTCTAAAGAATCGCTAGTGATGTTATCTTTAGCTTTCCGTGTTACTATCTGTATTTTTGAAAAATACTAAAATCATGCAGTTTTTATATTGGTCACTGAGCCTAATGATAGAAATCACTTCTTGGTCTGTACATATCACTTTTCAGCAATCGTCTCATTTATCGTCAGGATTATAATAACTAATATCACCTATATATAGATAACACATGATCCACCATTCATAATAGATGATTGTCAAAGCTTATTTACTCCTTCCTTTACAATGTCTGCACCTATTCCTCGAAAACTTTCCCCTCCAGACTATTGTGTATATGGCCCATGGTGGTTGATATAAAGCAGTTAAAGGGGCTTTCCAAGATTCTGATATTGAAGACCTATTCTTAGGATAAGTCATCAATATTAGATTGGCAGAGTTCCTTCTCCCAGCAGCCCCTACCAATCAATTTTTTGAAGAGGGTATGATGCTCTAGCGAGCACCTCAGCCTCTTCCTAAGCCAATGACGCCATCTTCATTGGTCACATGACCTAAGGGCAGCTCAGTCCCATTAAAATGAAGGTGGCTGAGCTGCTGTACCATGGCCACTATCTAACAGAGAGCACTGTGCTTGGTAAGCTGCAAGAAGACCATGGCGCTCACTGGATCGCTACTGCCTTCTGAAACAGCTGATTACCCCCCAGTACTCCCATTGATCTGACAGTGATTACCAATTCTGAGGGAAGATCATCAATATCAAAATCTCGGGGGGAAAAAAAACCTTTAACAGCAGCAGGACAGATCCCTGCCTCCATAATGATGTTCAGGAAATAGTATTAAAAAAATCTACAATCGGAAAATAAAAGCAGATTTTAACTGGCTGAAAAAATTATACTCTAGGTGACACATTCCCTTTAAATGTGATATAGTTGTGAAAAACAACATTAGCCAAAAAAGTATCTGAGAATTATTAATGAAGATCTGTATGCCCAGGCTATAAAGCAATATACGCTAAACATTTGATGGGGCACTGTTACTGTAGATATGGCTTCAATTTCCTGAACAAGTTGAAAAGAATTTACGGATAATTTGTAAGATATTAGTGTATAAAGAACATAACTGAATATACACTAATCACACAAAAAAATTTGGGATATTTGGCTTGTGGGTGAAATTTCAGGATGAACCTAAAATTTGCACTCTAACCTTTATAGGTGAACTTAATGTGGCCTTCTCTAAACTTTTGAATGCATATGTCTAACTATTTCAGTACTTTTTGCACAACTTGCTGTTCTCTAACAAGCTGTTTAATGGCAAAATTCACAACAGGTGTTTGATCCATGAATCGCCCAATACATTTCTTGGTTCAATTAGAATTGATATTTAAACAGCCCTCCTCATCATGCTGTTCACATTTTGACATCATGAGACCAAGACAACACCTAACAATTGTTCAACAGTGCCTCGTCATTGTGAGGCTTCAAGCAGGATGTTCTCAGATGGAAGTGGACACTGAGCTTAAAGTGTCACAGAGCAGGTTGCAACAGAGAAACACAGACACTGAAAGAGTCACAGAAAGGCATAGAAGTGGACATCCTTTGGCCACATCCCCCACTGATGACCGCTTCAATGTGAACAATGCTCTGCAGAACTGGATGATGAATACCACACAACTAATTTATAGGAGGTGAGAGGCACCCAACTGCCCTACACTGTGAATGGTACAGTGACACGTCCATGCTACTTAAATAACATCACTAATTAAGTCATTGTGCCTTTTCATGAACAACATAGGCCTAATTTCATCTTCATGGAAGACAATGCGCCAGCTCATCGAGGTTGCATCATTAGGGAATGGCTGCTGGAGACTTGGGTACCACAAATGGAGTGGCCTGCACTTTCTCCAGACCTGAATCCCATTGAAAACCTATGGGATTAGCTGAGTCGTTGTGTAGAGGCTCGTAACTGTACCCCAGAACCTCAATGACCTGAGGACCGCCCTTCAAGAAGAGTGGAATGCCATACCTCAACAAACAATAATTGAACTTGTGAACAGCATGAGACATTGTTGTCAAGCTGTAATTGATGCTCAAGGCTACATGAGACATTGACAGTTGTTGTGGGGGTATACCCACCACTGTTCTTGGCTTTTGTTTCAATAAACCACCTTCTACTTAAAGCATAAACATCACCCTAGAGCCAAAAGTCCCAACTTTTTGTGAGTAGAGTAAATTGAAGCTATGATCCACAAAATGTTCATCCCAAACAAATTATCATGAATAATAGTCATCAATCCTATATTAAGAACTATTAATGAGGTCTCCAGGATATATATACATGATAGCGGGAACTTATTACTATGGGGAAAATTTAATTTTCATAAATATAAAAATGAGAAAAAAAACTAAATATAATTACAGAATAATCCAAATTGCATACATTTCTAGATTTTATCTTCCATTTTGCAACGCTAACAGGAGTGAAGGATTCCTGCCACTGATATTCTTTCAACATCCTCCAGACCTTGACTAATGCACAATCTTAAGATCCTAAGCGCCAAGAACATTTCTCCATAAATCCATTTATGGGTTAAATAAAACAAGAAAATGCTGGATCAGAAATCCATTTGGTAATTATGTAAATGTACACTTACTATATTCCACTTAGGAAAACCCTATGACAGCATAAAACAAACCACATTACCTGATCATCTAAACATCATAGCATCAGTTTCCATAGCATCAAGCTTTGCAGTTTATACAATGTAGAATTTACAAACCAGACATTTAACCACTAACCAAGTAATATATATGGTATAATAACAAGCGGTTAAATGAAAGAGAGTCGGGAGTAAAAACTTAGACCACTCTCCATAGATATAAATTAAAACACTATTTACTAACTTGTTATATCCATTACTGGACGGATCGTTAAGGAGCACGGAATTGGATGAACATTAATGATCTATAATGGCTTTCACCATTCAGGCTTTGTCAATAATGTCTAAAAGATAGTCTCTGTGTGCTGCAAAGCAGCAATTATTGGTCATTTTGGATCACCCGCCATATATAAAAATCGGCTTTATCGCCTCTGTTCTAAAAGAACATGCTATAAATCATATCAGAAGGCTTTATTTACATATCAGCATGTCACATCATATGCGTGCCATCTTTTTATAAAGAAAATTGCAATTTCAATGTATAACTTAAACCTTTAAAAAAATACCTAGTTACCAGGGAACGGTAACATTGTAAGGAGGAGAGTTACAAAATATAAAAAAGAGGCACATGACTTGTGCCAAAATGATCATGTTATATGTGCTATTTTGACAAGTTTAGCAGTATTGATGTTGCTTTTTTCAGTCATTTGCAGCATTTACTATTATAATAAATAAAAATGTCAATATTAAGTCTGATATTCATGCTAAAAAAATGATGAAAATAATGGATTTTTGGAATCCATTCTCCAACTCTGGTGAAAGGGTGATTTATTCCCTTAAATAGAGAGTTTTAACATGGCTGTTTTTTTGTTGTAAACCTGCATCAGGCTGGGAAGATTGAATCTGCAATAGGCAAGCAGCTTGGTTTGAAGAAATCAACTGTGGGAGCAATAATTAGAAAATGGAAGACATACAAGACCACTGATAATCTCCCTCGATCAGGGGCTCCACACAAGATCTCAACCTGTGGGGTCAAAATGATCACAAGAACTGTGAGCAAAAATCCCAGAACCACACGGGGGAACCTAGTGAATGACTTGCAGAAAGCTGGGACCAACGTAACAAAGGCTACCATCAGTAACACACTGCGCCGGCAGGGACTCGGATCCTGCAGTGCCAGACGTGTCCCCCTGTTTAAGCCAGTACATATCTGGGCCCATCTGAAGTTTGCTAGAGAGCATTTGGATGTTCCAGAAGAGTATTGGGAGAATGTCATATGGTCAGATGAAACCAAAGTAGAACTGTTTGGTAGAAACACAACTTGTCGTGTTTGGAGGAGAGTGAATGGTGAGTTGCATTCAAAGAACAATATGCCTACTGTGAAGCATGGGGGTGGCAACATCATGCTTTGGGGCTGTTTCATACAAAGGGACCAGGGCGACTGATCTGTGTACATGAAAGAATGAATGGGGCCATGTGAGATTTTGAGTGCAAACCTCCTTCCATCAGCAAAGGCATTGAAGATGAAATGTGGCTGGGTCTTTCAGCATGACAATGATCCCAAGCACACCGCCAGGGCAAACAGGGAGTGGCTTCGTATGAAGCATTTCAAGGTCCTGGAGTGGCCTAGCCAGTCTCCAGATCTCAACCCCATAGAAAACTAGGGAGTTGAAAGTCCGTGTTGCCCAGTGACAGCCCCAAAACATCACTGCTCTAGAGGAGATCTGCATGGAGGAATGAGCCAACATACCAGCAACAGTGTGTGCCAACCTTGTGAAGACTTACAGAAAATGTTTGACCTCTGTCATTGCCAACAAAGGATATATAACAAAGTATTGAGATGAACTTTTGTTATTGACCAAATACTTATTTTATATACTTTCCCACCATAATTTGCAAATACATTCTTTAAAAATCAGACAATGTGATTTTCTGGATTTGTTTTCTCATTTTGTCTCTCATATTTGAGGTCTACCTATGATGTCAATTACAGGCCTCTCTCATCTTTTTAAGTGGGAGAACTTGCACAATTGGTGGCTGACTAAATACTTTTTTCTCCACTGTAGTAAGTGGTGTATATTAACTTTGTCTACATAATAAATGTTATTTGCTGAAGTGAGACAACTCCTTAAATACAAGGCCTGATAAAGTATAATAAAAAAAATATCCATTTTAAATCCTCATGCAGACATCTGGACATTCAGGTTGACTTTCCAAAGTTTCTCCTAAAATATTGATAAGGTACTTGGAGGTCATTTACAAATCAGAAATCCGGCTAGATTTGGCGTATTTCAGGTGCAGATGGCGGCACAACTAACTACATCTGCAACTTTTTCCCACTCATGCCAGGTCTAAAATTGTGGGCATGGCATGGGCAGGGAAGGGGATGAGCCGATAGGCTCCTCTCATTCATCATTTTCTACGCCCGTTTTAAGAATCTAAATGGTCTAAATGTAAGATAGCTGGGAAGCTGTCTTACACTTACAACTGGCTCTGGATGCGCCAAAATTATGGAGAGGCCTTCACATAGAGGATTAGTAGAATGGCACGTAGTGATTCATTCTGTACTGCAAGTGAAAATTGAATGCCACATCCCAATCCTAGGGCAGCAGTGTCTACATAAACCATCAGAAGGCATTTTCATTGGGCAACGAGGCAGACAGGTGTTCAATTGACCTCACCTCAGCGCTCTCAAAGGCTATCATGGTGCACAGCAAGACAGCAATGTCTTCTTGAATTATGGTGTGGGGTGGCATAATGTTCTGTAGCCAGACCCTTCTGGCCTTCATTTCAGATACACGAACAGCTTGGTGTTGCATTGATTTGGTTGTGGAACCAGTGGTACAGCCATTTCTCCAAAGTGTCCCAGAAGCTGTTTTTTAACAGTACAATGCCAGGCTGCATATTGCTTGTGCTTCTGTTTGCAGCCAGCATGGTCTAAATGTGCTTCCATGGTCTGCAGCATCTCTGGACTTTTTCCCCATCTAGCACATCTGGGATATCATTGCTCTGCAACTGCAAAGGGAGCTGCCAGCAGCCAATCTTGATGATTTGCATGTCCAAGTGCATTCAGTGTAGCAGAACATTTCTTACCTCATTCATAGCACCCCAAGGGATTCAAGTACGTGTATTTCTGTGCACGGTGCTCATTAGGCTTGAGCGAATCAAGCTTCAGATCACAGATCCAAAGGCTATCCATTCAAAAAATTCATTTTTAAGATTTTTTCTTTACAGCATCAAAATGTATTGGCCCTGTATCGGCCAACTTTGTATCGCCCGAATTTGCACGAGACTTCTGTGAATTAGTTCAGTATTCCTATCTGCGTTTATTAAAATATTTAAAATAGGAATTTAATGTGGGCTTTGGTACCGAATCTTGCGCAAGTTCGAGCGAAACAATGTTGGCCTACACTGAGCCAATACATTTTAATGCTGTACGGAAACAGCATTAAAAACTAAGTTTTTGAACAAATTGAGCAAGCCTGGTGCTCATACCCAATACTGAATAACTCAAGACATTTTTTATCATTAAAATATCATTAAAATGTCTATCAATGCTGGGATTTCCATAGTTCCACAACTTTTCCTCCTTTGTGTTGCAATTTCAATGTTGAGGAGTGTAGATAGATAATAGATAGATAGATAGATAGATAGATAGATAGATAGATAGATAGATAAACAGATAGGTATATATATAGTAGATAGATAGACAGGTACAGTAAAACACTCGGTCTAGAGCATATGGAAGGAAGTTCTATTCAGAAAATTTTGATTATTCTAAGACAATCTAGAAGAGCTTAATGAAGTAATATTTGCAAAGTAGAAAAACAAATGAAAGCTGGACAATATGTTGAATACCAAGCAGCCTATTAGTGTCCATTGCCAGTATTTACCTTCTGCTCAGTTATTAGAAGTAACAGGAGCTCCACCCAGTGCATTCTATGGGAAGTATATGCAGATCGCTGTAATGCTGTCAGTAGGAAATATTTTATACCTGTGTACTCCATTTACCACTGTAAGGTTATAGCACAGTTGCATCGAGGATGGAGCTAAATTTCATGTACATGTTATTTAACCACTTCCCGTCCGCCCATAGGATATAAATGTCCGGGAAGTGGTTGTCTATCTGTGAATGGACGTTTCTGAACGTCCATTCAGAGATAGCAGCTGCAAGCTAATCGTGCAGCTGCACAGCGGGGGACCTGCTGTCAGTGACAGCAGGGTACCCTATAGAGAAGGCAGGGACCGTTCCCAGGAGTTCCTGCCTTCTAGATCGCTGTATACACAGCGCTCGTTGAGTGCAGGAGCTGCCAGGTCTTTCATAGACCCGGATCAGCCCTGCACTGAGGCTCTACAGTGTTGAATACTGCTGTACAGCCTCTCTGGGGGTGTATTTCACCTGTAACTGGGGCTACTATGTCAGCCCAATTACAGGAGAAATCAATAGTGTAAAAAAAAAAAGTGAAGTTAAATGTCCCCCAGAGGTCTTGTATGACCTTATGGGGGACACAAAGTGTAAAATAAAAAATTGAAAAATGTAAAAAAAAAAAAAAAAAAAAAAGTTTCACATATAAAGAAAAATATTTTTCCCCAAATATGTCATTTAAAAAATGTTACAAATAAAAATAAATAAATAAAATAAACATATTTAGTATCACTGCAACCGCAACGACCGGCTCTATAAAAATTTCACATGATCTACCCCATCAGTTAAATGCCGTAAAAAAAAAACAAAAAAACATAATATCAATCAATCAATGAAAAAGTCATATGTATCCCAAAATGGTAGCAATAAAAACGTCACCTCATCCCGCAAAAATGAGCCCCCACACAAGATCATAGCCAGAAAAATGAAAAATATATGGCTCTAAACACAAAAACATGATTTTTCTTTTCTAGAAATGCTCTAATTGTGTAAAATGTAAAAAAAAAAATTATAAAGATAGACATATTTGGTATCGTTGCATCCGTAACAACTGGCTCTACAAAAATATCATATGATCTAACCCATCAAGTGAACTGCGTAAAAAAAATCTAATAAAAATTATGCCAAAACAGCTTATTTTAGTCACCTCACCTACCAAAAAACATAATATCAAACTATCAAAAAGTCACATGTATCCCAAAATGGTAGCAATAAAAATGTCCCCTCATTATACAAAAAATGAGCCCCCACACAAGATCACAGCCATAAAAATGAAATATGGCTCTAAAAAAATTGGAACACAAAAACTTTTTTTTTGTTTTTTTATACATGCTCTTATTGTGTAAAACGTAAAAAAAAAAAAAGCGAACGGTGTAAAAAAAAATATTGAAAAATTACACCAAACTGCTTTTTTTGTGACTTAACCTCCCAAAAATGAGATAAAAAGTGAGCAGAAAGCCAAATGTACCCCAAAATCGTGCCAATAAAAAGCACAGCTTGTCCTGCAAAATATAAGCCCTCACACAGCTCAGTCCACAAAATTTAAAACGTTATCGCTCTTAAAAACCATGACAGAAAATTCCATGTTAGAAAATGCAGATGTCGCTCCTCCCCGTCTGAGCCCTGGCGCATCCCCAAATAACAATTTACGACCACAATTGGGGTGTTACTGTATTAAGGAGAAAATGGGGAACAAATTGTGGGAGGGATATTCTCCTGTTATCTTTTGTGAAAAAGAAACTTTGGGCCTAACGCACCATTTCCTTGTAAAACAGCTAAGGGGTTGTTCACATATCAGTTATTTGATCAATTATTTCCATCAGCTATTGTCAGCCAAAACCAGGAGTGGACACTAAACAGAGATCAGGTATAATGAAAAGATCTGCACCTGTTTGGTGTTTTTGAACCGCACCTGGTTTTGGCTCACAATAACTGATGGCAATAACTGATCAAATAACTGATGTGTGAACAACCCCTAAGGGTTATAAATTGTATGAAATGCCTGTAGGGTCAAGTGCTTGCTTTACCCCTTAAAAATTCCCTGGGTGGTGTAATTTATAAAATGTGGTCACTTTTGGGGGGTTTCTACTGTGGGGGTACCTCAGGGTCTCTTCAAATGCAACATTGTGCCCAAAAACCATTCCAACAAAATCTGCCCTCCAAAAACCATATGGCGCTCCTTAACTTCTGTGCCCTTCCGTGTCCCCATACAGCGGTATACAACCACATGTGGGTTGTTTCTGCAAATTGCAGAATCGGGGTAATAAATATTGAGATTTGTTTTGCTGTTAACCCTTGAGTTACAGGAAAAAATTGATTAAAATGAAAAATCTGCAAAAAAAAGTGAAATTTTGAAATTTCACATCTATTTTGCTTTAATTCCTGTGGAATACTTAAAGGGTTAACAACATTTCTAAAACCAGTTTTGAATAGTTTGAGGGGTGTAGTTTCTAAACTTCTAAAAAGGTAAAACATATCGACTCAAATTTACCATTGACATGAAGAACAATGTGTCACGAGAAAACAATCTCTGAATTGCTTTGATAAGTAAAAGCGTTCCAAAGTTATTACCACATACAGCCATTTTTTTACTGGATCTGACACATTCTTTTGCCTGTTTACCTGTGGTGATTATCATCAAAACCCCGTTATTATATCAAGTTTTATATATATATATATATATATATATATATATATATTTATGTTATACTGTACTGTCGTCCTCCAGCTGTTGCAAAACTACAACTTCCAGCATGCCTGGACAGCCTACAGGTATTAGGGCATGCTGGAAGTTGTAGTTTTGCAAGAGCTGGAAGGCTGCAGGTTGAGCATCCCTGCTCTACACAGTGGTTAATGACAATGAACAGAATTCAGACTTCAGAACACTGTTAGATCAATTCCTAGAGAACATGTTGCAAGGCTTCATGCAGAGGGGCATAGCTACAGAGGATGAGAATCAGCGGTGGTACCAAAGCCTGGTGCTTAAGGTGGTTGAAAATAGTTCTCTGCCACAAACACCAGTAGTATAATTGGCACATGGTAGGTGGTGGGCTTTGTTACTGATTTTACATTGGGACACAGGAATTTCAAGTTATGCCCATACCTATAGGGTACCTTACTACAGAACTGCAGGCACTCACTGTGAGCAACTATAGGGTCTTCCCAGAGATTGTTTCAACAAGAAAAATGGAGCCATAATATGGTAGTATGAGCCCTAGAAGGCTAGAGTTATGCCAGATTCATTTGGAAATGTGCTGTTATTTGGGGTCACTATTTGCCCATCCCCATATGTTTTCCAAAATTGCACTGTACAGTATATTGAAAGGTAAAGATCTGATTCAATTTATCTGTCATTTGAGACACTGTTACACGTCTGTCAACCTGTACATGTCTAAAAACCTTCCTCTCAGTGCCCATCATCTAGCTAACCATCATAGACATTGCATTAAGCTCCAGTTTTGCCTTGTGTCCCAACATATGCCTCCGATGGATACCTCACATATATGCCACTGCACAGACACACAGTATATGGGAAAAAAATATTCCATTGCCACACGTGTAAAATTGAGCACCAAACCATGCAGTCAACCATTACAAACATTTGTGAAAGAATGGGTAGTTCTAAAGAGCTAAATGAATTCAAGCTGGATTCTGCAATAGAATGTCACAATTATAAGTTTGTGAAATTTCTTTCCTCCTTGGTATTCCACCATCTATTGTGAGTGGTATCATTGTAAAGGGGAAATGCTTAAAAACCACTTAACCACAAATTGGTGCACCACATAAGGTTACAGAGCAGGAGTGTCGAGTGTTAAGGTGCTTAGTGCATAAAAGCAACTCTCTGCTGACTGTGGAGTCCAAAACTATTAACACCAGCATAAAAACTGTGCACTGGGAGTTTCATGTCATTGGTTCATGGTCGAACAGCTGCATGAAAATGTCACATCAAAAAGCTCAATAGCAAGAGTCAGATGAAGTTGTAGAAAACACGTTGCCACTGGACTCTGGAGTAGCAGAACATGTTCTGTAGAGTGACAAATCATATTTCTCTATCTGGCACCTTAATGAACAAGGTTGGGTTTGGTGAATACCAGGAGAATGTTACCTGCCTGACTGCATTATGCCAACAGTAAATTTTGGTGGAGGAGGGGTAATGCTATGGGGGTTTTTTTAGGATGTGGCCTAGACCCCTTAGTTACTGAAAATCTTAATCCTTCAGCATATCAAGACATTTTGGAAAATGTATAGTTTGGAGAAGTTTGGAGAAGGCCCTTTTCTGTTCCATAATTACTGTACCCCAGTGCACAAAGTCCATAAAGGCATGGTTGGGTGAGTTTGATGAGGAAGAACTTGAGTGGCTCTCCAGAGTCCTGACCTTGATCCCACTGAACAGCTTTGGAATTAAGTAAAACAGCTATTGCAAGTCAGACCCTATTGCCCAACATCACTGATTGATCTCACAAATACTCTTCTGGATACATGGCAAAAAATTCCTACAAACACACTCCAAGATCTTGTAGAAAGCCATCCCAGAAGAGTGGACGCTGTGCAGCTGAAAATGAAGGACCAACTCCATAGAAATACCTATGGATTCAGAAAGGGATGTCATAAAAGCTCCTGTAGTTGCAACGTGTAGGTGCCCCAATATTTTTGTCCTTATACTGTAGTGCATGTCAGCCATTCCACATTCTTACTGTGCCCCTAGGTATAGGAAAGTGCAGCAGATCATAAGTACCGATCATCATGTGCTCTGAAAGCTTTCCCAATGCATATACAGAACGTGTATTAAAAATGAGATGTGGGCAGAGCCTTACTGTTACCTGCGTAGTCAGAGGCAATAACATATGGAGTGGAGGCTGACATGCTCTGTAGCGTGAGAAAATATTTGCAGAATTTTCCGCATCAATCAAACCCTTTCACCATGTTAGTCTATTTACAAATAAAGCAAATATTAACTGTATAAGGGTACTTTCACATTTGCAGCAGGGGATTCTGGCAGGCTGTTCCGGCGGATGAACAGCCCACCGGATCCGTGCTGCCACAGGTGCACGTGTGGGGTCGGCACTACGCTCCGGACCCATTCACTATAATCGGGACGGGCCGCGGATTCGGCCACAGCACGGCAAACTTGCCGAGAGACGGCCGGACCAAAACTACGACATGTAATTTTGGTCCGGCCGCCTCTCGGCAAGTTTGCCATGCTGCGCCCAGATCCCCTGCCGCAAATGTGAAAGTAGCCTAATAGGAAATTGATATTTCAATTATTTCAAGAGTATTCCAAACATTGAATCGAAAATAATGTTCTGTATACTGTATTGTAGTGTTCCACTTCACAAGTTAAACTTCTTGTCCTAGAAATCAAACACTCTGCTTTCCAAGGACACACAACTTTTTTTTGGCAAGAAAGAAAAAGTTTCTGGTTGTTAAAACTGTTCTAGCAAGTATTGATTGTAAATGACTCACAGAGTTGGACTTTCCTCAAAATGAACATTTGGAATTATATAATGAAACTACACAGAGTATGGCTATAACAATAACAACATGACATTTGGCAGATGATATTAGTTAAATTAGTATGAAACCAAAAGTATAATATAGTCATTAAAGTGGAGTTTTACATCACAGATACTAGGAACCTTTTATTTTGATGATGGGATATTTTTTTAACTTCATGACAACCCTTCAGCTGTAATGTTTCATTTAGTTGTCCGGTTCTTAACTATTGCTATAATAATACACGATCACCTCAAGATTTTATTCTGGTGAGATGAGTATACTTGAAGTGAACCTGTCACATTGAACAGGGTGCCTGAGTTGAAGGCAGCATGTTATAGAGCAGGAGAAGCCGAGCAGATTGATACATATTTTGTGGAAAAAGATTGAGTATAATTTGTAATTTATTGTTTTAAATTTCTGCTCATTCTGGTCTCTGAAGTCCAGGAGGTGGTCCTATCAATGATTGACAACCTTGCCTCTATGACTGTGTATACAGGGATAGCTGTCAATCACTGATAGGACCACCTCCTGGACTTCAAAGACCAGAATAGGCAGAAATTTAAAAGAATTAATCACAAGTTATACTGAATCTTTTCCCACAAAGCTATATATCAATCTGCTCAGCTTCTCCTGCTCTATAACTTGTTGGCTACAGCTCAGGTACCATGTTCAATGTGATATGTTCCCTTTAAATCATCTGTCAGCATAGTAAACCAGGCAGGTAGGTTGGTAGGGTTGATCATACTAACTGAAGTTAGGTGACTAACTGAGGTGATCTTTTAGAGAAATATTTACGATGCGTACAATCAGCACATGCACCATTCAGATCTCTGAGGGGCACCCAATTTTGAGATCCAAACTGCACATGCGCCAACTGTACTCTCACTGGGGCATGCACGAGATTTCAGGGCCAAGCATCTTAACAGTGAGTCTGTCATCATCGACATTTCTACCAAGCATACTACCAGATTGGCTTAGCTCCCCCGATTCCAATTCTTATAGCAATCCATGGCTTTCTTGCAAATAATATCATAATTTTGAAATATGCAAATGATGCCTTTAGAGCAATGAGAGCAGCGCTGTTGCTCTCATTGCACAGAAGCTTCGTTCCATTCCTCCTCACCACTCCCAGAAGAAGCACGCAGCAAAACACAGAGTATGGCAGAGGATACATCCACGACTGATCTTGATCGATTCGGGTAATTATCAAGTCTTACATTTATTCTGATGTTTCATTGCAACTGGGCACTTACCTTGATAGTGCCACTGTTCACACCCAGCAGGATGGTTTTGATTGACAAATAGCACACTATTTTGACTATTTTGTATTTGTGCCAGAAAGTGTTCTCCATCTAATATGTTCTTGATTGTCTTGTGATTGGTTTTGCATTTTATTTTGCTGTGTATAGCCACTTTATTACTAGTGGTGTATTTTGGTATATTTGGCATATTGTTGTATTGAAGAGCATTTTGGGATTCATGATAAATATATAGACCCACATTTATTCAGACTGGTGTTTCATATGCCAGTCTTGCATGTTTGTTGGAGTCATTTGCACTAAATTTATTGAAACTCAGAAAACTAAGTCTATGTCTACCATTCACAATCATAGAGTCGCTACTTTATGACTTTAGATTTAATAAAAACATTTGTTGGAAAGTTGATGGTCCCGCTGCCTTCTGCTAAACTTTACTGAAAGGTAAGTAAGTATGATGTGCACCATGGTTGCCAACTTTACTCCAAAAAAACTGGTGCAAAGAAGTTGATAAACTCCCCCCATAGTTTTTAAGAATTTACCTTCTCCTTGGCTTTATTTTTGGTCTCTTCATCCATCCAGTCATTCTCTTTTTCCAGCATGTCAATGAAAGCCCAACGGATCCCTTCGATCACTTCTTCCATCTAGTCAACAAAAGTTCAAGCATATCATAAACATATGATTGCTTAGCATGATCCGGACCAAACCTTGTTCAGCCTACATTTACATACAGCAATTATCCCCACTGTATAGGCATGGAGGGTCATTCCCCATACAATTTTATTAACACAGGGCAATGTTCTGTCAACAAATGATGACTTTATATGCTTTATATATTTGAGTTTAATGGTGCAAGTTAAACCAGAATTCTGTGCTTCTCCCTCAGTTATTTTCACAGAGCGTCCTGCTGCCAGAGGTCCCCCTCCCAGTCAGCTTTAATTTGTGAGGGAAGCTTCAGAGAGTACTCAATTTCCCAGCAGAACCACCAGAAGAGAAATCAAGCATTACAAAATTAAACTAACTGACTCTTTTTGTAATAGACATGCCAGGTCCTCCGTAGCTGTTCTTTCATGCACACGACCGTATGTATTTTGCGGTCGGCAAAAAACAGATTCACAAAAAATACGGATGACGTCCATGTGCATTCCATATTTTGTGGAACAGAACAGCTGGCCCCTAAACTGATCCCTAATAGAACAGTCCTATCCTTGTCTCTAATGCAGACAATAATAGGACGTTTGGGGTTTTTTGCGGAATGGACATACGGAAACAGAATGCACACGGAGTAACCTGTTTTTTTTTTTTTTGCAGAACCATTGAAATGAAGGGTTCCACATACAGTCTGCAAAAAAAAAAAAAAATGAAATGGACATGGAAAGAAAATATATTTGTGTGCATGGGCCCTACGACCATATTCTCCTCCACCAGAGACTTTGATTCATGCAGAGCTATTCTACCATCAAAAAATGGAAACCACAATAGAACGTGCAATGGATTAAACAATAAGGAAGATTTATCAAAACTGGTGTAAAGGAAAGATGGCTTAGTTGCCCATAGCAACCAATCAGATTCCATCTTTCATTTTCCAAAGGAGCTCTGAAAAATGAAAGGTGAAATTTGATTGGTTGCTATGGGCAAATAAGTCAGTCTTTCTTTACATCAGTTTTGATAATTCTCCCTATTTTATTATTTTCCTGCTATTCATTTATTCTCTGTCCCCAGAAAGACAGTCTAAATTCCTTCTCTCACATATTGAATATATCAGGACTAGTGCCATAAGAAGCCAATTGGCTTATCAGTATGTTGGAGGAAGGGAGAATGCTTGGAGGAAACCCAGGCAAGCACAGCAAAAACATGAGAACTAGAGATGAGCGAACGTGCTCGTAACGAGCACTGTACCGCTCGGCTCCCCTGCACTCGCATGGGCACAGGCAGCCGCTTCCGTCCTCCTCACCCGACGGAAGCGGCTGCCTGCGCCCATGCGAGCGCAGGGGAGCCGAGCAGTACAGTGCTCGTTACGAGCACGTTCGCTCATCTCTAATAAGAAGCAATGCAGGTGCTGCCCTGATTATATTCACACAGTGCTGTGAATCAAGTAAAAGCCGAAAGCTAAAAATAAATAAAACACACAAACCAACCACAGACAAGTTACAATGTTTTTTTGCACAATTTTCACACCTATTTCAACAATTTTGAATAGTGTTGGGACCTTGTTAAAAGAAATATTATAAAAATGAAAGTGAAATAGAATTTCATAACTTTTCTATATAACATAAAGAAAGTTTATTTGCTAAAATTGTAATATTTATTCCTGAGGTTCATTAAGAGGAAATTAATGAGCTGCTTCTTTCGTGATTTCATAATACATTCTAGAAAACAGTCCTGTATGTGGAACATGAAGTTAGATAGAATTAGGAGAATGTGTGGGAGAAAGTGAGAGTAAATATGTGCCAGGTTGCATTACTGTGTCCTCATCAGACCTAGAAAAACATTTCTATAAAATATATTTTTGCAATGGCTTTGTAAGGACACAGCGCTGCTATTTCCATGACACACGTCCATTGGCTAGAACCATGAAAACTTATCTGTCAGCATAATAAAGTCCTTTGGCTCTGATTTTAAATATACAATTTACAAAACATTGACATTTGTGTGCTGTTGGCATAAATAAAAGCACTACAGTTATTCTCTAATGAAAACGGATTGTGCAATCTAAAAAGTACTCTGAGAAGCGGCCAGAGGTAAGAATTAAAGGTGTTGTTCCATTAAGACACCGTATCCCCTATAGGGGGTTTGTCCGATCTCAGGCCCACGCCAATCATGAGAACTAGGGTGTATACTCCTTGTTTGAATAGAGCGGCAGTGAGTTATCTCTGGCAGTCCCAAAGAGTTGAATGGAGCACCCCATTCAAACAGGAAGCACAGGCCCCTATTCTCGTGATAAGCAGGAGTCTCAGTGGTCAGACCCTCACTGATCAGACACTTATCCATTGTCCCATGGAGAGGGGATAAGTTGTCTTAATCGAACAACCCCTTTAAGAGAACATAACTGTTATAACTGCGAGATGTCATTGTCCCACTTGCTTCTCCCAGTAGCCCCGACCTTCCTCCTGCTGCCTTCTTTCTGGCGGGGCCAAACACTGGGTCTGTTCTGTCCCTCCACACAGGCTGTGGCCTGCTTTCCAGCAAGACCTTTCCTCGTATGCCCATAGGGCACACATGTGCTCCCCTTCTGGCTCTTAAAGGGTCAGTGCATACTCTCATCTTCACCTGCCAATGACTGGCAACTCTGAGGTACCTAAGGTGCCTTCCCCTGTGGGAACAGGTAAGTTTTCATGGCTCTAGCCAATGGATGTGTGTCATGGAAATAGCAGCAATGTGTGCTAACAAAACCATTTCAAATAATATATTTTATAGAAATGTTTCTCTTGGTCTGATTTGGACAAAGTAATGCAACCTGGCACATATTTACTCTCACTTTCTCGAACACATTCTTCTCATTCTATCTAACTTCATGTTCCACATACAGGACTGTTTTCTAGAATGTATTATGAAATCACAGAAATAGCAGCTCATTAATTTCGTCTTAACCACGCCGGGTCTTTCATAGACCACAATCAGCCCTGCAGTGAGGCTGTACAGCGCTGTATACTGCTGTACAGTCTCCCTGGGGGGGTGTCACGAGTAGGCTTGCGTCTGGAATCAGACGTTCTGCGCGGCTTTCTAAGTGACATATCTGACAGGCTATTCCCTTTGTTTGGGTGCTGTTCACCACACCCCTTCCCCTCAGCTGTTGCCGCTTGGCAATTAGCTTTCTCCTATTTACCCCTTCCTCTCCCAGTATCCCTTGCGGTTTATATCTTCTGCTTATCTGGTTGAGAGTGGTGTGGATCTCGGCTGAGATCCAGTTGCTGAGTTATCTGCTTAAGTTAAGTTTCTTCTGTTCCTTTTGTTGTTTTCCTTTTGGAGTCTCCTGTTCCTCCTTACGCTTGGAGGAACGGGTTTACTCTCTTGTGTCACTAGACTGCAGGGTTTCCTAGGGTGCATTTAGATTAGGTTCCTGTGTATGAACTTTCCTACAACCCAGGATTGTTCATACTGGTAGTCAGCCAGGTCCTAGTCTTAGGGTTCCCTGCAGGAGGTGACCGGTTCCCTGGTTTTGTCTGTTCCCATCCCTCATACGCTCGGTGTGGCTTTTCCCCCCACACCAGAGCGTGACAGGGGGGGTGTATTTCACCTGTAACTGGGGCTACTATGTCAGCCTTATTTATAGGAGAAATCAATTTTGAAAACAAAAAAAAAAAGTGAAGTTAAATGTCCCCCAGAGGTCTTGAATGACCTTATAGGAGACACAAAGTGTAAAATAAAAAATGTAAAAAATGTTAAAACATAGAGTGTTATAAAAAAAAAAATATATATATATATATATATATATATATATATATATATAAATGAAAAAAATATGGCTCTAAAAAAATGGCAACACAAAAACATGATTTTTTTTCTAAAAATGTTCTTATTGTGTAAAACGTAAAAAAAAGAAATAAAAAATAGACATATTTGGTATTGTTGCATACGTGACAACTGGCTCCACAAAAATACCACATGATCTACCCCATCAAGTGAATGGCGTAAAAATAAATAAATATTATGCCAAAACAGGTTTTTTTAATCACCTTACCTCCCAAAAAACATAATATCAATCAATCAAAAAGTTGTATGTACCCCATGACAGTAGTAATAAAAATGTCACCTCATCCTGCAAACAATGAGCCCTCATACAAGACCATAGCCAGAAAAATGAAAAAAAATATGGCTCTAAGAAAATGCCAACACAAAAACATGATTTTTTTTTTATAAAAATGTTCTTATTATCTAAATCGTAAAAATAAAAAAAACCTAGACATATTTGGTATCATTGCATCTGTAACAACCGGATCTATAAAAATATCACATGATCTACCCCATCAAGTGAACGGTGTCAAAAAATATAGAAAAATGACACCAAATAGCTTTTTTTTTGTGATTTCACCTCCCAAAAAGTGAGATAAAAAGCGATCAGAAAGCCAAATGCACCCCAAAATGGTGCCAATAAAAAGCACAGCTTGTTCTGCAAAAAATAAGCCCTCACATAGCTCAGTCAACAAAAAATAAAAAAGTTATCACTCTTAAAAACCAAGACAGAAAATTCCCCAAATAACAGTTTACGACCACAATTGGGGTTTTACTGTATTCAGGAGAAAATGGGTAGAAAATTGTGGGGGGATATTCTCCTGTTATCTTTTGAGAAAAAGAAAGTTTGGCCCTAATGCACCATTTTCTTGTAAAAAAAAATGTAATTCCATTTTCACAGCCAAGTGTGTAGGGTCAAGTGCTCGCTACACCCCTTAAAAATTCCCTGGGTGGTGTAGTTTCCAAAATGTGGTCCCTTTTTGTGGGTTTTCACTGTAAGGATACCTCAAGGTCTCTTCAAATGCAACATGGCGTCCAAAAACCATTCCAACAAAATCTGCCCTCCAAAAATCATACCGCGCTATTTGACTTCTGTGCCCTGTCGTGTCCCCATACAGTGGTATACAACCACATATTGGGTGTTTCTGCAAACTGCAGAATCAGGGTAATAAATATCGAGGTTTGTCTATTTTGCTTTAATTCCTGTGGAATACTTAAAGGGTTAACCAGTTTTAAATAGTTTGAGTGGTGTAGTTTCTAAAACAGTGTCATTTATGGGTGGTTTTTATTATGTGAGCTCCTCAAAGTGACTTCAGAACTGAACTGGTCCTTAAAAAAGTTGATTTTGGAAAATTTCTTGAAAATTCTAAACCTAAAAAATAAAATTACACTACCAAAAGTAGTAAATAAGTAAAAGCGTTCCAAAGTTATTACCACATGAAGTGACATATGTCAGTATTGCAAAATTAGGTCTGGTCAGGAAGGGGGTAAATGGCCCGGTCTGGAAGTGGTTAATGAACCTCAGGAATGAATATTAGAATTTTAGCAAATAAACTAGTTATTTTATATAAACAAAACTTATGGAATACTATTTCACTTCCAATTTTCCAATTATTCTTTTAGCCATGACCCTACACTTTTCAAAATCGGAAGAAAGTGCCTGAGCAATAGGTTCCTTAGTTTGCTAAGTTCCTACAAAGGTGTGCTGTATTGTATTATCTGCCAATGTACTAACATCTGCCTGTTTACTGGACTCTGTCACTACAATGCATGACCTGACATATGAAATCAAGTATCGTATTTTTCGCTTTATAAGACGCACCGGAAGATAAGACGCATCCCAGATTTTAGAGTAGGAAAATGAGAAAAAATATTTTTCATCAGACCTCATATCAGACCCCCCATAAATTTCAGGACATCACATCAGACCCCCCATCAGACCTCAGATCAGCCCAGTGTGCCCCCATCAGACCTCAGATCAGCCCAGTGTGCCCCCATCAGACCTCAGAACAGCCCAGTGTGCCCCCATCAGACCTCAGATGAGCCCAGTGTGCCCCCATCAGACCTCAGATCAGCCCAGTGTGCCCCCATCAGACCTCAGAACAGCCCAGTATGCCCCCATCAGACCTCAGAACAGCCCAGTGTGCCCCCATCAGACCTCAGAACAGCCAAGTGTGCCCCCATCAGACCTCAGAACAGCCCAGTGTGCCCCCATCAGACCTCAGAACAGCCCAGTGTGCCCCCATCAGACCTCAGAACAGCCCAGTATGCCCCCATCAGACCTCAGAACAGCCCAGTGTGCCCCATCAGACCTCAGATCAGCCCATTGTGCCCCATCAGACCTCAGATCAGCCCACTGTGCCCCCATCAGACCTTAGAATAACCCAGTGTGCCGCCATCAGACCTCAGAATAGTCCAGTGTGCCCCCATCAGACCTCAGATCAGCACAGTGTGCCCCCATCCGACCTCAGATCAGCCCACCCAGCCCCATAACAATAAAATAAAAACCTCTCTTACCGGTCCCGGCTGGGTGGGCTGATCTGAGGTCTGATGGGGGTGCCGCAGCTAAAACATACAAGTGAGTGCTTCCATAATGGAAGCGCTCACTTGTATTCAATTCATAAGACGCACCATAATTTTCCCCCTACTTTTGGGGGGAAAAAAGTACATCTTATAAAGCGAAAAATACGGTAGTTGATTAACAAAATTGTGCTAAGTTGTATTTCATTATCAAATAGTCACCATCTTCTTTATTAATCTCCATTATATGCCACTTTATGCTTAAAAATAAATAAGTCATGATCACTTGATATTTATAGGAAGTTAGCTAGTACATGCAAAAAGAGGAACTTGCAGAACTTGATATATGCATAGAATTTTCTAGATAGATGAAGTAATGCATGTGTGTACGTGTCATTAGCCACCATTAGCATCTTTTAATTGGTTGTTTAATGTATACTTGTATGATTGTGATTGGATATATTAAAATTGATGGCTAAAGGGGGTTAGCTAGATCCACCATGTACAATCATTGTGACCAGCAAAGAGTGTGGTATTGCGATTCTTAGGCCAGCCGCACCTCTTGGAGAAGAAACTTATTAACATAATTTGAATCCCACAGACAACAGAGTCTCATAATTTGGGACTTGTCCTAAATTGCAGCGACACCTGTCCTTGACTACAATTTTCCCTGAACCCTCTATGCCCAGCACCAGTGTCTCTGACCCCCGTGAGTGAGCTGTTAATCTCACAGTGAGTATTCCAGGAGGTAGCGTCCAAGAAGTTCCCCTGCAGTAAAGTCCAGATCCTTGTACAGGTGATAAAGGGTGAATACAAGGGGACTGCCAGGATAACAACCTTAGGTTTAGACCAAAGTCAAATATGTTGGTTAACATAGTGGTTCCATGCCCACTACCATAAAAATAATTTATATTAGCAAGCCAAAACTGTTAAAATCTACAAAAAATATAAAATTTCATCCATCAGTACACTGTTTTGAACTCTGAACTTATATCACCTATTCACAGATGGCAGCTGTGATCACTAAAATGGGGGACCTTGGTCCTCCATCCTTTCCTACCAGAACAACCTTTCCTATTCACCTGTTTCTGCACCTCTTATAGAGTTGTACAGAGTGAGGGTGCACAAGTTCAGCCAGTACTTCATATAACTCTTCCTTAGCACAGACATGCTGATGGGGAGGGGTGGAGGACTGGGTCTAGTCACCTATCTGACTTCTGAGACCCCCAATAATCTAATATTTTTCAACTATTTTTAGCTCACATCTACATTTTAACATCTAGATGATAGTTACAGCATTCAGGCAATAGCATATTTGCTAACTCTCCTGAAACATCATGGAAGTTCCTCGAAAGAAGAGAGGCCTCCTGGACTCCTGGGATTGCTGGTAAATCTCCCGCAAAGTGGATGCAGGGCTGCTTTCTTCCATAAAGGAGCCCTCCATGCACTCTAACTCTATGTGCCACTAGGATCCCCAACGTCCACCCTTGCTCTAATGGAGCATGATGCATCATGGAAAATGGTGTGGCACATCATGAGAGTGGCATGGCCTAGAAAGGAAACGGCAGAGACTTTCAAAAGAGCCTTGTCCACGCCCCTAAAAACTTGGCTTCATACCATACTCTAAAATTTCTTGCATGTCAACTACAAAAAGTTGGTAAATATGGGCAATTATACTCCTAACCTTTAGAGAAGAAAAGAAATATATTGCTGAAAATTGTTGTTCTTTAAATACTTATGACACATTTGCATTTGTTTTTCTTATCATAAATATATTTCATGTTTTATATTCATACATTTCTAATACAGTACCATTAATTTCTTGTCCTCTTGGAAAAAAGAATCCACAAACATCTTTCCTACAGCGTAAGGGAGAGCATTTTCAATATAATTTACACATCTGTCCCAGCGTGCAGCCAAAGAATTTGTTCCTAAAAGAACCTGTAAAATAAAAAATGTTGTAAAGCTGTGGAATGTCATCACATTGAGAGAAAAATATATCAGAGGGTTCTTTATGATTGAATATAAATACAGGACGGAGAAAAACTATTTGTCAAATGTTTGTACCTGAGATTTATTGTAATGTGTTTCAGATATTTGCCTACCTTTAAGACGTGATTTCAATAAGGAAATATACTTTTCATTTAAAGGCATATTTCCATCTTGAGCATTTAGGGTATATACACACAATATGCAATAAATGCCTAATAAGTAGAACTTTTGCCTCTTGTACTCAACTTTCAGAAGAACAGGGTCTCATGACCATTAAAATCAAATTAATAGGTGGCAGCGCTAAGCACTTTCTATACCTCCTACAGAATTTAATAAGGAGAGCTTTAATTTCAGCAGGAAAGCTTCAAACAGAGGCCATGGGAATGCAAAAATGCCATAAATACTCAAGATGGGAATATCCCATTCATGTCTTTGTGAAGGGGAACAAAAGATTGAGAAGATATCAGACTGGTTTCTGGTAATTCAAAAAAAACAGTAGCTGAGTACATTTATGGATGTCAGAAAAGTGCAAATTGTTCCATCAGTTGTGTCTCATTCAATTAAAAAACAACCCTATCAGTTGTTCAGAACCAAATGCAAAAGTGACAATTAAAGGGATTGTCTAGTCATTCAAAATGTGTGAAAAACTGGTTGAGAATACTTTATAATTATAAAAGAAATAATACTCTCATGCTCTCATTCCAACGTTCTCCTGCTTCCTCCTAACATGGACAAGTGACCACTGCTGCCATTCACTGGCCATAATGGGCCACCACTGCAGCCAGTGGGGATTGGCTGCAGCATCACATGTCTATGTCAAGAAGGACCAAGTAAAGACTGGTGGGAGACCAGAGAGGCATCAGAACAGGAGCAGAAGCTGGATCGTTGAGGTGAGAAACTTCCAAAAGCAAATATTAAAAATAAAAATCTAGATTGTTGACTCCAGTGCAATTAAAGGGAACCTGTCATCTCCGAAACACCCCCTGAACTAGGGTAAGCGGTGTATAGTGTAAGTGATGCTGAATCCGAATATGTAAGTTTTAGCTTCATACTCACTTCCATTCTGACGCTGTGCTCCCACAAACCTGCAGTAAAATACATTCACAGGACTCATCTTTGAGTCCTCTCCATTATGTGAGTGAGCACTGGAGTCCTCTCAGTGCATTTTACTGCTGATTTGTGGGAGCACAACATCAGAATGGAAGTGAGTATGAAGATAAAACTTACATATTCGGATTCAGCATCACTTACGCTATACACCGCTTACTCTAGTTAAGGGGGTGTTTCGGAGATGACAGGTTCCCTTTAAGGAAACAATGTCATCATCTCATCTAACAAGTCTAAAGGGTCTCATAGCAAACTGTTTAGTCACATGTCATAAAAATCTATCACAATTTTCAATTGTGATAATGAAGATATCATCTAAAGGGATGTGTAGAAAAACAGAAAAGGCATTTCCTTACCCGTATATATTCCAGTTGTCTATATTGAAACCGTCTACTGAGATTTGAAATTCTTGAATACACAAATTTCCATATCAGGTAATTTGCAAGAGTCCTACAAAAATAACAAGAGTTATATGTATATCTAAAGAAATGCACATTATGCCAATAAAGATCATTTTAATGAGCTCTTGGGGACTATAACATGGATGGCTTGTCCTGTCTAAATGAATGAAACAAGCTGCAGTACCAGGCATATTGTTTTGTACAGGCAAGCCAATGGGCTTATGTAACCCCCAGACACCCATCGATCAAACAGTAATGGCCTCTCCTAAGGATACACTATCAACAAACTAGAGAAGCCCATTCATTCTTACCAAATAAATAAATAATGTGACATTTTTAACTAAAGGAAAATAATACATAAACACATTAAAATATAACAATTGCTTTCATAGAACTTCTAAGTACATGTAAAGCGTTTAGTTGTTAAAGCTAATCCTTGATGAGTGCCTGAAATAAAATATAGTTTACCAAATTAGTACACTATTTACATGGAAATTAAAACTTGGCAGTCACTATCCATACTGGTTGAGCTCCTTCAGCTAATGTCCACCCTTGAGCATCATTTCCATTTTTAAATCTTAATAGGTCCAATATTCTGTGAAGAATTGTCTTTGTGGGAGTCAGAGCTAAGTTTTTCCAACACCAAGTTCCAGATCACATGCAGTAGGCTTAAAAGGAAAGTTTCATCAGATTATTGTTACTTATTGTTTAAACCAAGTTGTTATGTTAAACACACCATTTCAAGAATTTAAAAAAATCATGAAAAAATAAAAAGGGGTTACAAAAATAATATACCGGTATATCAGTATCTGATTAATCAATGAAAATATATAGGTGACACATTCCCTTTAAATGATATCACTCCAATTGCATGTAGTTACAGACAGAGGGAGTTTCAGATCTTACTGCAAATGGATTAAAGGGGTTATCCAATCCCTGTAATGCCCTCCCAAATGCCCGGGCCCCTCACACAAATTGTACCTACCTGGCTCCCCAGCACTACCTCGCTTCTGATGCCTGCAAGGCTGCTACTGCATTTCCCTGTGAGGGCGGGTCAAAAGATCCGGCGACAGCAAGGGGGGGTAGCCAATAGCAGGCTGCGATGGGAACGAGCTTTCCTAGTGTCACCTGCGATGCTAGAAATGGCTGCCCCCATCACTGGATGTTTTGATCCATGCAACAGGGAGATGCGGCAGCCATGCCAGCATCAGAAGTGGTTCAGGTGCCGGGGAGCGAGGAAAGTACAATCTGTGTGAGGGCACCAGGCATATGAGGGGACTTTTTTGGGTTTGGATAACCCCTTTAAAGCATTTAACTAGTTAACTAACTCTCAAATTAAATGATTCACGTACTTACTCTAAATAAGATTAACTGCCTGACTAGACGTACGTTAAAATAAACACTTTATTTGTAAATTGCTATTAAAACGATCGAATGACCCTCCACTTATTAAACAATTCAGGCTGGATACGGATGGTTGAGGATCAGTCTTAAATAAATATACTGTCCACAGACTGCCCGGATTCCACTAATGGCGTCTTATATCTCAAAATTGTAGTGGCGGTATTGGCGTATCACACAACTCCATCCCACCACCCCAGAGACTTAATGTTGGTACGTGTGAATATGGATGGGTGTTCGTTTTTGTGGGTGATTATTTAGCCCTTATATTTCAGAGTATATCGTTGGTTCACCACACATCTACTATATTTATCCCAATCACACACACATCTCCACAAACCTCCAGTGTGGATTTACTATAGGAGTGTTGGTGGCTATTATTGTTAATGTCACCAGATAAACCCTGGCTTACAGGGTGTAAGCTATCACATACAACAGCCACCACATGTATTCTTTCTCTTGCATGCGCATAGAACGATAGAGTGGCAAATTAATGGCGATTGCTAATAGTCATGCAGCTACACAACTCCTATCTCATTGGGTATAGGCTGCCATTCACGCATACCACCATCATTATTTCATTCATGCATGCACCTCCACACCAGATGGACCGGCTCTAATAGATGTACTAGCTATAGAGGTATTGCTCCCTGCTTGACGCGTTTGTGAGCTGGAAATAGCTTTTCATCAGGAGCGTAGGGTATAAGGAATAGAGAGATAGAGTAATCAGATGCTGCATGCCTCTGATGGCGTGCGTGCAGCAGAGCCTCCGGCGCTAGAATGGCCGTAGTGCGGGCGCCTCCTGCGTGGCCTTTTATGGAGAGATGCTCCACCCCAGTCAAGCCTTCTTACAGGAGCCAATCAGAAGAGGGGTGAGTCAGCTTCCCCTCCTCCTGTATTACAATGTATCGCTCGCATTGTGAAGTGGATACTTTAAAGGGAACCTGTCATCACCTTTATGCTACCCATACTAACGGCAGAATAAAGTAGAGACAGGTGAGTTGATTTCAGCGGTCTGTCATTTATAAGTTAAAAGTAAGTGGTTCCCGAGAACCAACATCACAAACATTGCAGACTGGGCCTGGAAAAGAGTAAAATCTTCATGAGAAGAGTCATGGTTATTCATGAATTCCTGCTCTCCCTGCCCACCTGCTGATGACTGACAGTCTTCTACCTGGTTTTCTCCTTTTCTCTCTAGGAGAGAACTGCCAACCATCAGCAGATGGGTGGGGAGAGCAGGAGATTAGGAATAACCATGACTCTTCTCAGGTAGATTTGACTCTTTTCAAGGCCTGGGCTGCAATGTTTGTGATGTTGGGTCTCAGCAACCACTCACTTTTAGCTCAAAAGAGACACACCGCTGAAATCAGCATTTCTGTCACTAATTGATGCTGCCCTCAGTACAGTCAGCATAAAGTTGATGACAGGTTCCCTTTAAAGAAATAGTGATCTAAGGTTCAAAGGGGACCTATCAAACAAAAGAGGACATCAGTAAATAAATAGTAACACTCCAAAATGCCCCTAAATTACTCATGAATGTTATGTGCACATGGGCATAAAGGGGCTTGATTCCAACAGGCTAATCAGAATTCGCTGCAAAAAATATATACAGAATCCTAGAGAATATATTGTAAAACATTAAAGGGGATAATTATGATAGAAAAGGTCCCACACAATAGAAACCTCTTATAATCAAGGGGTATCATAGAATTGATGAGATATAAAATTTTATATACCTCAGGGATCAAAAAGGTACAGCTTGTAAAGTCGATTAGGCTGTCATTCTCCTTATGCCATCTCCCTTGGAAGGGAAAATCCTTGTGAAATGCACAGGAGAGACAGCGGGATAAATAACTATGACCATTGCTATAATGTTCAGAAGGAGGGACACCTAGTATCATTTTAAATATCATGTGTACCACTGGTTACATAGGCTCCCTAACCAAAGGCTAGGGATCAATAGTACATAATCCTCATGAGGGAAAGAGGCTGGTTTTATAACGGGTGAAGCCAAAAAAAATCATTTTACTCAATGAAACATACATAGGATATAGAGTCATTGAGACCCTTAGGCTTCACCGTATTCAGCGTGAATATCCAATGGGCTTCTTTTCTTAGCAACAATATGTCAATGTCACCTCCTCTGGGTGACGACCTCACGTGTTCAATGCCTTGGAACATTATGCAATTGGTCTCATTCGGGTGACAGTTTGCTACATGCTGTGCAATAGGGGTATCATCTTTATTTTTGATATCCAATAGATGTTCCCCTACACGCCTTCTCAATTTGCATTTGGTTTTTCCTACGTATTGCATCTTGCACATGCATGTTGCCACATATACGACCCCTATGCTCCCACAACTTATGATGGACCTGATGTTGTACCTGCATCTAGTTACGGAGCTTATGACATGATCACCTTTAAGAATTGCTCTGCATGCCACATACTTGCCGCATTTAAAGGTGCCATTCGGTTTCCTCGATGACAGCCAGGTCTTTGATATTGGAGTGTTGAACGCACTGTGGACTAACCTATCTCGTAGATTCCCACCAGGATGATAGGTAATGTGTGGATAACTACGAACCAAATGGCCCACATCGGGGTCAGATTGTAAAATGCCCCAGTGCTCTGACAAGAGGGAACAAACTTCCCTATGTGCATTATCAAAAGTGCCTATAATGCGTGTCATTGTGCCCTCCGATGTTCTACTTTTAGGATGTAGGAGGCTCTCCCTTTCACATGCCATTGCATGTTGATATGCCTCTTTCAAAGGTGCCATGGGATAGCCTCTCTGTAGGAATCTGTTCTTGAGGTCCTTAGCGGATTGTTTAAAATCTGACCACTGAGAACAGTTCCGCCTCACTCTTAAGTATTGTCCTTTTGGGATACCTTTATTGAGTCAATACGGATGTGCGCTATCCCATCTTAAGAGAGAATTGGTGGCTGTTGGTTTCCGAAAAATCTTTGTCCTTATCTCATGGGTGTCACTTATCTCATATGTCAAATAGAGGCCCAATGCGTTTATATTCAGTTTTGCCACAAAGTTTTCAAACTTGTTTTTTAGCCCCTTCCACAAGATGAAAATGTCATCTATTATGAACCTCATCCATAGCAAAATGGATGAGATCAATTCCTCTATCTCCTCTCTGAACACTATCTCCTTCTCCCACCAGCCCAGGTAGAGGTTGGCGAAGGTGGGGGCACAGGGGCTGCCCATCGCCACACCACTGAGCTGGTGGTAGATCTTACGGTCGAAGGAGAAAATGTTCTGGTTCAGAATAAAATTCAATAGTTTCATCACAAAATCATTGTGTTTTTGTAAGTGGGATCCTCTTTCTCCGAGGAATGCCTGTACAGCTCCACAACCCTGTTGGTGCGGGATGGAGCTGTACATGGCCTTCACATCCAAACTTGCCAGTAGGGTTTCTGTCACGCTCTGGTGTGGGGGGAATATTCCACACCAAGCGCAGGAGGAAGAGGGGGGAAAGGAAATGGG
Organism: Rhinella marina; assembly: GCA_900303285.1. NCBI lineage: Eukaryota > Metazoa > Chordata > Amphibia > Anura > Bufonidae > Rhinella > Rhinella marina. The sequence continues at coordinate 103,892 of ONZH01001966.1, forward strand.
ATTAGGCCTGGAACTAGTGAAGGCAGATGGTCACCTCCTATTGAAACGTTGACTCCAGTCCTCGCTTACTAACAATATGAACAGGCCTAGAAGGTAGGTGAGTTCATACGCTGGAAACCTGGGACCCTAACTGTCCCTGAAGGACCCTGAAGCCAGTGACTGGAATGAGACAAACTGTTCCTCCACCAACCTGGACGAACAGTAGTCTCCCTTCAGGCCCAAACACCAAAACACAGGGAAGATATACACAAATGAACGAAAGGGAAAGAAGACACTAAACTTTCCTGAAGATAATGGCAGCAATGGGATCTCCATAGAGAAACACACACCAGCAGACCACAAACACTAAAGAAAGTATAAACCGCACAGCATGGTGGGAGAAGCAACACTAAATAGACAAAGTTAATTGATAAAACACCTACACCTGAAGGGGGAGGGTGTGGTGAATACCACCAACAAAACAACCAAAGGAGAAACTGTCAGTTTAACCCACGGGTTGCCAATCTGACAGACCTCCTGATAGCTGTCGCAAGAATGTCCGTGACAGTTTCATTATCACAATGGATGTCATTCAGACGTTTAAGGACATCCATGGAGTCTCTTACAAACGATGGAAGGCAAGTCATGAACGGTCTCAAGATAACCCCTTTAATGCATTTAAGTCAATGATGAAACAGTATACAGCATGCTCTTAGATGAATGCCAGAACTGTATGATTTAATTGGCTATGCAGGTGATCTGGAGCTCTACAGGATGAAAAACGCTTTCCCTGATGATGCAGCTTCATTTTAAAGGGAATCTGTCACTAGTGACCTCCCTATCCAACCGTTTGCATAGATACATAGCTGTAATTAAAACACTGTTTTTCTTTTCTTGATCCGAGGCCCAGTTCCTGGGTTCTGATACATTTTCTTAATATGCAAATTAGGCCTTTAGTGCAATGACGAAGTCACCATTGCTATCATTGCACTCAAGTTCCAATACTTTCTGTGACCAGCCTCTTCTTATTGCTTTGGCAGACCTTAGTCCTGTCAATCAAAGCGGCCAGAAAGGGGCTGGCCGCAGATCCTGGAAGGCAAGTACTAAAAAACAAAAAATGAAAAAAAGGAATATGGCTGCATCAGGAAAAGAAAAGAAGGGTTAGGCATGTTGGATGCATGATGAGGGAGGTGTCAGGAGAAATAGTTATAGGCTAAAGAGTTAGCCAACAGCTAAGTTTCCTGACTTCACCATATCTCCACAGCTATGCCATGTGTATGGCTGCCTTCAGTTAGCAAAGCAAAGCTATCAACTTCAAAACATACTCATATGTTGTTCTGCACATTATTCTGTTCACAGCATGATCAGAACAATTTTCTGCTCACGTCTGGACATAAAGGCTTAGCAGCGGAAGGGTAATGCGTGTAGGGAAAGATGATCAGTCTTATTAGATGAATAAAATGGACTGATATAATTTTACTGGATTAATTCTTACATTGTTTTTATGGATTGAAAACTACACAGTATAAAGTTATCGGTACTTTGTATAATATTATGACAATAATAATAAAATGTTCTCTGGGCTCTTGCAGTTTAATTGTTAATGACAGTTTTACTATAATTGACTACAAAAGTTTGTGTTTTATTGTAAATGTTAAAGCTAGCTCTAGTTTATAAAGCATGACATATTGAGGCAAACTGATTTAAAGGGGGTGTACAGTGGTTAAATATTGGTGACCTATCTTAAATGGTTTCTGTCACCAGTTTTTTTGGTATGAATCAGGCTGACATTAGAGATGTGCTAATGTCACCTGATTCCAAATATATACCTGTTTTATTTACTGGTGCCCCCATTTTTATATAAAATGAACTTTTATTTTATGCTAATAAGGCCTCTAGGTGCAAGGGGCGTTACCCCTGCTCCTAGAGGTTCTGTTGATTGACAGGCCCAGGCAGAGAAGAAACACTCTATTCACCATAGCTTGCAAGGACCTTCAATGATGTCATGACCATGTGATCAGTCACATGGTTAGGATCACACAAACAGCCTGTCTCCTCCTAAACCATGTGACTGATCACATGGTCATGACATCATTGAAGGTCCTTGCAAGCTATGGTGAAACAAGTGTTTCTTCTCTGCCTGGTCCTGTCAATCAACAGAGCCTCAAGGAGCAGGGGTAACGCCCCTTGCACCTAGAGGCCTTATTAGCATAAAATAAAAGTTAATTTTATATAAAAATGGGGGCACCAGTAAATAAAACAGATATATATTTGGAATCAGGTGACATTAGCACATCTCTAATGTCAGCCTGATTCATACCTGGTGACAGAAACCCTTTAAGGATAGCAAGCAGAGTACACGGCAGCATGTCCTTCAAAGTTACTTTATTCGAATTGGGTCCATAAAAATGTACAGAAAGTGCCAAAGATAGTGCAATATTTCGACTATATCATAGTCTTTTTTTCTTGATATAGTCGAAACGTGGCACTATCTTTGGCACTTTCTGTACATTTATATGGACCCAATTCGAATAAAGAAACCTTGAAGGACATGCTGCCGTCTAATCTGCTTGGTATCATATATGGAGCGACCGAAGGGTCTACGGTTGCTGACAGGCTGAGGCATTCCTGAGAGAAAGTCTAGAAGGGACATTGGTGCTGCTTCAATAAATACTTTTTCCTATCTTCAGGATAGGTCATCGATATCAGATTGTCAGGGGTTCAACTTCATTGGCTCTCATATATCATCAACACTTCATTTTTGGTCTCCCTTGAACTGACAGGCACTAATGCTGAATAGTGTGCAATTCTACCCCCTATAACCTTGCAGTCTTCCACAGGTTCCCTCCCATCTCCATACTCATGCACAGCTTAAATGAATCTTCTCCCACCCCTTCAGCCTGACTTATGTGTGCTTTACTTGCTATCGAGTATTAGACACTGACAAACCAAAAATTGTCACACTGCTTCCAAAAGTCATTAAAAGGATACATCTTTATTGTTTATATAGACATATAAAACTAACATATAAAAGGTATTGACTACAGATGAGCGAAGTTCTTGAAAATTCGATTTGGCTGCTTCATCAAATTTTCCAAATAAATGTGTTTTGTGATTAATTACTTTGTCACTTTGTTACTTTGACAAAGCACATTTCTTTGTATGTAGCAGGCAGAATGATGGGGAATGGTGATTGCGCCGCCCCCCAATATTGAACCCTTCAGGTGCCCTGTTCATTGCTGATCACAGCATCTGACATTAATATTAAGGCCTTTTAGGGGTCAATTATAATTTTTTTAGAAATTAAATAAAGATCCAGCGCAAAATCTCACTCGGTGTGTGATAAAATCATCACCACGCACAAGATTTTGTTTAGGATCGTCAAGCAAGATAGCCACAGCAGCCTCTTCACACTCAAATAGATAAGGTAAGTATGATTTTTTTTTTCATCCTTACCGTTATTTCAGGGAAAATTGATTAGTTACACTAAAGCTCAAGGAAATTCGGCTTCATGGCAAATCGAATTTTCCCTGAAATTTGTATCGAAGTCAACTTCAGATACTTTGATTTGTTCAAAACTGACATCCAAGACCACATGGGCATGCATAGCCATGATCATGTACAAGAAAATAAGACAAGTTTTAAGGGATACAGATAAGAAATCACCCAAACCACAATGTGGTGCACCCACACAATATGTACCAATATACAAAGCCGGACAAATGGCACCTCCACAGAACACCCTGACATGTGTTTTGCTTCAGCTTCCTCAGGGGAGACTCTTGTACATAACCATGGCTGTGCATGTCCATGTGGTCTTGGATGTCAATACCTTTTATATGTTGGTTTTATATGTCTAACAATAAAGATGCATCCTTTTAATGATTTTAGGAAACAGTGTGCCAAGTTTTGTTTTTTCAGTGTCTGTTGTATCTGGATTGCATCTGCAATTATTAGTGTTGGTATAAGGCCCTATTTTGATAGGTGTCTCTTGCTATTGAGTATGTGTGATTTGAACTCCCTCAAACTTTGAAAGCTTTACACCACTCTCCACTCTCTGATCTGTAACACACATCATCATGTAGAAGTTAGTTGACACTTGTGAGAATCTATGTCGGAAGCTGCAGGACACCAACTAGGTGTAGGAGTTACACATTCTCTGCAGCAACAAAATGATACAACATTTTTAATGAAGAATGTTTAGAAAATTGCTTAAATGGTCTATAAATTTCCACACAAGTTTGCATAAATCAATAGAACAAGTGAACATAGGAAATGTTGTAATATATCTTATCAGAGGAAAATGCCTTGTTTTCCAGTTATCATCTGTTCCCCCTTTTAAACTAACGTTCCCTGTATACCAAGATGGCTGAATACTGAAGGATCAGATAACATCAGCTGGAAATCTATAGAGAGGGGAAGGAGAATGGATGGAGAATAGAGGAGGCATGATAGAAAGACACAGCCATGCTTCAGTAAGTGTTATGTCTCACCCCAAGTGTTTTATTCACATCACTACTGTTGAGTACTTCTCTCTAACACCCTATAGACCTATATGGTGCTTCTGAGTGATTCTGAGTGGGTGAGCAAGAGAGAGTTAAGGAGCAGATGTTTCTGGCTCCGATGCATGTGTATCCTATGGGGAGACATAAAACAAGCTAATCCAACTGCTAGCACACATTAGCTCTGGGACATTTAAAAATTAGAGATACAGTCTGCAGGGGAAAAAACGAAAAAATGGCTACAAGTCACATAATGAGAAATCAGAAATAGCATCATCAATCTTGTACACACACAATGGCTTCTTCTGAAAACTGAAATTGTAGTTGTGCTTTTATTTTGCATTTAGGAATAAAAAAAATGTCAGTGCAAAGGCGCCAATGTTTTCTAAACTCATACTGTACATTTACCATGGAAGGAGGTTTAATATACATACTGTGGGGAAGATTTATGATAGACCAGTATTTTACCCTGAACTGTGATCTCCACTGTGTTGTTTACTTTATGACGAGCATTACTGTAGGTGCATCTCCGGCACCTAAACAGAAATCTACGGCAGCTTGGAGTTGGCTTAAATGAAGATAAATGTGCCAGACCTGTTGGCCCTGCCCACACTGGTGTTGGGGGGTCATGATAAATGACCCTACAGCATTTTGTAATATTAGATATCACACATGTAATTCACATACATAGTACTGTAATGAGGAGAATCAAAGAGAGAGCATACTATGGAGACAACCTCTTCAGCAGGTTTGCCAACCGTCCAGAAATTTCTGGACAATCTTTTTTCCATTGTCCATGAAAAAAAATAGATGTGTCCGTGATTTTTTTGATCATTTGACAGCTCATAGTAAATGCTGGTAATGAGTTCATATCATTATATTGAGCTATAGACATGTATTACGCTGAGTCTTTCTCATTCATTATGGTTTTCCAACTTGTCTGTAAAAAATGTTGGCTGTCCATGATTTTAGGATAACTTGTCCAGAAAATATAAAAAATCTGGTTGGGAAACCAGCTCTTCAATTATTATGGGTCTATAAGAAAAGAGGAAGGGTAATGTGACCCTGACGTAGGTTGGCCTCAACTTCTCCTCCCTTTCACTATGGTGGAGTGTGAACCTGCAAAGGGCTACCCCTACCTTTCCACAGTCAATGCAGCATTAGGGGCGATTTCACACTCAACAAAAGCATAAACTCTGGTGTACACCAACAGTCTAAAAAATCAGTGCTGTAGAAAACTGTAAAATCCAGTGAAATAGTGAGCTTTTGTTGTGTGAAATCTGGGGCAAAATCCATGTAAACTCAGATTTTGAGTATTGATTTCTTCTTTTCACAACCCTCCACAAAGAGAGGTAAATTTGCTAAAGTGGTGGTCAAGCCATGTTTGACCCGTTAAAGTGATCTGATAGAGAAGGCTAACCTCCCCTGGATGAGAGGTGGTGTGAACTCCCTTTTATGCTTATTATTTTACATTCTTCTTTGAATTCCAGATGTCTGACATCATATTCTGTGTAAAACTGAAAATATTTGTATCATATTAAATGAATGTAAGAGCATTGTAACTCCAGCACCATTAATCTCATATGTGCCACGTACTACAGTCCTGTACTACAGTAGCTTTCGATTATTCCATCTAATGTATCTCAGACTCATAAATCAATAGGAAAATATGTCACATTTTTTCTCATTTTGGACTGCTAGATAAATGACATATAAAAAATAAAACAAATATGTGTCATTAATTTTCATTAATTTTCACAACATAGAGGGCGGTATAGAACTGTCTGCCGATCCGTCATAGCCCATATTCTCCTTGACAGAGGAAGAAAACCGACTGCATGAAATATCTGTTTGGATTCTGTTAAGTATCGGCAGCCATGAAAAGGTACACCTCTAAAAATAGAAATCATTTATTTCCAAAATTACTTGGCAAACACTGTGCTTAGCAGTGAAAATATGTTTACGGCAGCAGCATGGGCTCACAAAGAAGAATCCAGGGTAAGAGGCAGCAGTGATATTGTATCTCATCCCCTGGATGGCCGCAGCAACATACATTGTTACAGGAAATAATTCGGCTCTTCACAGGAATTCCTTTAATCCTAAATGAAACGTCTTGCTTTGCTGTGAAACGTGTTGAGTTGACATCTGATGAGATTGTGGATTTCTATTAATCTCCAGCTACTGCTAAGCGTCCTATATCCAGCACCTCTTAAAGCCGTCACAACTCACCAGTCACCAGTCATAAATTGTTCAAAGGAAGTAGATTTGTGCTTTAAAAAATGAGTTTTATTTAACTCTGGCATTTTATTACAATTTAATGGTTTGTAATGAAAAGGCATCTTATTATCAGTCAATGCCAGTTTTCCCTGGGCTATGTTAATAAAAAAAAGTGTATTTCATTGCTAAGATGTTATAAGTTATACTTATGATGAAAAGGAGCAGTGGAAGAATATATTTAAGGCCCCATTCACACAGATTGGATGCGAACCCATTCATTTCAATGGGGCCGCAAAAAATGCGGACAGCATACGGTGCTGTATATACTGTACGTTCAGCAGTCCTGCAAAAACATACAACATGTTGCAGGATAATGGGCCGAACTGGATGGACAGACGTCTTTTCAGCCTTATAAACTATGTTACTATGGTATTTTTGTCAGTTTTGTGAACAATAACAGGCATTGTTTCAGTGGGTCCACACAAAAAACTGATGCAACATGAATGGCACATGGACATCCCACCTCTGGAACCCACTCCTATCTTAAGAACAGGGCACCGCCATGAACAGATAGTACACCGTACATTAGCAGAATCCTCTCCATGCATAACTATGAAACTTCTGAAAATAGCCAAGTGAGCATGCACAGCTATTTTCATAAGTCCCATAGCAGTGAATTAACAGCAAACCGTGCATACGTGACCATTTCTCCATTCATCGCTATAGGACTTCCAAAAATAGCTGAGACAGTGCTTATCTATTTCCACTTATAGTGCTGTCAGATGGTTTGTTTTTTTGCAGGATAAGCTTTAGTTTTTAATCATGCTACTTCAGGGTTCATATGACTTTTTATAAATTTTTGTTTCATTTTTTGGGAGGTGAAGTGAACAAAAACCAGCAATTGGTGTTGGGGTGTTTTTTTTTTTTTGTTTATGGTGTGATTTGAGTTTAAATATATTTTTTTATTTCTTTCAAATATTCTTACAACCTTATTGAACTGATCTTTACTTCTTTTTAGTCCCAAAAGGGGACTTGAATATTAGATGAGTTGTACAACACCATGCATACTGTATTGCAGTATATAGTCTTTTGCACCCTGCCTCTCAGGTGTAATAGGAGACAAAATGAGCCTCTTCTTCTGTCTAATGATTCAAATGCTTCATTGGCTATTGATCTCAATAGCTGAAGGTCTAAATAGCCGAGATCAGAATTACCTCCGATCCCAGTCACCACACATTACAGTTTACACTCTGCGCAGTAATGTGCATCACAGCAATGGTACAGGCTCAGGAGCAATGCCTGCTTCATCACTTGTTGGTGTCAGCAGTATTATAGAGTTGCCACCCTGCACCCACTGCGAGGATTGGAGATAACTCTGATTCTGATAGTTTAAAACCTTAGATGCCATTGTCAACGCTGACCGCAGCATCTAAGTGGTTATAAAGAGGCAGTTGCAAACAGGTTTACCTAAGTAACAATATAAAAGAAATAAAAACAAGAAAAAAAATCAAGAAAAAAGAAAAAAAAAATAAACAGAATATGATTGCTCTAAAACCTAGGGAAAAAAACACTTTTTGTTGATAAACATTATTGGTGCATCTAAAGGTCAGACCCTCAACGAGCCTGAGAAATGGGGTCCCATTCTCCCATCTTCATTGCTGTACTTGGCTATATTCTGCAGTTCCAGAGAGAATAAATTGAGCTGCAGAGCTCCAAAAGGATTGGGGAATGGGACCCCCGTTCTCGAGACCTCCCCAATGCAGTTAGTTATCCCCTATCCTGCGGACAGGAGATAACTTAAAAATTTTGCACAACCCATTTAACTAAAAATAATGCATAACATTAAAAAAAAACTTCATCAAGCCCGCTTTACTTAATTTTATGTATTTTTAGTATAAAACATGTAGTAAGCTGCCACTGCCAGCAAGAATGGAAATGATACCTTTTGTCTTCATTTTCTAATATTCTAAACAGATCTTTAAAATACTGTGGCACCCGGACAATGACTTCTTCAGAAGAATCAATATCTTTAAGTTCAGGATACATCTTGAAATCAATGACTTTCCTCACATAGTTTAGCCAGTCAAACTGAAAATAAAAGCACAATGAAATGGCTGTTTTGTAAAGAACTATAGCTATAATCTTACATAATAATGTATCATCAGAAAGTATGACATAGAGTAGACACTATACATCTCTAAATACTAATATCTAATATCAAAGAGGTCAGATACTTTAAAAAAAACACCGCCTGTTAGTCTTAATAGCAAGAGTGTGATGAAATATACCCTGTCTGCTTCCCTACACTAATTTTGGTCTTACAGGCCGACTACCATGAAACAGTTTACCACACATTAACAACCTATATGAATAATAACCAACCAGAAACTAAATAAATAAAACACAATATATAACAACATCTATAAATAATGAAATGTGTACAATTACATTACAATTATATTTAACTTAGAAGAAGAGAACAGATTAGGTAACATACCTGTGGGACGGCAGCACTCAGCTCTGAGATGTTCATCTTATTATACATAGATTCACTAGTTCTGTTGTCGTGGGGTACAATAATCTAAAAAAAAAAAATTGCATAACTAAAATTTTTATCAAAAATAGCAAAATGTTACTATGTTACCCTTTAACCACTTCAGATCTGGGCCATTTCCCCCCTTCCTGACCAGGCCTAATTTTGCAAATCTGACATGTGTCACTTAACATAACTTTGGAACGCTTTTACTTATCCAAGCGATTCTGAGATTGTTGTCTCGTGACACATTGTACTTCAAGTTAATGGTAAATTTGAGTCGATAAGTTTTAATTTCATTTATTAAAAAATCCAAAAGTTAAAGAAAATTTGAAAAAATTCACTGTTTTCTAAATTTCAATCTCTCTGCTTTTAAGACAGATAGTGATGCCCCATAAAATCCTTTTTAATTCACATTCCCCATATGTCTACTTTTTGTTGGCATCATTTTTGTAGTGTCATTTTATTTTTTTAGGACAGTAGAAGGTTTAGAATTTTAGACACAATTTTTGCAAATTTGCAAAATCAACTTTTTTAAGGACCAGTTCAGTTCTGAAGTCAGTTTGTGGGCTTACATAATAGAAACCACCCATAAATGACCCCATTTTAGAAACTACACCCCTCAAACTATTCAAAACTGGTTTTAGAAATGTTGTTAACCCTTTAAATATTCCACAGGAATTAAAGCAAAATAGATGTGAAATTTCAAAATTTCACTTTTTTTGCAGATTTTCCATTTTAATCATTTTTTTCCTGTAACACATCAAGGGTTAACAACAAAACAAAACTCAATATTTATTACCCCGATTCTGCAGTTTGCAGAAACACCCCACATGTGGTCGTAAACTGTTATTTGGGGATACGCCAGGGCTCAGAAGGGGAGGAGCAGCATCTTCATTTTCTAACATGGAGTTTTTTTGTCATGGTTTGTAAGAGTGATAACTTTTTAATTTTTTTGTGGACTGAGCTGTGTGAGGTCTTATTTTTTGCGGGAAAAGCTGTGCTTTTTATTGGCACCATTTTGGGGTACATCCGGCTTTTTGATCACTTTTTAATCTAATTTTTGGGAGATTATCTAAAAAAAAAAAAGCAGTTTAGGGGCATTTTTCTATATTTTTTTTTACACCGTTCACTTGATGGGGTAGATCATGTGATATTTTTGTAGAGCCAGTTGTTACGGACGCAACAATACCAAATATGTCTATTTTTTATTTTATTGTTTTTTACGTTTTACACAATAAGAGCATTTTTAGAAGAAAAATCATGTTTTTGTGTCATTTTTCGGGCTATAATCTTGTGTGGGGGCTCATTTTTTGCGGGATGAGGTGACGTTTTTATTGCTACCATTTTGGGATGCATACGACTTTTTGATTGTTTGATATTATGTTTTTTGGTAGGTGATGCGACAAAAAAAGCTGTTTTGGCATAATTTTTATTAGATTTTTTTTACGCAGTTCACTTGATGGGGTAGATCATGCGATATTTTTATAGAGCCGGTCGTTTCGGATGCGGTGCTATGAAATATGTCTATCTTATTTATTTATTTTTATTTGTAACTTTTTTTGATGAAATATTTGGGGGGAAATTATTTTATATATATATATATATATATATATATATATATATATATATATGTGTTTTGTTTGTTTTTTACACTTTGTGTCCCCCATAAGGTCATACAAGACCTCAGGGGGACATTTAACTTCACTTATTTATTTATTTATTTACACTTGATTTGTCCTGTAACTGAGGCTGACATAGTAGCCCCAGTTACAGGTGAAATACATCCCCAGAGAGGCTGTACAGCATAATACTATGCTGTACAGCCTCAGTGCAGGGCTTATCGGGTCTATGAGAGACCCAGCAGCTCCTGCACTCTCCCGGCCCTGGCGATCACGTGACAGCTGGGCCAGAACAGGAAGCGCAATAGCACTTCCTGATCTGTATACACAGCGCTCGTTGAGCGCTGTGTGTACAGCGATCTAGAAGGCAGGGACCCCTGGGAATGGTCCCTGCCTTCTCTTTGGGGTACCCTGCTGTCACTGACAGCAGGTACCCCACTGTGCAGCTGCACGATTAGCGTGCAGCTGCTATCTCTGAATGGACGTTCAGAAACGGCCATTCAGAGATAGATAACCGCTTCCCGGACGTTTATAGTCAATGGGCGGACGGGAAGTTGTTAAAGAGAGAGTTATTGGCATACAGTATAACAGAACTGAAAATACAACTTAATCAAGTGTCTATCAAAACTTTGCAAACATACATATCTATTAACATGTCGAAACATACATATCCATTAACATAATCTAGAAAGAAAACAAAAGCATCAATAATCATCTTGATTTTCAAAGCGCAGATGATTAACACATTCTTTCAATTACTGTAAGGACTATACCTCTATTTCTGTTCATAACTCCTATCCATATATTGAGGTATTGTGACATCATAAAGGAATCCTCCTCTATACATGTTTGCTCTGAAGGACTTGTCCTAAGCTACATTCACACGACCATATGCGTTTTGCGGTCCATGTGAATCCCGCACTTTTCGAGGGCCCCATTGTAAAAATGCCTACTCTTGTCTGCAAAACGGACATGAATGGGACATGTTTCTATAATCTGCGAAACGATACATGGATGACATACATGTGCTGTCCGCATGTTTTTTATCCCAATACAAATGAAAGGGTCCACGTGCGATTTGCAAAAATAGACTGAAAATATGGACATGTGAAAGTTGCCTTACATTGTTGTTTTTTTTATTTTTGAGGATATTTTGTAAGGCTACTATTTTACCATATGGACATACTTGTATGGCTGTAGTAGGCAAAGGTCGTGAGTTCTAGAGGTTGGACTCTTGGTGATCAAATCATCATCAGTTGCCTGATCTTCTATATGACCCTGAAGATTAATTGTAAGATTTTATTTACTGGGACATGTTATTATTTTAGAACAATCCATTGTTATCACCCCAATGATTGTTTGACCTGTATGTTTTCTCAATTTACTTGTACTGTATACTGAAAGTGCAATAAATTAGGTATTCAAAGCTAAGTTCAACATAATGTTGTATTTCTATTGTCACAAGTAAACATTATGTGATATGAAAATCAATGTGTAATAACAGCGTAATAAGACTACAAAAAGCGCAGTTAACTACAGAGACACTGGTAAACTCCCTGGGAGCAAATCACTGTCAAAAAATATTGGAAAATGTTTTTTTTTTAAATAAACTTTGTCTCAGTTCATATAATTTGTGTTCACTTCCAAATATAAAACATTAATCCATTTACTAATATAGTTTGTGTCTTAGTGGTTCCCCTATCCAGTACAGCCACCTATAGTGAAGTATGTAACCAGGTTTAGGATTCTGCCGATTCTGTACGCTTTTTCCGATTTGACTGTTTCCGATTTTAACCAGATCAGAGAAACATGTGCCGACTGAATCCCAATCCGGTTCTCTGTACTGTTCTGGACTGTATCATCATCCTGAGTTGAAGACTGCGGCAGGTACCCTCATAGTCTTCAAGGTACTATGACTGAAGCCTATAAGGCAGTAAAATTGCACAGGTAATTACTTAGTGGTAACGAATCTCTGCTTCCTGTCATTGCGCCCACTACTTACAAAAAAATGCACATCATGAAAAAGTAGTTCGCCATGAAGTGAATTTCTTTGTTAAATTTGGTGAAGCAGCCAAATCAAATTTTTGTAAACTTCGTTCATCACTACATGTGACTGTATCACTGATGACCTGGCATTGCGTGTGGTCCTGAGGCGCACCACCACCATGAATGAGAGCTTTGCACCATTAAGTGTAGCAATGAACCAGCATCAGCGACTATGATGCGAATACAGAATTTGGCCATTAGGACATCATATTATCAATGTCTGCGAATAGGCTCATATAGGCCATTTTATTACCTCGATACAAGACATCCAAATTATAATCCTCCTCAGCTAGAACATTCAAAATAGCATCGTACTGTGATTATTATGCTTTTAAAATGGGTTATTACATTTAGAAATGCATCATTTTGTCTTATGTTAACAAATTATATGTGGAACTATGACTTCAACATGATTTTCTCCTGAAGCATGAAAGCTCAGGGTAATTGGGAATTACTTTTACTACCATAAGCAGAACATAAGAATGCACTTACAGGCATATAATGTATGATTTAATTCTTGTGACGGAGGAGATACACTTAGCTCAATCCATTTTTACTGAATGACCTCTAAGTAATGTCTTTTCCCAGTGTCCTCAGCAGAATAGCTGATCACATTGAATCAGCATCTTCTAGAATGGGTCTTAATGACTTTTAAACCAGTTAATGAAATATGGAAAAGGGGAGTTTGGGTATTGGGGAGTTATTATTATTTAAACAGAATTTGCAATTGTCATGTGAATTATGACAATTATGATTCAGTAAGATGAGAAATGATGGAATAACAAAAGGTGGCAAAGGGTTCAGTGGTTATGAATACCATTTAAAAACACACAGGGAACCCAATCCAAAATCAGCATACATTTTGATTTATGATTTCTTTCCTACCATTTTTGTGTAGCAGATGTGGATCCGATGTGTCTACTGACTAGATTTAACCTAGAGCTACTCCTAAGGGTGTTATCTAAGTGCCCTCTAGTCTTCACCCTTTAACCCCTATTCAGCGATCAGAATTCCCTTGCAATGGAACCACCAGGATGCTATTTCTTGGAGTAGTCTTGGGGGTCAAGAGACTCAAGGTCAGCACAGGGAGAGCACATGTATTTTAAAGTCTGTCCAAGAGTCAAGGCAAGCTCAGGGTCAGTACAAAGATCAGACAGAGGCAAGATCAGGAAAAAAAAATTTAAAATCTGAAGTCAGGCAGAAGTTGATACATGGGAGAACGATACAAGACAAGTAGCACGCCTTTTTCAGGAAACTAAAAAACTAGAACCTATTGCTCATGCACATTCCCACAAGGGAAGGTGTTTAAAGTATCTCAGGGTGGCCAGCCATCAGCATGGAATTTTATGGTGTGTGTGCTGGCCATTTAAGAGCTGAAGGGAGCGTGTGTATGCACACCCTACAGCGCAGCAGGACATCAACTTCAGTCGGTGTGGAAGTGTATAGAGCAGTGCTACTCCTGCAGTCAGGCCTTCTGGATAGAAGGAGGGGAGTGCCAGCAGATCTGAGCCACCAGAGCCTAGAAGTGAAAGAGCAGGTGAGCAGAGCAGCAACTATGCCCCCTAGGAACAGTCGATAGGGGTTGGGCATGGACCGCCACCATGACACTGTGTGTGCCTGATAGGACACCTGGCAATAACTTTAAAACTGAGGTTAAACATTGCCACAGCTGAAATTAAAAACTTATCCCATACAGTGAATGGGTTATGGTTAGGGCATGTGTAATGTGCACAGGCACGAAATCTCAAAATCAGCTTCAAGAGGATAGACTGCAAATGCTACAATTATAGGCAGAAGTCTCTCATCTCAATGCCAAATTTTGGATTATGTGTCAATGAGACTGACTGCCTCTGTAGATATCAAATTGTTGTCAGATCCTATACATCAGTGGGACCTGAAGACAATTATTTAAAGGAGTTGTCCAGGTTCAGAGCTGAACCCAGACATACCCAGGATTTCACCTAGGCAGCCTGCCTGACAACAGCATCGGAGTATTTCATGCTCCGATGCACTCCCTTGCCCTGCGCGATCCCGCTCTTTTGTTTATAAACACACACTGCCGGGCTGAGGCTTCCACCCGGCAGTGTTTTCGGTGACGTCACCGTCTGTGATGGGCCGGCTTTAGCGCTAAAGCCTGCCCATCAGTGTGGGTGACATCACCGGGCTCACTGCTGGGCGGAAGCCTCCGCCTGGCAGAGCCCGGTTCATCACCAGAACAGGGCAAAATGCCTTTGCCCTGCACAATTAAGCCCAGGGCAAAGGAGAGCATCGGAGCATGACATGCTCTGATGCTCTTGTCAGGCAGGCTGCCTGGGTGAAATTCTGGGTATGTCCGGGTTCAGCTCTGAACCCGGACAACCCCTTTAACATTTGTACCCAAAATAAGGTCTCAAGGTATGAAATGACACTGCCACTTGGAAGGGGGCCGCTACCAATATTTTGTCCATGGGCATCAACCATAACCTTGACCTGGTTCTAGGAGAATAATTATACAGTATATGAACGGACATGATAGAGATAATTACTAGTTCTTACCTGAGCAATTTTAGTTTCCAGGTCAATCAATGCCTTCATATCAGATTCTGCTCGAGTCTTATTGGCACCAAGAAAAACCGACACATCAACCATGAAGTTAAATAAAGCATCTCTGTACTGTAGAAGAATGCAAAAAGTATTACTCTGTGAAATATAATCCTAGAACTAACTTTTTGGTTTGCAATTTCTTTTATTCTTTATTAGAGGTGTATTTAAATGTCTTGTTCAAGATAATTCTGAAAAGATGATAACATGTCTTCATATATGAATCTAGGTGAAAAAACAGTTGTCAAAATGAAATAGGAACCTCCTTGAAACTTTGAGGGTCATTTATGACCAGATATACGCCACTTTTGTGGGGTATTTCTGGTGCAGATCCTGTGGCATGCCATGGTGCAGCAGAATCTGTAACTTATTCCCTGCTCACTACAGGTCTAAAAAAGTGGGCATAGCATGGGCGGGGAAGGGGATGGGCCAGGAGGACGATCTCATTCATTATTTCATACGCCTAAACCATGGTCTAAATCTAAAACAGAAAGGAAGCTATCTTACATTTAGAATCGGCGGTGGATACGTCAAAGTAATATAGAGGCCGATGCCACCGCCAGCTATTGGGCTTATTAAGACCAGCGTCTAAAAAGCTGGTCATAACAAATGTGACCCTTTGTTTCAATATTGTAACTATTCCCAATAGTTTTCAGGTTTTGCTTGGTCTATAAGCATTGGCTTTTTAATCTGGTGTCTTTGGGTCCACTCTGGCACTATGGCTTGCACGCAACTACCGCTACTGCATTCACCAATTGCTATGTTCTTGTCAGCAAGGGATGAATAACTGGCAAAAATAAGTAATCAGATATATAAGCTAGCCTATCTTGTGTGCTTACTTCAGTACAGTACAATTCCCTTTTGTTTGATGGTATTGACTAAGGCATAAAACACTTTTATCTTTTTTTTTTTTTTTGACCAAAGCTATTTGTCAGCTACAAAGACAATTTGAATGACTCATGCTAAGCTACAATGAACAAATGCAATCAGATAAAACTACTGGTGATTTATGCAATCATGAGGTTTTAACGTTACTGTTGATTACAATGACTGGAAGTGCAGAACACATCGGCTAACATTAATCTTTACCTCTATCAAATGAACTACATTTCAAATCGTGCTATACAGTGATAAAATTTCTGTTCTTATTTTGTTCAACCTGGAGTTTCATTGTTTTGTGCCGCTGTTCATTCTTTCTTATCCATTTAAAGAAAAACATTCACACAATAGTCTTCAACCCAAATGTGATCACAGGGAATTACAAATATGACAGCGTGATTTATTGGCTTTTCTAGAGGTAATGGTGCAGTGTTTTCCTTGTATAGTATAATGGTGTAACAGTGTACAGGGTATTGGGAAAGACAAACTAAAGTCCTTCCTAACAAAGTGAAGTACTTCCATATGAAATCAGGAAGATGAGAAGATAAGCTGAGAGCTGGCCAAAAGAAAACTCTTTTGTCCAAAAATTACCATGGTGGCATCTCAAAATAAATAAGAGGGTTCATTGCCACCTCTTTTTCTTAGAAAATCTTGTATTCTCCTGTTGGCAGATAAACAACCTGGTTCTGGGGCGGACTGGGAACTTGAAGTGGCCCCATGTTGTAGACAGGTCCAAATTGACAGAGGGTAGGGCCAATATAAGTAGCCAGGGCCAACATAAATAGGCAGGGCCAGCAATAATGCACAGAATACTGCCCCCCTTTGCTGCACAATTCAATTTTATCATCTCTATCAGGAGGGCATTTTCTTCTGGCAGCCAGGCTCATAAGTACCAGATACTCCGAACATTAATTAATGCTCAGAACATCAGATCACGGCAGCTATAAGGAGGGATTGGGTGGCCCCCTGGGTATCAGATCATGACCTATTAAAAAAAAACTATCTGAACAGTTACTATGAAAAGCTTATTGAAATCTTAGCAGCCTTGAGGGTCATATTTGGATGCTAATGGTCTACAAAGACCTCCCTCATGTCTTAATGTGCGATTGCCTTCAAATTATGGAGTCCGTTGTCGCTTTTGGGTAATCTGGTGCCTTCCTTATGGTCACTACTCCCACCCCCATATTTTATCACTGCTTTCATGTACTTTCGTTTGACATAATATTGTAAATCTTCTACGTTAAACCCCTGTGAGGGGAGAGTTTGGCATTTTGTGCCTTCATTTTCTTTTTCTTATTTGCTCAATAAAAACTTTTTGTTTCTGATGGACACATGCTGCAGGTGTCAATATAAGGAAAAGATTGAAGCCCAATTGTGCTTACTGCGGAATGGTTTAGGAATGGTTTAGGATCTCCTGCAGGCTCCAATGCCGGAACTCCTAACGTCAGTGTGAAACAGGCCTTAGATATACGTAAATACTGAAGAGGAAGCCCTGATGTAACTACTAAGGGAAAAAGTAGAAGCCCCTTTGTGACAATTAAGGGAAGAGATGGAGGCACCACTCTGTCTGCTGGAGAATGGGGCAGTGAAAGTCCTTATTTGAACACTGGAACCTGTTGGGTCTGCAAAGAATACTAGACAGTAAGCTTTATTGTGGTAATCCAATATATAATCAGGCCTGTG
The DNA here is from genome assembly GCA_900303285.1 of Rhinella marina. Classification (NCBI taxonomy): domain Eukaryota; kingdom Metazoa; phylum Chordata; class Amphibia; order Anura; family Bufonidae; genus Rhinella; species Rhinella marina. The sequence goes on from ONZH01001966.1 coordinate 121,933, forward strand.
CAAACAAGCATTGATGGATGTGTTATTATCCATTGGTGCCCGCACTGCCCGAATATCACCAGTGTCATCTATGTTTTTATCAAACTAACTACCCATTTTTGTGGATTAAACTCTGCTTGGATCAGTGTAGCTTACCACATATGTTTGAAAACATGAAAAGTAAAGTTAGAGATATTTTACTTTTGTTACGTCTCAATCCTATAACACAAGGGCCCTAATTTATCAAGAGGGAACAATTTGAAGTCTTCAAATTTGTCTATTTTGGGAGTGCAGAGCAGTTGAAATAATATTTTTCAGATAATGCCCATGATAAATAAGGCCAAAAGCCACAGAAACAGCCACAAACAACTGAAGATAACATAGCAGGAGCAAAAAGTAACTTGGTCCTGTTGCAGACGATTGATAAATTTCTTACAAGTAAAACAACACAAAAGTCACCATTTACTTCAAAATAAAGACAAAATCAGTTTGATAAATCAGGGCCAAAATGTTATAGAAAAATCTTGAAAGATTCAGAAAGACAAAGGATGGTAAAGGAAATCATGAGCAATGTGTCTGCAGTGTTGTTTCAAGGCTCAAAGAAATCAAATCAGTTCATTTGGTGCTAAACAGACCAGAAAGGGTTGATGGGCCTTTTTCTTGTGAGAGACGGAGTGACCTTGCATCGTGTCTTTTTTTTATAGGATATAAAGCTGGATCAATAACTGGCATCAATAGAATCAGCACTGAGGGGAGCTCATCTAAGTCAATGCCTGCAGACTTCACACAACAGCTCTGCAGCTCTTCATGTGACAAGCAGAAGCCGATTTTGGAAATCATGAAATGAAGATTTCTAATTATACAATAAACAATTGCAATGTCATGGGATGCATGAGAAGACATGGATGATAAACCAGGGGGATGAAAGAGCCATTGTATGATACTAGTAATACATGGAAGGTCAGAGCCAGTATAATGTAAGTTAAATACGCCATTTGTACTCTATAAGGTACTTAAATACCGTACCTGGCACACTGATTGTTATTTGTGTGCGATCTCAACACACAGACACTAAATCCCAGTGGGGCATTTAGCCTTTGCAGCTTTAGGATCACTTTGCACCAGTAACATTGCATCAGCCTTCCAGAATTTTGAGAAAATGAAACTGAACAGGTCTTCATATGTACCATAAAACAGCTACATTTGCTGCTTAACATCCCAGATGCTGAAAGCCTACTGAAGGTGAAGAGTAGCTCAGTAGCAGCAGTTTCATCCCTCTGCTGATGCTCCCAGCTACTAGAAAGTGTGGCAATATATGGACAGTTATGTCACTGTAGCTTCCCCAGACAGCTTTAGTGATGCGACATACTGTCTATTTGGCCTCCAGACAACTTTAATCATGTTCTGTCCGAGGACTCGGATGGAAGGGGGACTGCTGCAGGAGTCAAGGTACTAGTGGAAGCTGCTTTAGATGATCTGGCGCCAGCTTCCTCCAGCAGTACATTGTGTTGTGCATGAAGTTCCCGCTCCACCTCTCCTCCACCTGTCAAGGACCTATGAGGGTATTGAAAACTGGCAGCTGGTAGCTTCCCTCTTGTCCGAGTACTCAGAAAGAGCTCTGCGGCACAAGAAAAACTGATGCCGTCACTCTGCAGAAAGCTTCAGTGATATATGGACAGTGATGTCACTTGGGCACCTCAAACATAATCCATTGTGGAGACCAGTGACAGATGCCATACAGTGGCATCCATCACCCATGTGTTAAGATGGCCTTGGTTATATGGATTTTTTTAATAGAACTTTGCAGGATGCAATAGCGCAGTCTACTATACTATTCCATAACTTTATTTCGCAGTATACCGAAGAATACAGGATAGATAGAGGTCAAAAGAACACTCTTTTTGCTTCCGTCTATGGACACATTTAGCGTGTGCGTGTTGAGGTTTCCCGGTGTACACACTGGACATTCTCATTTTTGACTAGAATCGGGTTCCATCAATGAAAGGAACACTCTAGACAAAGCTGGTTTACTTTTGGTCCAAAGGGAGCAATGCGTGACAATATTTGTCACTTCATCTGTGTGATTGGCAGAAGAGCTTACACATCATTTTTAAGGCATGTTAATGCATTTAGGGTATGGTGAGGATTTAGACATGGTTTCCATAACATCCTCTAACATTCTGCATCCAATGCAAGTGAATGGTGTATAAAATATCTTATTCACATACTCCAAAAAAAAAATCTGCCTAGATAAAAGTCACCTGCAAGCATAATGAGCATGTTCATTTGTTTGCATAGAAAACCCCCTCTCTTGGCCAAACCTGTGAAGTGAAGCTTACTGGCTGCTCCTCTGTGCTCTCTCGCTGTAAACTTCCAGTTTGATGCCTCCTGCAGCCAATTGCTGGTCGCACTGGTGACTTCTCCCCTTGCTTCACATGACCATTTGTCACAACATAAGGGAAGCAGGTCACTAACAGAGCAGCCCAGGCTGGAAAGAGAAGGAGCAGGGGAACCAGCACCAGGAAGCAGGTAAGTAGGCTTTCCTTCACAGGTCTGTCTAAGAATTGTTTTGCATCACGGGATTACAAATTTTAGTCCATATTGGCTGTTGATTAGGGATGAGCGAACCCGTGGAAGTTCTGGTTCGCTGGGTTCAGCCGAACTTCAGGTCAAAGTTCGGGTTCAGGACCCGAAATTGACCCGAACTTCATCCCAAACTCGGACCCCATTAAAGTCAATAGGGACCCGAACTTGACTTTACTATTTTCAGTTATAACATCATCTTCAGTCAGCAGGGCCTGTGATGACGTCACCGCGGGTCCTTTTGCAGGTCCTGCTGTAAGAAGAGGATACCAGAGACGTGATCAAGTGGATGAGGTGAGTTTTTTTTTTTTTTTTAACCCCTCAATGGACATTTTATTTAGCATTCTGTCTTAAGAATGCTATTATTTTCCATTATAACCATGTTATAATGGAAAATAATGAAATCACCCGAACACCGAACTCGAACCCGAACTTCAGTGAAAAAATCCAGGTTCGGGTCCAGGTACCCAAACTCGCAAAGTTCGGTAAGAACCCGAACTTTGCAGTTTGGGTTCGCTAAACCCTACTGTTGATCAAACTGCCCATACATGTTCAATGACACTAGACACAAAGAATTAGGGCACAAAAACTAGAGAGTCCATCACACTAAAAAATACTTTACAGGAATAACTTGTACACAAGTTATGCAAAATTCCAGAATATTAAGTGTGTTCAATGGGTGAATTAGTGATTATCTATGATATTTATGCTTCTGATTGTGTTATAAATGAAGACTTAATACTTACTTTAGCTGCAGTAGTACTATTATCAAGGTAATCCTCATGAGATAATAATGATAGGGATGCTTGGTCAAACTGCAGACAAAAGATATAATTTTTATATCCATAAATGTACATGCTGGATGGTAGACTGAAAAATACAAAGCTACATTAAAAACGTAAAATAATAACTGAACAAATCCTCTAGAGCTGTCAGCCACCATTCATACCAATATAAGAAATAATATAAAAAGGTTTACGCTTGTGGTTGTGTGACTTATTACAGGTGGGGTTGCCAATCGTCCAGAATGGTATCTAAAAATAGGCAACTTTTTCCCTGTGTCCGTGAAAAAAAATATGTGTCCATGATTTTCCTGAGGCTGGTGGAACTTGACTAGATTATTTTGGTGGTAATTCTACAGCTCACAGTAAATGCTGGTAATGAGTCCTTATCGTTATACTGAGCTATAGACATGTATCACTTATAATCATTATCATTCATTGTGGTTTTCCAGTTTGTACCTAAAAATGGTGTCTGTCCATGATTTTGGTGTAAATTGTCCAGAAAAAAGAAAATTCTGCTTGGCAACCCTGGTTACAGGATATAACTAGGGTGTCATATGGTTTGACATTTTATCACTCTTTTGGCAGAAACATGATAAGGCTCAAAAAAAGTAGAAAGGAACCGCAGCACTCACAGGTCTTCAAGAAATCCTCTGTTTATTCAACAAAATGTGCAACGTTTCGTCGTTACATGGTCTTTCTGAAGCATTTACTTAATGGGGGTACTCAGGTCTCGTACCCATCACCGCTGGCACCACCTAATAGGCTGAATATATCGACCTGTAAGTGCTGCTACAACCCATACCTATGCTTATCATAAGGCTCAAGCCACATGATGTTTATACAACCAGTTTAGCAATGGTGACCAAGTTGTTTGAATAGAAGAAATACTGTACCTCATTTGTCCCTTGATCGTAACTGAAATTTATTCTAAACTTGGCCTTGAAGAATTGTTTTGATGTTATTGCAACACATGTGGGAATGGTGCCATTGAATATACCATGGCAAAGAGGAACCAGAAGGAGGCCTCCATGCATATTAGCTGATTGGAATAAAACCGAAGCAGCCTTGTGGGCAGATTAATATGTTACTTATGTTGAAACACTGTATCTGAAATACTGAAAGTGTGTAGTATATAGGTTCCAGGACAACTGAAATGATGAACCACAAGGAGATTCACATTCTTCACATTCCCATGGTCAAATATGTTTTCTATTGACCTGAATTGACCTGAGCAGTACGCAGCAATATTTGGACTAGAGCTAACAGAGGTAGCAGCAGATTGCCTAGTGAAAATACAGTATAATACATGGAAAGTTTGGTCATTTAAAACAATGCTGTACATTTATCTATCTATTGCTATCAACTTGGATTGTCTAGTTTAAAAAAAAATCAGTTTTCAAACAACAGAGGGGAGACTCCCTGTTCACAATCCTCGTCCCTTCGCCAGAGTACATAGTGGTTGCACAGAGATTCTTTTGCTCTGGAAGATCTATCCTATATTACACAGGCAACCAGTTTTATTGGAAAATAAAACTGTGTAAAGCTTCTCATGTGATGGCACTGCAGGGAAACTGAACACTTACTGCTAGGTCTCCTCCAGATTACAGCTGATTACTGGGGGTCATAGCCGAGGGACTCTTTATGATTAATTTATAGATCCTTCTATCAAGTAGAGATTGTCCAAAGTGGAGAACCCCTTTAGTCCTTGACACTCTTGGAAGGCACTATATCTTTTTAAGAGATCCAAATTTTAGGGAGTCTTAAAGGGACATTTTTTTACTAATAAAATCTGGATTAAAAAAGGTAACTATTCCTTTGTACGTTAATGTTTTTTTATTATTTTCTCTGTATTTAATTATGGGGCATCCTGTGATTGTAACAGCATTAAGAGATCATGGATCACAGGAACATGTAAACTGGAGATGTTCATTAGCTTCTATGGGGGAATGCTGGCGTTATGATCTGTGAGCTATACAGAGGTCATCTTGCAGGGAAGGGGAGGAGGTAAGCTGTGACTATCACCTATTGTGAAAGGTATATTCATTGTTGCCAGGATTTGAACCCAGAATCTTCTGCTTCCCAGGCAGAAGCTCTTCTCACTGAGTTACTGGTGATTCTGGACATATACCTTCCTAAATCTAATGGATAATTTCTTGCCTAATTAGCTCTACCCTTCGACTTCCTATTTAAGCCAGGCCTTGCCACTTTCTCCTTCCCAGATTATTGTGCTTCCAGCCTACTACTGCTGTAATTAGTTTGTAACTGAGCTTGGATTGTTACCGGACTACGCCTCTGCTACAAATATTTCCATTCGTCTGTGACTGAACTTGGACTATTACCTAACTACAACTTTGTCTCCCTCTGCAACTATTGCCATTCGTCTGTTGATGATCTTGGATTGTTATTTGACTACACCTTACTTTAGGAAAGATCCAGTCATCTGGATTGTCATAGCCACAGAACTCCTAATTTGCTTTCCAGACATTGGTGATTCCACATACCAGGTCAACAATCGTGTGAATACTATTACAAGTGTTACCTATATATGCTGTTGGTGTTACCTCTCTTAATAATCATGCTTGTGATTATGAGAGGGCTACTAAAAATAAACAAAAAAAACATAAAAACTTAATTTAAACAGTAAGTCTTGCTCTGATGACACATTCTATTTAATGGCAATGGTCCCTGGGAAAAAGTATACAAAACAGTTCTCCTCCAGAAGGAAAAAAGAACCTTGAAATATGGTTAAATAAAAACATAAAACGTCAGTAAGAATTTATCATGTCCTTTTCAGCTGTAAAAATGTAATGAAATTGTAATAAAGTTTTTTTCCTACATGAATGGAATGTGCATAGATGAATCCTTACCTTTATTATAAAGTTATTAGATATTTTGTCATCTGTGGCCACATAGACACGTATGAAGACTGAGGTGCTATATTGTCCCCTAAGATCTGCTAGAGTCTGAAGAAAGTTAAACTTCCTCTCCGACCACTTGCCTTCACTTCCAATGTTGGATTCTAGCACTGGCCAGCGAAGTGACGACTGCTTTAGTAATTTTATTAGAGGCTTCACATCAGCTTCTTCTATTTCAGCTAGAACATAGCACCAAGATGAAGAACAAGTCAAAGTAGTAACAACATTCCAGACTGAACTCTGACTTACCAAACAACAAATTTTGGAATAAAATTGCATATCAGTTAGGATAAATGTAGAACTTTCATTTGAAGACTGTGGCACAGATTTATTAATGGAGTTGTGTGCACTTTTATAGCGTAAAAAAGTTGCAAATTATGGCATACACCATATTTGCGTTATTATTCAAATCTTTTTACACTTCTCAGAATTTGAGTGGGATTTAGTGGGAAGGGGCAGGCCTAGCTGCAGCCCAACAGATTTGCTATAATTTACACCAGAATCTGGCATAAATTATAGCTCAAAACTATACCAGTCATGTGGCTCACATATGTACTTTGTAAATATGTTTTACTACCCTTTTTAGAAACATGGGTCCCTGTGGGTAATGGATGGCACTGTATGCCACACGTATGCATTAAACGTATAGGTCAGGAGCCTTGCCACGTGTATATGTTAAAAGAATTAACATAGTCTGAAAAGAGAGTAAGAAGGATAATACCAATATAATATAATGAAAATACACTATACAGGTCATTCATGTCATCCTAGATATCCCGTTGCCACCTACTTTCATTCATACAGGAGTTGTAAAACGTCTTCGCCTTTTGTGTGGCCTCAGAATCCCGTCTTTTGCTGATAGGTTTCTCCAGAAGAGCTGGGAAATAAACAATGACAGTCAGTCTACCGCTCTCTATGAACACTAGGATGTCAATACTATACGGCATCACAAATTAAATACACAACAATCAATAAATCCCTTGTGTTTGGTTGTGATAGCCAAGACGTGAATGGAGCTGAATGTCACTTCCAATGCTTGTAGTAACTAATTCAATCTGAAGAATATATGATATTTCAGTTCTAGAGTGTATGTTGGAAGTGTTGTTTTTTCTATTTAAACAGAACCTAAACTAAATCAAATGTACATATACTGATATTAGGGGAAAATGGTATCTTCTTCCTCATTTTCTAGATGAAGTTTTCTTTTTTCAACCTGCAGGCTCTGCATAAATGTTCTGAAACCCATTCAGTCACTAAAAAATCTGCAAATAAGGAGGGACAGGTGAAGCTGCAGTTTCTTTCTGTGTATGTGAGACTGCATGATGTGAGAGGGGAAGGCTAGCAAAAGTCAAAGAGGAATAGGAAGACACCACTTAGGATGTATGGAGAGAGTCATTTATAGAGAGAAGCATAAGTTAAAGATCCTTGGCACCAATGCAGGTGAGCCCCCACCTATCATGTGCCATTGCTGGTGTCTGCTTATGCAGCATAGGGCCTATAGACCCCCCATGTGCCAGACCATGGGCATCTACATTTCATGCTTTTAGATTTAGGATGCTATGATTACAATCCACTGATCAAAACGTGTAAGCTGACGATGCTGGAGATGCAGGCATGGGATTCAGCCAGTTCCCTCATGTTGTTAAAATCACAGATCGGGCTGGCAGCTGGAGATGAGCCCTTCCATTCCATAGTTTAGCTCCTTAGGCTTTTTAAAAGTTGGGTGGTATGTGTGTGTAGTGTACACTCACTGGCCGCTTTATTAGGTACACCATGCTAGTAACGGGTTGGACCCCCTTTTGCCTTCAGAACTGCCTCAATTCTTCGTGGCATAGATTCAACAAGGTGCTGGAAGCATTCCTCAGAGATTTTGGTCCATATTGACATGATGGCATCACACAGTTGCCGCAGATTTGTCGGCTGCACATCCATGATGCGAATCTCCCGTTCCACCACATCCCAAAGATGCTCTATTGGATTGAGATCTGGTGACTGTGGAGGCCATTTGAGTACAGTGAACTCATTGTCATGTTCAAGAAACCAGTCTGAGATGATTCCAGCTTTATGACATGGCGCATTATCCTGCTGAAAGTAGCCATCAGATGTTGGGTACATTGTGGTCATAAAGGGATGGACATGGTCAGCAACAATACTCAGGTAGGCTGTGGCGTTGCAACGATGCTTAATTGGTACCAAGGGGCCCAAAGAGTGCCAAGAAAATATTCCCCACACCATGACACCACCACCACCAGCTTGAACCGTTGATACAAGGCAGGATGGATCCATGCTTTCATGTTGTTGACGCCAAATTCTGACCCTACCATCCGAATGTCGCAGCAGAAATCGAGACTCATCAGACCAGGCAACGTTTTTCCAATCTTCTACTGTCCAATTTCGATGAGCTTGTGCAAATTGTAGCCTCAGTTTCCTGTTCTTAGCTGAAAGGAGTGGCACCCGGTGTGGTCTTCTGCTGCTGTAGCCCATCTGCCTCAAAGTTCGACGTACTGTGCGTTCTGAGATGCTCTTCTGCCTACCTTGGTTGTAACGGGTGGCAATTTGAGTCACTGTTGCCTTTCTATCAGCTCGAACCAGTCTGCCCATTCTCCTCTGACCTCTGGCATCAACAAGGCATTTCCGCCCACAGAACTGCCATTCACTGGATGTTTTTTATTTTTCGGACCATTCTCTGTAAACCCTAGAGATGGTTGTGCGTGAAAATCCCAGTAGATCAGCAGTTTCTGAAATACTCAGACCAGCCCTTCTGGCACCAACAACCATGCCACGTTCAAAGGCACTCAAATCGCCTTTCTTCCCCATACTGATGCTCGGTTTGAACTGCAGGAGATTGTCTTGACCATGTCTACATGCCTAAATGCACTGAGTTGCCGCCATGTGATTGGCTGATTAGAAATTAAGTGTTAACGAGCAGTTGGACAGGTGTACCTAATAAAGTGGCCGGTGAGTGTATATGTGGTATATTTATGTATGTGTATCATGTATATGATGTATTTATGTGTATGTATGTTGCATATATGACATGTATATGTAAACATGTGTCATGACGCTGCGTGTCCGCTGTTGAGTAGGGAGCCTGTTGTTAAAAATTTAAATCCCACCCCTGTGGAGATGGCTTTTATCTGTCATCCTCCTAAATTAAACTTAACATTTTTTAACCCAATCTTTGCAGAGTGCTGATTTTCCTTTGATGTCTTCAAGATTTATATTTTCTAAAGATAGGTAAGATTTAAGGAACAAAGTTATTCAATACCCATTTGACCCAAATGTACAGTTTTTCATACGGTGTTGCCTCTGCAATAATGAACCACATATCCCAAATATACCATTGCAATGAACAAAATAATAAGTTCATTTAATAAAATCCTGAAGAAAATAATACATTAAATTAATAAATCCCATTCACACTACGAGGCTAAAAACACAAGTTTATGTTGTACATTTAAATTGTTTTCTTCCCCCAATCATCCAGCGACTACCTTTGTATGGCTTGTGTGCCCTTTCTGGTCAAATTCCAAACTATGGTCCCAAATGCAGAACAGTAGAAATGGATACAAAATTATGTAATCTGAAAATATTTCGCTTTTCAAATTTTGAAAATGTCTTTGTTATCTCTCATAATGTCATACAATATATTTGTACAGGTTTTTGTAAGTGATTAGTTCAGTCTTCTTTCCATCTATTCCTTCCAAAAAATATTTCTTTAAAAGGGTTATCCCATGAATTTAAAACTCTCTTTTACTCACGTATCTGTTTATCTGGAGGACTTTCCTTTCTGTGGATGGAAACCAGTAAGTGGCTGGGGAAGATTAGTGTGCATGTAATGCCCCTTTAATAGCTGAAGAGAACAGGCTTGCACTACAGGCATAGAGAGGCATTGCCAGCAGGAAGCAGGCCTCAGCATGTATGGAATGGATGGAGAATCGCTACTCTGGCGACTGGACCACCGGGCAGGAAGAAGAAGATGCTGGTGGGACTGAGCCTCCAGCGCCCCGTAGATATGGAGCAGGGGAGCAAGGCAGCGGTCATGCCCATCAGTAGAGACAGAGTGGCAGTGGGCATGGACTGCTGCCATAATAACCCTATTCATTGCATATTTTTAATGGGATAACCCCTTTAACAGTGTTCTATGTCCTTGTGTTTCTAGTACATTCATACTGAATGTTCTTGGACACTTGAAAGTCTTATTTCATTGGCTGAACTTGTGAATACCGACACATATAATATTATTTCCTAAGTTAGATTAGGTTACTTATAACAGCTGTGGATTCTGCAAGTATACAGCGTATCGTAATCCATGCATCATAAAGTTATCAGTGAGAAAATAAAAAGTAAAGTACAAACATAAAAACACAAAGTACAACACAAACACGCAAAATGTTCTTAATAACTATTGCTGAACAAATACAGAAAAAGTAGAATAGCATAAATGTCTACAGTTCACATTCATTCATATTGATAGGATATGTACTTGGTTTGCTAAGGATGCATCCTATGTCTGTAGATAAGATATTATTATTTCTACTAGATGTTATGAATGAATTGCTAGCAGTCTGCAGTAAAGGTACAGAGGGGAGGTAACCAGTTGGGGGCGTGTTCCTACACAGACCCACTCTATCCAATCAGTGCTGCCATTTTCAGACTGTACAGGTACACACCCCCAACTGGTTACCACCCCTCTGTACCCTTACTGCAGACTGCTAGCAAATCATTTATAGTTTCTAGTACAAATAATAAAGGAATGACACAACATAGAGACATAAGAATAGATGCTCCAGAATTGTTATTACATGGAAATGCTTGATGCTATTAAAACAGGCGTGTCAGAGGTGATGAAAGGTCCTCTTTATTATTACCCTGTTGCAAATGGTAATTCCTATGTTGAACCATTAAAAAGAAATGACAGTATCGTTTCTCCTTTTTCTCCTTCAATTTGTTTTTTTCTGGAGAGATTCATTTTACCTCCTTTACCTTGACCTTAGACTGTATGAACAATTGGTTTGGGAAATGGAGAATGGCTTAGGATGTCTTGGGTCTGGTTGGGAGATCATAGAAATGGGAAGTTACAATCATTCTGTTTGACTTTTATGCATTTTGTGGCATTGCAGTTATACTAAGTCATTCTAATGAAATCATTTATATGGGGTTTGCTAACAATTCAGTTCCTGAAATATTTTTTTATATTTCCCTTAGGCCTCTATCACACGGTCAGTATTTGGTCAGTATTTTGCATCAGTATTTGTGAGCCAAAACCAAGAGTGGAACCTACAGAGAAGAAGTATAATTGAAATATATGTGCCTCTTCTGTATTTTGGACCCATTCCTGGTTTTGGCTTAAAAATACTGATGAAAAATACTGACCATGTGAAAGTGTCCTTAGACTTAGCTAAAACTTTAAAAGTTAAATTTTCTGTGTAAATCCAACAATTATTCATGTCATGTGCTTGGAAACTCTGATTATTACACAGATATAATAAAAGCCTACCTTTAATTTTAAGGTCCACATTATTCCTCAACCACGGATAAATTCCATAGTTTGATTGGTCATCAGGAATTGGATTACTTTCCATCCAGCCACCACATGCAAACTGGAAAAAGTTGTCACAAGGATCAACAGAAAGGTTCATTTTGTTTCGTATAGAAGCAGCTGAAGAACAGGAGAAAATATTTCAGATTAGAAACTTTTTTACGTATACAAAATAAAAATATTTAACACTACAAAAAGAGACCTGTTGGTTTAAATACTAATACTAAATGCTAAGACACTTCATAGTCCCTGTTACAATAGTTTCCCACTAGTGCTAACTGCCAGATATTACCTTTCCCTGCCGGAGCCCATGGACTTTAATAGGACCCAGTGGGGATCCGGCCTATTTCTGGCATTACTGCTTGGATTCAGCTGGGCAAAACTCGCTGCTTGCTGCAGTATTTGTCTGGTTGAATCTCAGCCGGATCCCCGCTGGGTCCCATTATAGTCAATAGGGCTTGACAGTGCTCTAGTACAGGGCTGGCCAACCTGAGGCTCTCCAGCTGTTGTAAAACTACAACTCCCACCATGCCCTGCTGTAGGATGATAGCTGTAGGCAGACTGGGCATGCTGGGAGTTGTAGTTTTGCAACAGCTGGAGAGCCGCAGGTTGGCCAGCCCTGCTCTATTAGTTTACAGCTACAGTATGCCTGATGCAATGAAGTCCGGCAGGCTGTTCCTCTACCGGAACAGTTAGTGCTAGTGTGACACCAGCCTTAATTATGAGCAAATTTCTTTAAATTGATTTACGTCTGATTTGTCCAAATTTGCAAAAATAATCGATTTGGCTACGAATCGATTCTATCCAAATAGACAAAGAGAAACAGACAGAGAAAAGGCCAGCTAAAGTGTAGCGTTCCTTGTCATGTACGGGAACCGCCCTGTCATGTGACTTGGGTGCAACTGCCAATGGCAACTGCCATTTCACGCATTCAATCTCACACGCCCCTACACACAGGCCTCATCGTTCATTGTTTATCCAAGCACAGTGCCATATGTATTATTGTGGTCATGCCTGGTATTGCAGCTGACTGCAGCTTAGTGCCACATAAGTGAATCAGACTGAGCTACAGTACCAGACACAGACACATTTAGCAGTTGGGGGCCAATTAATTTAGCTGATTGGCAAGGATTGCAGGAAGTCTCCCACCGATCAAATATATGCCAGTCCAAGAAAAATCCTTTATTGTATAAATCACTTTTATTAACTTTATGTTACATGCTTCTAGTTCAATAGAAAGGTAGTTTGAAAATGCATGTATTTTTTGATGTAACGTGTTTTGATGTCACACACATATTCTCATACATGCCCATAGCTCAGGATATCTCAGTCTTTCTTTTACAGGGTGAACTCTCATACCCTCCAACAAACATCCTCTGATAAAAGTGCCAACAAGAAGATGTCACCGGGGACTGGAATGGAGCAGCTTTACTTGCCAGGATCTAAAATTGATGTTACAATAAGCTGCAGTGAGAGCTTGCTATGTTACAAGAGTTCTCAGTCGATGAAACTGATCAATACTCCCACACAGGTGGGTCACCACAACCAAGACGATTGCAGAATTCAAGATGATAGTTCTAGATAAAGTTAGCGGCTCACATCAAAGAAGCAGTTTGCCAGCCAATCCATCTTACTGAATAAAACTAGTTACAAGAGTCACAATTTACAACTCAGATCATTTTTTAGAGTTCTCCGTTTGCAGGAAGATAATTAAGACTTGGAGACAAGAATTAAAAGAACTTTTTTGGTTATAGGAAACATCCTAGACTGTGCTCATAGACTTTGACATCGAGTAGGGATGAGCGAACTTTTGAAAAGTTCGGTTCGGTTCGCTTCGGCGAACTTTAGTGAAGTTCGGATTCGTACGAACCGAACCTAAAACGAACCTTGCTATAATGGCTGAATAATTGCTGCTACAATAATGGGAGTCTGATAGGGTATAGTTTCGTTTACTTGCAGTTGCTATTACAATGAAAAAAGTGGAAAAAATCCAAGTGACTTCAACAACGGCGACGCAAAATATACGCATATTTGAGAATTTACACTAATGCGTACGCTAGTGCGAACATTCCCGCACAAATAACGAACATACAGTGTAGCGTTGTTAAAGGTACGCTACTTAACTGAATATGTACGCATTAGCGTACGCATACACTGCGTCTGCGAACATTCCTACTCAAGTAACGAACATACAGTCTAGCGTTGTCAAAGTTACGCTACTTAACTGAATATGTACGCGTTAGCGTACGCATACACTGCGTCTGCGAACATTCCTACTCAAGTAACGAACATACAGTCTAGCGTTGTCAAAGGTACGCCACTTAACTGAATATGTACGCATTAGCGTACGCATATACTGCGTCTGCGAACATTCCTACTCAAGTAACGAACATACAGTCTAGCGTTGTCAAAGGTACGCTACTTAACTGAATATGTACGCATTAGCGTACATTCTCAATAAATATGCGGATATTTTGCGTCGCCTTTATTTTAACCAGATTCGTCACGAACTTTCTGAAAATTCGGTTCGATGACGAACCGAACTTTTGGGAAAGTTCGTAACGAATCTGGTTTGTTACAGTTCGGTTCGCTCATCCCTAACATCGAGTCATTGGAATTATTTTCCATTGAACTAAATCAATGTTATAAATAATACTGTATTTAATGAGTATAGGGTCTACAGGGTATGTGCATCAAGGTGTACAATAAAACTTCTACATTTGTTTAAACCCCCGTTTCTTATACCTCCTATGCTATGCACCAGATTACAAGTCACTAGGATTCACCAGTATTCCTCATTTTTCAGCTTCCAACTTGGAACTGTATAGGCTATAGATTAGGTTAAGTCTCCAATCTGCCTGACACCTACCTAAGGGTAAATATTTGTTCACTGATAGAGATGAGTGAAATTCTCAAAAATTCTATTTGGCTGCTTTGTCAAATTTTACAAAAAAATTACTTTGTCACGAAGCGCATTTCTTTGTAAGTAGCGGGTGCAATGACAGGGAACGGTAATTGTGCTGCTCCCCATTATTGAACCCCTCAGATGCCGCTTTCATTGCTGATAACAGCATGTGAGATACATATTACAGCGTTTTAGTGGTTGCTAAATAAAAAAAAAATTGTATTTACCTCATCCATTTGATTGCAAAGAGGCCACCATGGCCATCTTGTTTTAAGATCCAGTGCAAAATTTCACACTTGATGACACCATGTTGGCCAGCGTGGTGACATCATACATTACCGCGCATAAGATTTCGTGCGCGATCTTCAAGCAAGATGGCCATAGCAGCCTCTTCACACTCAAATTTTTTTCCTGAAATTCGGAACAAAGACCATTTCGTAAACTTCAATTTGCTCAACATAAGTCACTGACACCAGATTCTATCTTCATTGACTTTCTCAATGGATTTCGATGGTTTTTGTCACGAGATAACACTGTGATGTGTGCTATCACAATTCTTTTTAGTTTGGCTTAATTTGTAGATTTAAATAATCATCCCTGCGGAGCAAAAGGAAGGGGAAGATGACGGTGCTCTTACCGTAACTAAATGTCAGGTGGAGAGCGGCCATCTCAGTGATCAAGTCATAAATGCTCAATGTTGTCAGGAAATAGCGGTCAGACAGCCACTTCCAGTTCCAAAAAAAAATTACTGAATCTTCTATTTTTGTAACCATGTCATTTTTAGGCTAAAGCTTCTGTGCTGATTAAATTGTTTATGGAAGTCAGAGCTTGTCTTTGTGATAGAAGCTTCAAATTTCAATTTATTTTACAGGTAACGTTAAATCTTCCAACACTACTAGAGGAACATTAGAAGCTAACTGCATTCTGTCTTTTCAAAGGGGTTGTACTTTTATTTGACTCCTAGCAAATTTAATTAAAAGTTGGAACTTGTTTACAATTAAAAAAAATGACCCACCTCTCCAGCACCAACGGCCCCAAACGGAGGGTGGAGACATCCACACTGCAGACATTCACTTGCCTTAGAGGTCACACACCGCTTGGGGCCACATCACCACTGATGTCAGTGAGGTCAGTGAATGGCTAAAGCAGGACATGTGACCACAGATGGGATATCACACTTCCAGTCCACAGAGAAGGGACTGTCTGCTCTGGAACACAGTTGCTTGGAAACAAGACTGTTTTTAATTTATTGTAGGCACATTCCAGTCCTTAATTCATTTTGCATTAGGGGCAGACAACCATTTTAAATTCAGAGTATAACAGTATGTAGTAACCTCCTAAGCTCTTTTTAGAGGCAGATGTAGGTAGTCGTCACTGTACATTTCTCTTTAGGAGCACTGTACTTCAATTATGATGTAAATTTTAAATAATTGATTAATAGATGTGGTCGAACTATAATTCTAGCTTTATGACCTCCATAGCTCTGTGGGCAGGATAAATACATATATGCCTATGAAGATATCATGGTTAAAATCTTTACTTATTATTATAGCACCAACATATTTCACAGCACTTTACAGATATTGTCACCACTCGCTGTCTCTAGTGGACCTCACAATCTAAGTTCCCTATCAGTATGTCTTTGGAGTGTGGAAGGAAACCCATGCAAACACAGGGAGAATATACAAACTCCATGGAGATGTTGATCTTTGGTTGGATTCAAACCTAGAACCTCAACACTGAAAGGCACCAGACCAGAGCTAACCACAGGGCCATTGAGCTAATAACTTCTACTGCATTACTTAACATATGGTACCCCTGTGAATAGTTAAGATGGAGATGTTTATGCCAACTTCTGAACCAAACCAATAAGGTAACACAGATGTCACTTGGGACCAAGACAACACACACACAGAATCTAGGCATCTATCCAATTTGCAATCAGGAAAACCTTTTACAATTTAATTTTTTAAATGTTAAGTTACATTTAGATCTGTAATAGTAAGCACTTTCAAAAGGCTATCAAAGAACAAAGTGGAGCGTCAGCATTTTTCAAACAATTCTTTCAACATGAATATGCAAGTCTTTAGAGCATAAAGTGAATATCGACCTTTAAAGACATGGTGCAGATTAGTATGCAGAAAACCCACACAAAAACTGCAAAAAATCCACATAAATCTAAATTATTTATTACAGGATTAATGCATTTTTATGTGGTTTTTGTTGCAAATTTAGGTGCGGTATTTTGGTTTCAGATCTATAACTCAATTGCTAAGAAAATCATTTTTGAAACTTTATGCACATGCACTATGGGAAGTTTTGGTCCTGTCATTTCATGCAAACTCTGCTCCTTTCTCTTGCCAAGCCCTTCCTCTGACAGTTGATTCACAGGGTCCAGCTTCAGATACAGCATCTCACCTAGCCCTGTATTCTTAGGGTTCATGCACACAACCATTGCCTGTCTTGAGGTCTGCAAACTGCAGATCTGCAAAACATGGATACCTACCATGTGTGTTCAGCATTTTGCGGAACGGAACTCTGGCCCATAACAGAACAATCCTATCCATCTCTGTAATGTGGACAATAATAGGACATGTAAGATTTTTTTTTTGGCACGGCCATGTGGACATAGGGACACAGAATACACATGGAGTCATTTTCGTTGTTTTTGCGATCCTGTTCAAGCATATTGTTCTGCATACAGGCCGCAAAAAACAGTCTGGACACGGGAAAAAAAGTGTTTGTGTGCATGAGCCCATATGCAAGTGAGGTTCGATTAAACATCTGCACATGCGCAGGAACAACTGTACTAATGTGTAATTACTCCCATTCAAGTGATGCAACAAGATCTTGTAATTATACTGCATCGCCAAGATTTCCAAGACGGCATGCGGTGTAATCTTGAAGAGAGCACCGCCCCCTCTACAAACAGCTGATCGGCAGGGAGTCGGACCCCCAGTGATCATATATTAATAACCTATCCTGAGGATGGGTCTCAATAAGTACTGGCTGCACAACCCCTGTAATACAAGCCTATATCAATAGCTCTTTTTTCTGATTTAAAGCTCCAAATTCCCTGCAGTTACATACAATCAAGGGATAAATCCTGGGAGCTTGCAGTCACCACCAGGGGGAGGTTAGGAGGTTACTGCATACATTTATAGATTGAAATAATACCATAATATGATATCAACAAGATATACTGTGAAAAGTTGATAGGTAGGACCAAGCAGGAGAACAGAGATGCATGTCATTTTATCTTTCCATGTGATTAAAATGTAACTGTCATATTTTTTTTATTTGATAGTTTATTAGAGCTGGGCATGTATAGACCTGTATAGACCATGCATGACCTGAGTCGGTCTGTCAATGATTGCCAAAAGATCTGTAATTATCTTATAATAACAGCTTTCATTAATGTGTACTGTCCCACTGGTCCCTTATAAGACTGTTGCTATGGCTTTTCGGTCTTCCCTTTAGTGTAAACAGAAGACAGACACTGCACGCCTGATTTAGGCTTCAGAGTGAGGAGGCGTGTCAGTCAGTAATCCAATCTGATTGGCTGGCAGGAAGCTGCTGGATAAAGGAAGTGTGTATGTGAAGTGAGGGAAGGCAGTTTTAGCCTCAGAGAGCTGGCAGAGGAGCCATCTTGAGAGGTTCCTCATATTGTAGGGTTCAAAACAGCCATAACTAAGAGAAAAACTCAAGGAAAACAGTGGTATGTGAAGAAACTAAATATTGCTTCATGCATAATGCTGCCACAGCAGTAACATATGCTAAAATTACTTTTTTTTTTTTATGAAAACACATGTCTATATGTGGTCTATTCTCAATCTTGTGCCTCAGTGTCAACGTACAGCACTTACACCTCTTATTCATAGTCTAAAACATACAGCACAACGTGAATAAAGCCTGGGAGGACTAAAGCATCTGGAAATAAATCTGATATCTGGTTACATTGCTAATCATTCATCAGGTTGGTGTGTCCTGTGGGTTACTGGGATCTAACTTTCATCATTAAGGCAACAGTAACACCAGTTGCTATATGAATGCTGGTCATTACAGTACCTGCATTTCCCGAGCAGCTCACCAGTAGAAAATAATCTAAGAGGCTTTTCTTCTAAGTATGTTAAACCTTCCATAGTCCAGTTTATTTTCTGTTTTAGATTGTGTGTATATGCTGTATCTACTTTATGCAGAGATATAGCAGGTGCCAGCTTGCCAAGGCAACCTCCTGTATTTGCTGGCAGCTTGATGTTGTTACAATGTTATAAATTAGCTTTGTGTTACTTTACCCCCATCTAGTGGCTGAAACTATAATGACAACTTTTAGTGTGTAAAAAAAAAAAATACTTTCTTTCACACTGAGTTTTTTTAGTTTTTGCATGTTCTGAGGTAGATTTTCCAGCAGATTTTTCGGCTAAAACCAGAAGCGGATCCAACAGATAGGAGAAATATAAAGTCTTTTCTTGCTTGTTTGCTTGATTATTTTTGCTGCAGATGTTTTTCCATCGTGCAGAGAAAATCCATGCATGTGAACACGGTCGTGGAAACCCCATTTACATACATGGGCTGCGCAGTGTTGTCAGATTTGACATGAATTTCGTTGCGGAATCTGGGCCAAAAATCTTGTCAAATCTGACATGTGTGAAAAGGGCCTTACACGTTAGTATACAGTCGAATATGTTTTTTCATTTGTAAACATATTATTCATGTATAATATCCCATTTTTTATTTTCCTGCCAAATGTGAGGCATACCCTGAGATCAGGTCTTCTTTTTGCCTTTAGGCCCCATTTACACGACTTGTCCGTTGTGCGGACCACATCACGGTGCGGACCCACTGACCACAATGGGTCCACGATTCACAAGATATGGCCAAAGATAGAACATGTCCTATACAGCCACACGGTCCCTGAAGCACATGGAAGCTGAGTTGGAGCTCCATGACAAAGTTCCAATGATGCGTCCAGCATTGCGATCTCTCCATAAAACCGGAATTGAAGTGTTTCAGGCTACACTAGCCATTTTTAAGTGTAGCCTGAAACACATCAGCTGGATGCCTCATTTGTTAAATAATCCAGGGGGACACAATCTTAACTTGATCCAGTGAGTCTAAGTATAATGCCCGTGAGATTAAGCTAAAGAGCTAAATACCATGGAGAAGCTTCCAAAACTCTGAAATATATATAGAATTTCCATATGTGGGAACAAAATTGCAGACAGGATGCCAAAACAAGTGAGTAGTAAAAGCCTTAAAATTGTTCTGACCTGCCAAGTGCTAAATATTCCACAAGCCCTGAGTGAAGAATATAATCTTTATTATGACTTACTTTACCGCAAATATACACTTCAAAGGTTAAAATAGAACATTTTATTGAAATTGTCACATTTATACTAATAACCGGGATGTATTAACGTTACATTGTGCAGGTAATTACACTGCCGAGAGGCCAAGAAAAAAAACAGGTGCCATACTTTTCCTATTTTTGGAAAAACAAAACTAATAAGAAGGGTTGTCTGCTTTAGAGAGATTCTGTCCATATGTCTTATTACGGTATACAGTACATAGTTAAAATAGGGGAGATCCTCAAATGAAACATATTTATTAGCCAAAAAAAAAGAGGTGGTCTCACTCTGGAGAAACCAACCCATCGCTGGTTCCTCCAGAGTGAGACCTCCAGCCATGACGCCCATCCTCAGTGGTTGATCTTTTCATCAGGAATTGTCAGATAGATATTCTCCAAAGGGGACCACCCTTTTAAACAGACATACTGTATATAAGCCAGCAGCTGCAATTCTTAAACAGCTTAAATCCATTACAGTTAATAGGGTCCTTCAACTACAAGCTTAAAGAGACCTGTCAACACTTTTTTTATTTAATAAAACTATATATCACAATGAAATAACACAACTTCTAATTAGGACTAATTAAAAAAAAACTTGGCACTGCACTCCATGTTACCAGCCGACTCCTCTGAAAGAGTCGCCTCCAGGCAGCCGGACAGGAAGTTCCCGGCATGCTCAGTGCTCTGACGTCACTCCCCAGAGCAGGAGAATGTAGTTTGATGCAGGAGCAAGACGTTCCAGCCCAGTCCTTTACACAGAGCTTCAGCAGCTACGGCTCTGCAGGGGAGAGATTCTGGCAGTCAGCAAAGCAGGCTGACCTCACAGATGCTAAGAATGTGTTCATGTGTTAGAAGCTCCTCCCCCACCTTATCGGAGGATTTGTGGAGAGCCTGCTCTTCTCCTGCTGACACCACTGCTCCCCCCTCTCTCAGCACACCGCATCTACTTATGTGCAGAAATGTAAGTAGTATTTACCAGGGTCTGTGTCTTCTATCTTCTTACATACATGTATGCCCTGCATCTTTCCTGCACATTATATATAGATGGATATCCTGAGCATGATACTTATATACACTGCAGTTTAGTTGTATCAACAGGAAAAAATATGTCTATATACAGTGCCTTGCGAAAGTATTCGGCCCCCTGGAACTTTTCAACCTTTTGCCACATTTCAGGCTTCAAAAAAAAAGATATAACATTTTAGATTTTTAGTGAAGAATCAACAAGTGAGTCACAATTGTGAAGTAGAACGAAATTTATTGGATCATTTAAACTTTTTTTGTAATAATAAAACTCAAAAGTTGGGCGTGCAAAATTATTCGGCCCATTTACTTTCAGTTCAGAAAACTCACTCCAGAAGTTCATTGAGGATCTCTGAATGATCCAATGTTGTCCTAAATGACTGATGAAGATAAATAGAATCCACCTGTGTGTAATCAAGTCTCCGTATAAATGCACCTGCTCTGTGATAGTCTCAGGGTTCTGTTTAAAGCACAGAGAGCATCATGAAGACCAAGGAACACACCAGGCAGGTCCGTGATACTGTTGTGGAGAAGTTTAAAGCCGGATTTGGATACCAACCAAAAGATTTCCCAAGCTTTAAACATCCCAAGGAGCACTGTGTAAGCGATCATATTGAAATGGAAGGAGTATCAGACCACTGCAAATCTACCAAGACCCGGCCGTCCCTCTAAACTTTCATCTCAAAAAAAGAGAAGACTGATCAGAGATGCAGCAAAGAGGTCCATGATCACTCTAGATGAACTGCAGAGATCTACAGCTGAGGTGGGAGAGTCTGTCCATAGGACAACAATCAGTCAACACTTCACAAATCTGGCCTTTATGGAAGAGTGGCAAGAAGAAAGCCATTTCTCAAAGATATCCATAAAAAGTCTCGTTTACAGTTTGCCACAAGCCACCTGGGAGACACACCAAACATGTGGAAGAAGGTGCTCTGGTCAGATGAAACCAAAATCCAACTTTTTGGAAACAATGCAAAACGATATGTTTGGCGTAAACGCAACACAGCTCATCACCCTGAACACACCATCCCCACTGTTAAACATGGTGGTGGCAGCATCGTGGTTTGGGCCTGCTTTTCATCAGCAGGGACAGGGAAGATGGTTAAAATTGATGGGAAGATGGATGGAGCCAAATACAGGACCATTCTGGATGAAAACCTGTTGGAGTCTGCAAAAGACCTGAGACTAGGATGGAGATTTATCTTCCAACAAGAGAATGATGCCAAACATAAAGCAAAATCTATAATGGAATGGTTCAAAAATAAACGTATCCAGGTCTTAGAATGTCCAAGTTAAAGTCCAGACCTGAATCCAATTGAGAATGTGTGGAAAGAGCTGAAAACTGCTGTTCACAAACGCTCTACATCCAACCTCAAAGAGCTCGAGCTGTTTTGCAAAGAAGAATGGGCAAGAATTTCAGTCTCTAGATGTGCAAAACTGATAGAGACATACCCCAAGCGACTTGCAGCTGTAATCGCAGCAAAAGGTAGCGCAACAAAGTATAAATTTCGTTCCACTTCACATTTGTGACCCACTTGTTGTTGATTCTTCACCAAAAATTTAAAATGTTATATCTTTTCATTTAAAGCCTGAAATGTGGCAAAAGGTTGAAAAGTTCCAGGGGGCCGAATACTTTCGCAAGGCACTGTAACATGAGCGAGGTAACGAGGATGTAACGATGTGTGAGGTTGGATCATGTGAATTCTATGGGGCACACAGACCAAGCCAAATTTATGATAATATCAGCGATCAGGGGCGGACTGGGAACTTAAAGTGGCCCTGGATAAAATACTAAAAGTGGTCCCTGTTTTGTAGTTGGGTCCAAACTGATGGAAGACAGGGCCAGCAATACTATATTATGGCATATTATACCACCCAACAGAGCCAAATACCACAGTCCATTACAAAATACATTCCCAAAAACTTCCACTGGCCGGCCGTGAGGAGGATGTAGGCGCCCCCTGGGCATTGGCCCACCGGGAAATTTCCCTGTAGGGTCTATGGCCAATCCACCCCTGTCAGCGATTTCACCAAGATCAGCACTAGAGATATTCCCAAATTGCTGACTACGCCGCCTCATGTAGGCAAAGAATTAAAGAGAAAGAAGATCCACGAAATACAGTGAAAGCGTTTTACTCACTTCTAAATCTGCCATTTCAGGAACAGAGTGTAATCCTTCTATTACACTAAACAGGTATACTATGGGGAAGATTTACTACTGAAAATGTGGCAGTTTTTTACGCATTTTGCTCCAAAAATCTGGCGTGCATGCTTTGCAAATTATTTACTGTATTACACTCTTTTCTAAGAATTGTATGCCTTGGCCAACAAGGGGTAGTGGGTTCATGAGGAATGAGGCGCTACCTAAATGTTCTAAAAATGTGTTTTGGATTGAAACTATGCCAACTTATAGGTATCTTAAACTTATACTATGGAATTTGTTTTTGCTGTCATTTTTGGTTGGTGGATCGCCTCTTCAGCCGCTGGCACTCCGCATTGACTTGCCCACATCATTTTTTCTTTAAACTTATAATAGACATTTTTTTTGTTTTGTGCAAGGACAAAAATTTGGTGCACAGATAAAATTCTGGGAAATTTTTGACACACTGACAGGATTCTAGACTCTAAATCTGATTTTAAAAGAACCATGTGCCAGAATAGTAAATTTGACTAATATTAAGACTGATTCGTATTCTTAAATCTGCCCCTCTGTGCTCAGACTTGGATCTGATGTAAGGGAGAGTAGAACATCAGTATGCTTGGAAGTCTGCAATCTCTGCTCAGGAGCAGAATAAATATTAGGCTACTTTCACACTTACGTTGTGGTTTTCCGGTATTGAGATACGGCAGAGGATCTCAGTAACGGAAAAAAACGGTTCAGTTTTGTCCCCATGCATTCTGAATGGAAAGAGATCCGTTCAGGATGCATCAGGATGTCTTTCATTCTGGCAGCTTTTAGTTTTGTGACCGGACACAAAACCGCAGCAAGCTGTAATTTTGTGTCCGGTCATAAAAACGGAAAAAAACGGATCCGTTTTTAGGAGACTAAAAAACCGGATCCGTCACCCATTGACTTTCAATGTATTTAGTGCCTGATCCGTTTTTTTCAGTTTTGATTTCACACAACCACATCTTAATGAAACGGATGCATCCTGATGTGCAAAATCTAAACGGATCCATTTAATTCCGGTATTGAAATCCTCTGCCGGATCTCAGTATCGGAATTAACAACGCAAGTGTGAAAGTAGCCTTAGGGTATGTTAATACGACAGAGCAAAATCGCACCAAGTATTCCATGGCAAAAGCTACATTTGCTGCTGTGATTTTTCGCTTTGAATGTCGTGAACCTGCAGCTTTCACCATTGAATGGCGCTAAATTACAAATGGGAACCCACCACAGCTTCTAGCGGCATCTGTCCAGACACCCAGTCAAGAAGAGACATATCCCTTCTTGGCACAGCCTTGGCTTTAAACCACCAGCTACACAAATGGCACGGCGGCCTCCCATTGAAAGCATTTCTGGCAGCAAAAGATGCCATGTGAATTGGCCCTTAGAGATATGAACCCCAACACATTAAAGGGGTTCTCCGGGAATTAAGAAAATGAAAATACATAAATATTACTTTATTATATATATATTCCCAAATAACTTTCATTAGCTATATTGGTTTGTTTTGTCTAGGGAGCAATGATTAGGAGAAACAAAATGGCCGCTGTCCTATTAGTACACAGAAAACCTGTCCTAATCACACAGCACTGAGGTAAAGAGCTGCCTCATCCTCCTCTCTTACTTGTCAGGGATTATGATCCTAAATACAGTTTAATATGATATTTAGCTGAATATTTGTGGGAATGGAGTTCATGAGGAGACATGAAGTACAGAGGACGGACAGGACAGACTGTGGTAATGTGGGGCTGTGGTAATGGAGAGTGGATACAAGAGCTGCTGCTCATTAGCCACATCTGCTCATGAACTCAATTCCAACAGAGATTCAGTTAAAGAAAGATCTTATCATCTATATTCAGGATCATAATCCCTGACAAGCAGAGAGGAGGATGGGGCAGCTCTTTACCTCGGTGTTGTGAAATAAATTGTCCTTCTGTGTGATTAGGACAGGTTTTGTTTGTACTAATAGGGCGGCGGCCATTTTGTTTCTCCTAATGATTGCTCCCTGCACAAAACAAGCCATTATAACTACTGAAAGGTATTGGGGAATATTTTTATCATGACGTAATATTTAACTATTTTCATTTTCTTAATTCCCGGAGAACCCCTTTAAGGGATAGTTCACACAGCAGAGTTACTGACCCTAGGTTACTGACACTTGTTATTAGTAGTTTAGCTGCTGGCTGCAGCAGATCCGGGCCGGGTTTCAATGGAGTAGTCAAAGAGCAGGGTGGGATGACTACTCCTAGGTATCCAGGCCAGATTTTGACTGGCCTATATAAGCCAGGAAGCCCAGGAGAGATGGGGGTGTGGTTCCCAGTCTGAAAGTGTGATGGACTGGGAGTACAGCTGTGTGGAATTGCTTCAGCAGAGAGCCTGCTACTGCCAAGTCTCTTACCCCTCAGGCTGGTGGAAACCAGGAACTACAGAGGACTGTGAGTTCACATGGACTGTATATATAGATTTTTTTTTTTTTTACATGCTGAAACGAATTTTTGTTGATGCTGTTTTTGGACAAAATAAAAAGACTATAATTTGAACTATTTCTGAATATTTCCACAGCCTCCATGACCAACTGTATGTCCTTTTGTATCTAGGCTAGAGGTGGCCCAACAGGGTAGAAGAGCCTCCTTTCAGTTGTACAATTTTCTCCTTTTGTTTTAATAAAATAATTACTTACATATATCATTACATTCACACATAGAAAGTTTTATTCGATTCCTAGAACTCCTTCTGTGTTATTTATTTTTTTTGTCAATGAGTGTATACAAAAATAATTACTGTATTTCCTACAAACTTTATACAGCCCTGAAAATATTTGTTATTCTAAACATTTGGAAACCTTTAAACTGTATTTTACAGAAAACAGTCCTGAGATACAGCCCATATTACTGTGCGGAGCTGCATTCACATCATGTGATGACTGTCATTGGAACCATTCACCAGTGAATTGACAGACCAACCCCTTTAACCCCTTCTAGTAAATGCCAGTTTGGACCAAATGTTTTTTAATAACACATCATACTTCATGCTAGTGGTAAATTTGGGCCAATATGTTATATCTTTATTTATAAAAATAATAAAAAATTTACAGAAATTGGAAAAATTTGCAATTTTCTAAATCGGAATTTCTGTGCTTTTAAGAAAGAAAATGATGCCTCACAAAATAGTTATTAGTTAACATTCATCATATGTCTACTTTATGTTGGTATCATTTTGTGATGTCATTGCAGTTTTTTAGGACGCTAGAAGTCTTAGAATTTTAGAAGCAATTTTTCAAATTTTCAAGACACATTTCAAAACTGAACAGAATCAGCTCTGAAGTCACTTTGAGGGGCATACATAATAGAAACCACTCATAAATTACCACATTTTTGAAACTACACCTCTCAAATTATTAAAACACATTTTTTTTAACTTTGTTAACCCCTTAGGTGTTCCATAGAAGTTAAAGCAATATGGAGGTGAAATTTAAAAACTACAGGGATCATTTAGAGTATCAACCTGAAATACGTCCAAATTAGGCATATTTCAGGCGCAGATGGCGTAACGGTTAATTACGCCGCAAGTCTCATTTACCATTTTCTACCCCTGTTTCAGACATAGAATAAGGTGTAAATGTAGGACAGCTTAGAAGCTGTCTTACATTTAGAACTGGCGAAGGATGACTTTTTCGTTTTTTGCATTGCTATATCTTTTTTATTTTTCTGTCAATACAACTGTATGGGGACTTGTGTTTTGCAGGACGGACTGTAGTTTTCATTGAAGTACTTATGACTTTGTGATCATATGGGAAAAAGCTATTTTTTTCTATTTATTGGAACTCATTTTACATTTTTTTACACTTGGGTTTTTGAAGATAGTGGTCTGATGGCTTGTACAATATACTGCAATAGTCATCTATTGCAGAATATTGTAATGTCAGTTTTAGGCCCCTTTCACACGGGTGAGATTTCTGCGCGGGTGCAATGCGTGATGCGAACGCATTGCACCCGCACTGAATCCTGACCCATTCATTTCAATGGGGCTTTTCACATGAGCGATGTTTTTCATGTATCAGTTCGCTGTTGCGTGACAATCGCCGCATGTTCTATATTCTGCGTTTTTCACGCAGCCCTGGCCCCATTGAAGTGAATGGGTCTGTGTGAATCACGCATTGCATCCACACGCAAGTGCGGATGCAATGCGTGATTCACTGATAGTTGCTTAGAGATGCTGTTTGTAAACATTCAGTTTTTTATCACGCGCGTGCGAAATGCATCCATACGCATGGAAAAAACTGAACGAACGTACGCAATCGCAGTCAAAACTGCCACTTGAGATACCTTGACGGGGTGCTCGGGCTCCGGTATGTTCTTGATATAAGAATATATTGGCGAAATCTCATTTTAACATCAGTGTGAGGGTTAGCCATATATTGTCAATTGCACCATTGTAGTGCACCATTTTCTGTGAATTTTTGTTATATAGTTTGTCACATCCGCACACTTGGCTATCCTGTGTAGGATGTTGTTGTGGTACATGTGGTCTGCTGCAGGCATCCTCCATTGTATGCATTTTTGCTGGGGATTACGTTCAGCAGCGGACCACATGTGCAGGATTTGCTCCCCCGGTCATAAATGCGCAACAGCATTTGGGGTTTTTGAGCATTTTCTGCCATTTTAGACCACTTTTTTTCTGTGACTGTGTGCAGTCAAAACTGACTGTGATTGCGTGCGGATTGGTGCGGATGCGTGCGGATTTTCCGGAACGCACCCTGAAGACATCCGGACTGAATCCGTGACGCTCGTGTGAAAGAGGCCTTACACTGACATTTAGCCTGATCAGACCCTGCCTCTGGGGCATGGCAGGCTTTGGTATCTGGCAAGCCTGGAAGCCTTTGTAAGACCTCTGGCTATCATGGCATGGAGAGAGAGCCCTGTACAAGAGCATGTGGCTGTTTGGCACATCGCACGCAGCAAGTGGACATTGGATGCAGCAGGAGGCAGACTGGAGGCAGAAAGGGGTATGAAGGAGGCAGCAGGAGGTTCAGAGGAGGCAACCGGCGATATGGTTATAGGTTCTAATCTTCACTGATGAGATCAAAGCCTGTAACAGTTTTTTTTTTACACTGAAATATCTTCTGTACAGACTAACCAATCAGAGCAATCGCCAGCAAGGAACCATTCTGATTGGTCCCTTTCTGGCTGCTGCAGAGTGTCCAGAGTGTAAGTGGCAGTAACTTACATGCACAATTATGTCCATATGCGGAAAAGGGGTTAATGCTTCCTCCAAAACCACATTTAAAGTAAGCATACCAGTATGTAGGGTAGATGCCCCGAACATAACCATACCTTTCTTGTGAAAATCCAGACATCTAATCCTGATAGATGCTGCTTTCTATCTTTATGCAAATAAGGTTTTCGTTGCTCCATGGGTGGAGCTACTCTGGTAGTAGTGTCATCACTACTGGCTCTTTAATCTCAGGCACTGTCAATCACACAAGACGGGAGTTACTGGGAAGTTTTATGGCAGAGCGATGGTGCACCAAACAGAATGGTCCTGCCCAGGGTGCACTGAAACCTTATTTGCATAAAAATAAAAAGAAGCAATTTTCAGGATTAGAGGACCGGATTTTCACAAGAAAGTTATGGTTAAGTTTCAGGGTACTTATTCTACATGGAGGTATGCTGTTTTGAAACCAATATTGGAGCTGACAGACAATTCTTTAATAGGTCATTAGACTATTTTTGCATGCTTTTGGCCTCTTGCATCCCTATTCTTCTCACCTTGGACTTGCTGTCATTTCTCACAGTGCATGGAAAATTACAATACTATATCAGATATTCCCTCCCTGACAATGAGCAGGAATCATCAGCAGCTTAGTCTAGACATTTCTATGCCATAATATAATCTCTATTACTGTAATCTCTCTTTAGGTATTTTTGTAACACAGAGGCCAAGATTTGTTCTGAAAATACTGGAAGCTTCCATGACCTCATGAATTTCATACCTTTGATATTTGGATTACTTGAAGAATTACCATTTCTTTGGATAACATGAATCAGCTACAGCTACACTAAATGAAATACTGCTTCTTCAGGCAAGCCTCGGATAGCCGTGTGTATTATGGGCACAATGTAACTGTAAATGGATTCACATTGTTATATTTATGTTCAGACATATGCAAATATGTTATAAGGTTTTGAAGAACCAAGATTTGCACATTTGCATAACCATAGGTCCGTGACAAATTCAATTTATTTAAATTGAAAAGTGAATATTTAAGCAGCGCAAGCATATCCTCAAGACTAAATTGTCCCCAATTGCTGCAGATACAGTGGATACATTGAAAATCTTCAACACCAACATCTGTTTCTATTTCAGAATCACTTTATTCCTCTCTTTGCCATGAAAGTCATCTTGTTGAGACAGTTTGCTTAGTAATCTAAAGGGGACTCCATATATTTAACATAGCAATTTTTGTAACCAAGGGTCTCTATTCGATTGAGGCAGCACAGCTCTATTGCCTAAGGTGGTGAGAAATGCTGGGTCTGCCTTGGGTTGCTGTTAGATTTTTCTTTTAACTTTGTTTGTTCAGTTATTTTCTTTCAGTTGCTGCTTAGAGTAATTTCTCTTCTCTCACATATGATGTGGCATGTCATAGTCTGTTCTGCCAACCTAGCCCTGCCTTTCCCAGAGAATTTTCTTGTTGTATAGTGAAGGAAAGACTGCTACAAGCACCAATAAAGAGGTTATTCCACAGATTTAAAACTCTTTCTTACTTGCTTATCTGGAGGAATTTCTTCCCTTTCTGTGGGTGGGCAGCATCTTATCAAGCATCAGCATCTCCCAGAATGCACTGCAGTTAGCTCTTGTTAGCTCCCCCCAATGCTTACAAATTAGCCCCTCATATATGGCACCAGAGATACATAGATACTATTGTTGATCGAGCACCAAAGTGCTCGGGTGCTCTGGTGCTCGGGTAGAAAGCTTGGTGAGCACAATGGAAGTCAATGGGAGAACCAGAGCACTAAACCAGGCACCCCCTGCTCTAAAGAGGGGAGGGTGTCTGGTTCATAGAAAAGGTGAGAAAATTATGGAAACACCACTGAAATGGTTTAGGAACAACATGGGGAGGATGTCTGGATGCATCTTGGACTCCAAAGTCGCTGCTATTAACAATGTTGTCCGAGTATTACGCTACTTGTACGGAATGACAATAATACGCACAAAACCGAAGATAAAATTGATTTTAGAGGAAAAATTGTTAGGAAACATATATTTACTTGTATATAAAGCGCAAGTGCTGCCAAAAATTACAAGGAAGAGGCACTCCCATACAACCGGTATATCACATAAAGGAGGGCCTCATTAACATTGTGGTACAATTCTTCATGTCGTGGGACTCCTACACTCCTATGCACTAAGTGAAAGGGCTGCCAAAAATTACAAGGAATAGGCACTCCAATACACCCTTTATTACACATAAAGGAGGGCATCAGACACACTCTTGAAAAATTATGATTGATGGCCTGCTGCTTACACTCAAAAACATTAGGGGTGAGGGTCTGCTGCTGAGCTGACCCACTAAAACATTAGGGAAGAGTGCCTGCTGCTTATCTGACCGTGTAAAACATTAGGGGTGAGGGTCTGCTGCTGAGCTGACCCTCTAAAACATTAGGGGCAAGTGCCTGTGACGGTCAGATCAGCAGCAGGCACTCGCCCCTAATGTTTTAGACGGTCAGATCAGCAGCAGGCACTCGCCCCTAATGTTTTAGACAGTCAGATCAGCAGCAGACACCCGCCCCTAATGTTTTACATGGTCAGATCAGCAGCAGGCCCTCACCTCTAATGTTTTAGACGGTCAGATCAGCAGCAGGCACTCGCCCCTAATGTTTAAGAGGGTCACCTCAGCAGCAGACTCTCACCCTTAATGTTTTTGAATGTCAGCAGTACTCAAGGTCAACATGTCAGGAGGAGGGCCAGAGTGAGGAAGAGGAGGTGGTGGACGATGAATTCGCTGACCCAACCTGGGAAGGTGGCAAGCCGAGCGAGGACAGCAATACAGAGGGAGAGGGATCCGCAGCACCGCAATAGGCTGGAAGAGGCATTGGGGTGGCAAAAGGGAGAAGGCAGGCCACACCAACCAGGCCCACAACTGTTCCCCGGAGCACCCCCTTGTGGCAATCTCCCTTGCCAAGGGGTAGGTGTTCCGCAGTCTGGCGCTTTTTTGAGGAAAGTGCTGACGATAAAAGAATTGTAATTTGCAACCTGTGCCATACCAAAATGAGCAGGGGCGTGAACACTAGCAACCTGACCACCACTGGCATGATCCACCACATGGCAGCAAAGCACCCTAATAGTGGGCCAAACGCCTGGGTCCACAATCGGTGTCTGCGGGTCACACCACTTCCTCCTCTTCCCCTATATTACGTGCTGTCCAAGACGCAGGCCCAGATGCCTCCCGCCCTGCACCTGGACCTTCGCAAGCACCATCAGCAAGTACGTCCACTTCTGTGTCCCAGCGTAGCATACAGATGTCCTTGCGCGTTTAAACGCAAGCACAAATACCCAGCCATCCACCCACAGGCCATAGCACTAAACTTTCCAAATTGCTGGCCCTGGAAATGTTGCCATTTAGGCTGATGGACACTGAAGCTTTTCATAGCCTTATGGGGGAGGCTGTCCCTCGCTACGCAGTCCCCAGCCACCACTATTTTTCCCAGTGTGCCATCCCCGCCTTACACCAGCATGTGTCCTGAAACATAACCCCTGCCCTGACCAACGCAGTTACTGGGAAGGTCCACTTAACGACTGACACATGTACAAGTGCTTTTGGCCAGGGACGCACACTGGGTGAACGTTGTGGAGGCTGGAAGCGTACCCTGGGATGGCACAGGTGCTACCCACGCCTCCTACAGTAGCAGCTGCAACCCCTCCTTCTCTTCCTCCACCACCTCCTCCACTTCCACCTCCAAATTCTCATCTTGCAGCACCAGTCAGCCATCAGTCAGTAGCTGGAAGAAGTGTAGCATAGCAGTCGGGAAGCGGCAACAGGCCATGCTGAAACTTATTTGCTTAGGTGACAAACAGCACACCACCGCAGAGCTGTGGCAGGGCATAAAGGACCAGGCTAAGCTGTGGCTCTCGCCACTCAACCTATAGCCAGGCATGGTTGTGTCTGATAATGGCCGCAACTTGGTGGCGGCTTTGGAGCTCACACACATACCATGCCTCGCCCACGTCTTCAACTTAGTGGTTCAGCGGTTTCTCAAAACCTACCCCAATTTGCCTGAGCTACTGCTGAAGGTGCGCCGCCTGTGTGCCCATTTCCGAAAGTCACCTACAGCTTCCGCCGGACTGGCAACGCTGCAGCAGTGCTTCCACTTGCCAGCTCACCGACTGCTGTGCGACCTGAGTACGTGCTGGAACTCCACGTTCCACATGTTGGGCAGGCTTTGTGAGCAGCAGATGTCAGTACTGGAAAACCAGCTGCAACACAGTCGGTTTCCGGTCTTCACAAGCGACGAGTGGGCATGGATGCCTCTCTGTGAGGTTTTACGTGACTTTGATAAATCTACACAGATGGTGAGCTGCGATAGCGCTATTATCAGTAACCATCCCACTTCTGTGTCTACTGAAATGCTCACTGCTCATAAATAAGGCGGACGCTTTGCATGTGGAAGAGGTGGAAATGGGGGAAGACACTACACAGGCTGATAGCCAGACCACCCTCAGTTTGTCTTCTCAGCGCAAATTGGAGCAGGAGGAGGACGAGGAGGAGCAGGAGACGGTTGCCCCCGCTACAGAGGGTAGTACCGATAGCAGGTTTACTCCATCTCTTCGGCGTGGATGGGCCGAAGAGGAAGAGGACGAGGAGATTTAGAGTCATCCTCCTGGTGAGGAGAGCGAAGCCTTGTCTGTTGGGACTCTGGCACACATGGCTGACTTCATGCTCTGCTGCCTTTCCTGTGACCCTCGCGTTATATGCATTTTAGCCAACACCGATTACTGGTTGTTCACCCTTCTCGACCCCCGCTACAAAGAGAACTTCTCATCTCTTATTCCTCTGGTGGAGAGGACTAGCAAAATGGTGCAATACCAGAAGGCCCTTGTGGAAAAATTGCTCCAAAAATTTCCAGCTGACAACGTTGGCGGCAGAGTACGTAGTTCTTTGGGCACCCGAGGAGGGGAGACGAGGGAAACACACAGCAGTTCCAACAGAGGCAGGGCGACACTCTCCAAGGCCTGGGACAGTTTCATGACACCCTACCAGCACCCTCACCCTGATGAGCGGCCTAGTGTCACAAGGAGGGAAAAGTTTTGGAAGATGGTGAAGGAGTACCTAGCTGACTGTGTCAACGTTCTCAGTGATCCCTCTGTGCCTTATAATTATTGGGTGTCTAAGCTGGACACATGGCACGAACTGGCGCTATACGCCTTGGAGGTGCTGGCCTGTCCTGCCTCCAGTGTTTTGTCGGAGCGGGTATTTAGTACCGCTGGTGGCATAATAACTGATAAGCGCATCCGCCTGTCAACTGAAAATGCTGACAGGTTGACGCTTATCAAAATGAACAAGGCCTGGATTGCCCCTGACTTCGCTACCCCACCAGAGGAAAACAGCTGAACATAAAGGAACTTTAACTGTGGCTTTTACGGTGTATTGAATACACTGTATTCCCATGCATCCCTTCCTCTTCTCGTCCTCTTCCTCCTCTTCCTCCATCATATCAAACTGCTTATTAGGCTGCCCTCGCCTTTAAATTTTTAAGAGGTTCACCAGCAGGCCCCCGCCCCTAATTTTTTAACCTAAAAAATTAGCCTCACTCTGGTCCTCCTCCTGACATGTTGACCTAACAAGAACCTGACTTAAGCTACTTTCACACTTGCGTTTGCAGGATCCGTTTGTGAGATCCATCACAGGCTCTCAAAAACGGTCCTGAACTGATCAGTTTTGTCCTAATGCATTTTGAATGGAAAAGGATCCATTCAGAATGCATCAGTGTTGCTTGAGTTTGCTTCAGTTCACTCAGCATTCCATTTTGGAGGCGCACACTAAAACGCTGCTTGCTGCGTTTTGGTGTCCGCATGAAGAAACTGATGCAAATCCGTTTCTTCATGCGGACACCAAACTGATCCGTCATGGCTCACAATCTAAGTCAATGGGGACGGATCCGTTTTCTCTGACACAAACTGACACAATAGAAAACGGATCCGTCCCCCATTGACTTTCAATGGAGTTTAAGACGGATACGTCTTTGCTATGTAAAAGATAATACAAATGGATCCGTTCAGAACGGATGCAGACGGTTGCATTATCATGACGGATACGTTTGTGAGAGCCTTGACGGATCTCAGAAACGGATCCTGCAAACGCAAGTGTGCAAGTAGCCTTAACTGTGTCTTATCCTCATCATCAACCTCTTGAGACTCTAATTGCCCTTGACTTATTGGCAACTGTGTCTCATCATCATCATCCACCTCGTGAGACACTAATTGCCGTTCCCCACTGTCATCTTCTTCAGACTGTGGATGCTCATGAGTTTGGGAATCAGGGTACAACATCTCCTCATGTCCCTCTTCAAGCGGGCTTGGTGAGAGGCCCAAATCAAGGAACGGCGATGAAAAAAGCTCCTCGGAATATCCGAGTGTGGGATCATTTGTTTTCCCAGACTCTCCATGGTGGGAGGAAGGAGGATCACGGTGAGGATTCTGTTGACCATACACTTGGCTACTGAGACTGGACTTTGTGGAAGAGAGGGTGGTGCTTAACCGACTGGAAGCATTATCTGCTGCAATCCAACCGACTACCTGGTCGCACTGTTGTGGCATCAAGAGTGGTGTCTTGGGCCGCCCTGCAAACTGGGACATGAAGCTAGGAGTTTTGGATGACTTTGTTTCTAGTGCTCTGCCAGCAGGCACAGTTTCACTGCGCCCAGAGCCATGGCCTCTGCGTGCACCATCAGCAGCACGCCCACTTCCCTGTCCCTTACTGCTCGCCTTGCGCATATTAAATGGTATATATGCAAGTTTGTCACAAGTACAGTAGCGCAGATTTTTATTAAGTGTATGAGCAGAAAAATTACACCAAATGCCAGAAATATTTAGAATGCGCAAACGTTATGCAGCAGATGCAGCGCAGGTAATGTCACTGTCACCAACAGCAGGAAAAATTTCACCGAATGTCAGAAATATTTAGAATGTGCAAACATTATGCAGCAGACGCAGTGCAGGTAATATCGCTTTGGTTAGCGGCAGAAAAAAATACACTGGATGTCAGGTATTTAGGATACACAAACGTTATACAGCAGACGCTGCGCAGGTAATGTCGCCTTGATTAGCGGCAGAAAAAAAATACACTGGATGTCAGGTATTTAGGATACACAAACGTTATACAGCAGACGCTGCGCAGGTGGTGTTAAGATCAGGCAAATTTGCGCAATTCTTGCCCCCCCAAAGAAAAAATATATTGTAGCCAGATGAAACAATAGTCCTTAAAAGGATTTTTGGGTCTTTTGAAAAAAAAATCTAACCCTGCCTAACAAATTCCTATGCCTACACTATCTGTCCCTCCTTGAAGCAGCTCTCCCTGACTAAGACTGAGCCAGGTCACATGTCACCGGGTGCTAGCACGCGATGACGCGTTCCCGGTCAACAAATTACTGTAATACCAGTAGCCAACATGGCTACGGCATTACAGTGAATGCCAGTACCTCCCCGCATGTTGATTGGCTGCATAGCAGCTAAGAAACATGTGGGGAGGGGACTCGAGCATAGCGCTTGAGCACACACAGTTAAACTACTGTAGATACATAGATACATATGATATGTAATGCCCTCCCCCAGTTTCCTCCTCCACTGTCCAGAAAGATATAGCTATATGCAGTGGCATACAAAAGTTTTGGCACACAGGTCAAAATTACTGTTACTGTGAACAGTTCAAGTGAGTCTGTCACATGTTTTTCAACAATATAACTAAGAGCACTGCCCCACAGAAGATTGCAGACACATCCCAGACATACCTGTGTGCACTTTGTGTCTGTATTCCATGTCCAGGAAAAGCATTTTTATTGTGCTGGAAAACAGCTCCCAAGTGCCC
This sequence comes from Rhinella marina, assembly GCA_900303285.1. Classification (NCBI taxonomy): domain Eukaryota; kingdom Metazoa; phylum Chordata; class Amphibia; order Anura; family Bufonidae; genus Rhinella; species Rhinella marina. The sequence goes on from ONZH01001966.1 coordinate 158,260, forward strand.
AAAGCAAACCAGGCTGAAGAGGGGAGGGCTGCTTTAGTTCCTTATATCTTGGGATTGGTAGCAGTAGAAATATGAACCTGACCTTTTAAAGCTGGCATTCCAACCTTTCAAACGATACCAGAATCATAGCATTATATCTGTTATGGCAGAAGATATAGCCGTTTGAAATCAAGTGAGGAGTGAAAGCTGTTTTTACTTTCACTTTCAGCTGGGCACTTGGGAGCTGTTTTCCAGCACAATAAAAGTGCTTTTCCTGGACATGGAATACAGACATAAAGTGCACACAGGTATGTCTGAGATTTGTCTGCAATCTTCTGTGGTGCAGTGCTCTTAGTTATATTGGTAAAAATTAGGTGATAGATTCCCTTTATGCAAGTTGAAGGTGAAATGATCCCCAAAAGGCATAGCGTTAAAGATGGCACATTCCATTTGTATTTTAAGCAAAAACATTTAATAAAATAACAAAAAAGGAAAAGGGTCCAAAGCAAAACGTTGGGCACCTTGCATGGTTAGTACCTAGTAGCACTCCCTTAGGAAAGTATCATAGCTTGTAAACACTTTTTGCAGCCAGCCAAGAGTCTTTCAATTCTTGTTTGAGGGATTTTCTTCCATTCTTCCTTGCAAAAGTCTTCTAGTTCTATGAGATAATGGGGCTGTCTTCCGTCTTACGGCCATGGAATCTCACAGAACTGGAAGACTTTTGTAAGTAAGAATGGATGAAAATCGAATTGAAAGACTCTTGACTGACTACAAAAAGCTTTTATAAGCTGTGATACTTTCCAAAGGGGGTTTTACTAGATACTAGCCATGCAGGGTGCCCAAAGTTTTGTTTCGGTCCCTTTGTCTTTTTTGTTATTTTGAAAATGTAAAAGATGAAAATAAAAAAATAGTTTTGTTTAAAATACAAAGAAAATGTGTTATCTTTAACTAGTACACAAGTATTTGTACATAAAGTGCCAAAGAGCATTAATTTATGGCAAAGTGCAAATACAGTAGAATAATCCTATAGACACACATCCAACCCAAAGAGAAAATTAGTGGTAGTCATGCTAAGAACTGTCTATGAGAAAAGCATGGCTGGGCAAGGCCTCTCTGTGAAATTGCAAGTGAACTGGACATAACACAGTAGTAATACAGGTCTACTTCGTCAGCATGAATTGGGCAGGTGCAGCGCTCCTTCCATGCTAATTAGGAGTTTTAGCTCTGACTATGCTGTCAGGACAAGAATTCTGTAATTCATCACTGCCACACACCTCCAGTCCTGGCACCAACTCTCCAGTTCTAGCACCAAGCTCCCTACTCTTCTGTTTTCTGTCCCTACTGGACCGGATTTGTGATGTTCCATTTTTATGCACATCACCACTGACACCCAATCAATGGCCTCAGCAGTGGCATGTGCAGACTGCTACCCCTGCTGAGGCCATTGAATGGTTGTCAACGGTGATGTGTGTGTAAACGGCATGTCACACTTCTCATCCAGCAAGGCCAAAAGCAGTGAAGGGAGATTAATGCTGGAACCGAAGAGCTAGTGACAGATAAGCCTTTTTTTAACCCTTGCATCTCCCTGGCCTTATGAAAAGGGGTTCTTTAGAGAAGCTCTTTAACTCTTAACGTTTTGAAGGCCACCTATACTCTGATCACAATGCCAAATGCCAAAAAAAAATGTGACTGTCATGATAAAAGTGATACATATAGAGGCATTTTCGTTCCAATGAAGTCATTTCATTAAGTTGGTCACTTTCTGGCTACTGTTGATCAATAAGTATGTAAGATTTTTATATGGCACTTACTAACATAGCCTTATATTATATATCATATTTCATAAGGTATTCTCCTTGCTGGTTATATTTTTGTTTTGTCCTCACAGAGGTCTTGTCCATAAAATTACTGGTGATGGAGGGACCAGGTAAATCACTCAGTCTCCTCCATTTCAATACACTGCTCCTGCCATCTGCACTTGTTGGGAGTTTAGTGCAAGTGTAGTGTGTTTTAATGGAGGAGACTGAGTGATTTGCCTGGTCATATGACCCTCCATCTTATTGACAGGACCTCTATGTGGACAACACAGAAGATCTGGCCAACAAGGCGACACGGAAACAGTATAGCTCCAATTTACTGCTATGGCCAATGCTTATTGTGAAAGGCCGAGATTTTTTTAAAATATTTAAATTTCTATAAAATATTAGTCTGAGTCTAGGTCCATAGCTCTTTCTAGGGCCTGTTTAAACAAGAATTATAGGACATTTTTTAAGCATTTCTCCTATATTCCGCCTTTAGAAGAAGGTTGATCACATTTTAATTTTTTTATTGAAATATTAAAAATGGATTAATATGTTAAGGGCATCTGTCACCAGAAACTTCACTGATAAACCAAGCACAGCTAGACTGAAATTCCACCTCAACGCGCGTTTCACCTGCTGGCTTTGTCAGGAGGTGAAACACGCGTCGAGGTGGACTTTTCAGTTTAGCGGTTCGATATTGCACTTCTATCATGTCACAGGGTATATACTGTTTGCACTGATTTTTGTTTAAATTTTTTTCTTTATTTATTTATTTGAGGACATGGTTTATCTTCTATAGCCCCAATATCATTCTGTCAATCTTTGTGCATCTTTGTACTGGAAGGTATGATATACCATTGATTCGCAGCTACCACATACTAGGTCGCAGTAAGGTCTCCTCCCATATATTTTTTATTTTAGGTATATTTCTGCACAGTTTTGGACAGATTATCATTATATATTCTACATAATTTTGTTTATTTATTTTTTATACACATGCCCGTTGTGACATGAGTGTAGATTGCACCGCTATGTGCTCTCTGCATTATTAGGGTTATCTTCAATAATATACAGCAAAATTGGATATTTTCTATATTTATTTGTGACTTTGGACTAATAAAATATGTGATATTGTTATATTTTGGCTCGCTCTGCTTTTTCTTTTGGTGCTTTAGGAGTTGTAGTGTGCAATGGCCAGCCTACTGTGCAGGAGTCAGTAACCAGGCCAGTTGTGAAATATAAACATCTCTCTTTACTGAATTGCAGAATGGGAGTTGTAGTACATCCAGTAATATCAAAACACTATTCCAACAGTAAAAATATTCCCAGATGTATGGGTTTGAGTAAGAAAGGGAATTACAGTACTCTTTCCTCTCTGTTTTCCCAGAGTCTCTCTGCAAAATCTAAGGCTAGCAATATTACTGGTTAACAATATGGCTGGCAGTATACAGGGTCAACATACGACTACCAGACCTTGTCCAGTGGCGAAGGGTGAATCAGCAATGTATGTCTTACAGCAGTAAAGTCTATCAGTTTTTATCAGAAAATACATTACTGATTCTAAAGCTTGGCCATGCAGAGTCTGGACTTTCTTGGTTCTTTCCTTTCACTCTCTCTCTCTTTCTGGAGTACTGTAGAAATGGTGAGGTCTTTCTTTCAGTAGATAATCCTCAGAGAAGGTGATTCTCTGTAATTTTGGTCTAGACCTATGAGAAGTGGAGCATGTGTAGCAGCTTTCTCTCTCTTCCTCTACTAGCAATCAACTAGCTAGACTGATCTAGAGCTAGATCAGGATCCATACCCAACTTCCTGCAGGGGGTGATTCAGGGTAATTAACCCTGTCTCATCTATGCTGGGTACATTACAAGGTATGAACACATAAAATAGCATTAAATAACATTTCATAATACTATATAACAAGAACAGTTTGCAAGTAGCCTGTTCTGGGGTACTAGAACTGCAGGGAAGGTCCAGCTGGGTCTTCAGCCCTAACATCAAGAGTTCTAAGACTGCACTGACGAAGCAAGGACCTAATGGAGGGATCTAAATGTTGGACCTAAATTGGGGAAACAGTGCTCCATTGTTGCTTGGTTTGTCTTGACCATTCTCTTGTGCTGTCTCTTTCATAATATAGTATATACTTACTTATGACCACTTTGGAAACATACAGTATGTATAGCCAATTATATGTATTTACTGTATTTTGCATACTTCACATGTAAATTGTATAGCAGTGTAACTACCATGATGTCACCTGTATTGTGGGTGTATATCTGTATTAAGCATTCTTGTCTTATTTGGATGATTTAATAAAAATGAATTAATGTCATTATGGTCTGTTGTACTCCGTCTTTACTTGTTTTGTTGATAAATTAAGGTTCATGAGGCACAGAATAATATTGCTGGGAATAAAATATGTTTATTGTATTGGTTTACTGTAAAAATATGAATTACATAAATATACTTACATGCACCTAACATCCATGTATTATACATTAAAATAAGTGCCAAGGACCATTTCAGTTGCAAATAATACTATTTATACTATTTATTGTGGTCCATGATTACAAATATAAACATGGAACATGGAAAATCTTGTTTCTTTAGTTTATTGATGTGTTTAAAAGTCTAATAATTCTAAACTGTGTACCTAAAGAAATCCCCATCTGTCATTAAAGGGGTTGTCCCACAAAAATATTCTACATTTTTCAAACCAGCACCTGGATCTGAATACTTTTTTAACTACATGTAATTAAAAATGTATTATAGCAACTGAGTTGTTCAATGAAATCTATCTGTATAGCGCCACCTGCTGCACATGCTCAATGCCATCCTTTAACTGTCACCAGCTGCAGCATAAGGACATGTCCCCTGAGAAAAGACACACCCACTGAGCTGCCAGGTTGAAATAAATCTAGTGGAGCAATTGTAGCAATGAATGGGAAGATATCTGGATCCATGTGAGGTACAGGGCTGGTTGTAGCTTTGTTAGAAAGATATTATAATGTTCTATATGATGTCTGATTCTCATTTTTCTACAGTAACCGTGGGATAACCCCTTTAACAACAGTGCAAAAATGCATTGAACAGCAAAGTGATGTCTGTTCATTAGGGATTTGACTCCTGTGCACAAAATATAAGTTTATTCAAAGGGTCCCCTAATGATAAGATGACAGGGTGTAGCTGTAATCAGTGGTTGAATACAGCCACAAGTTTTGAATTAACCCACAGCACCACTACAGGGGTAATGAAGTATTACATGGATTCTCACTAAATCAATGAGCAATCTGTGTAATGAATAGACATGCCAGGTCCTCCACTGATACTCTTTGTAGACACGGATAGAAGGAGTTGAATAGGGGACTCTTCTGCATTAAGTCTCTGATAGAGTTTTTGAAAATAGATTTTCTAAATCTGATAACCTCATTAAGGAATATCACACCCTGGTCATTAGGGGTTAATATTTCAAATGCTTTTAATGTTTGAATCATTGATGCCCCAAATATCTTCATATGGAACCTGCAATCCATTTCATCAGTGTCCAGCCAAGAAAGCATGAATCATTGCATGGATTGTGTTATTAAAGTTTGCTCTAACTTTTATATAGATTTTTTGTTTCTTCATAGGTTTTCTGGGAGTAAGATATTGTTGACCTGTCCTCAGGATAGGTCATCAATATCCAATCGGTGGATGTCTGACTCCTGCAGCCCTGGTAAGCACTGTTATCACCTGACAGTATGCCAAGCACAGTGCCTTTCATTCTGTAGCGGCTGTGCTTTGTATTGTTGCCAAAGCTCATTTACTTGAATGGGGCTCAGCTGCGCCTAGGCCATGTGACCGATGAACGTGATGTCACTGGACTAAGAATATGCAGCAGTGCTCACCAGAGTGATGTGGCCTCTTCAAACACCTGATAGGTGGGGATGCCGGGAGTCAGATATTATAAGGGTTTTTTTTTAGATATTTTTACTGATGACCTATCTTCTGGATAGGTTATCAGTATCTCATAGGTGGGGGTCCATCACCCGGAACCGTGGCCTTCTGTCAGCCTTCCCTAGGCCATGTGACGTCACATTCATCAGTTGCACGGCCTAGGTGCTGCTCTTCTCCATTGAAGTGAATGGGGCTGAGGGCGATACCAAACACATCCGCTATACAATGTATGGCACTGTACTTGATGAGCAGTCCGAGACACTACTGCGAGCACCAGTGCCTTTCCAAATAGCTGATTGGCTGGCGTCCTAGGTGTCGGACCCCCACCCATCAGATACTGATGACCTGCCTCGGAAAACCTTTTCAATGATCTACCCTTGAGGTTAGGACATCGCTATTCTAGTCCTGAAAAACCCCTTTATAAAAGACCTGTCACCGCTCCTGGCATGACACTCCCCATGTAATAACAATTCTGGAACATTTATTCTTATGGCTCTGTGTTGTGCCATTCCTTTATTATTTGTACTAGAAGTTATGAATGAATTGCTATTAGCCTTTAGTAAGGGTACAGAGGGGCGGTATCCAGTTGAGGGTGTGTACCTGCATAGTCTGAAAATGGCAGCACTGATTGGATAGAGTGAGTCTGTGCAGGTACACCCCCCAACTAGTTACCTCCCCTCTGTACCCTTACTGCAGACTGCTAGCAATTCATTCATAACTTCTAGTAGAAATAATAAAGGAATGGCACAACATACAGACATAAGAATAGATGCTCCAGAATTGTTATTACACGGGGAATGCATGTAGCTAATAAAACAGGCATGTCAGTAGAGGTGAAAGGTCCTCTTTAAGATGATCTCATCCTTCTATATGACAGTATTTGCTATTTTAGTAAGGCCAATTGATGTATGATCCTAGAATGGGTACTGATAACAATATCTGATATCTTCATAGAAAGAGAAGAAATGTAGAAGGCTAATAGTCCATAGACTTAGGAAATGAAGAGAATTAAGAGTTGTATTCATACGACTTTTCACAGTTTCTTAAGGGATTACATATTATTGCATCTGGCTGTTCTTACCGGCTTCAATGCATTCTGGAGTTAAACAATAGCGTTCCTTGTGAAAGTTAATAAGTCCTTGAGTGACTGTTAAAAAAAAATAAGAAGACAGATTTGCATTAGTTATCACCATGATGACATTTCGCAGAAAGCTGCATTCTGTAAAATACAAATACCTGCTCTGTGCACAGATCTGTAAAGTGAGGAACGTTCCCTTTTATGGCGATTACCATAGATATCACAACCTGGCTCCCCATTATCTCATACAGATGTTATTCATGTTCTGTTCACACATTTCCTGGAGCCATCAATGCGCCTTGTCTTCATTTTAGTATAAATATACTTTCTTGGATTTTTAAAATAAGTTTATTGAACTATTTGAACAGGTCATAAGGGCGTATGGCAGTGACAAGTATACAAAACAAGACTGCATGCAAATGTCATATATAAAAAATTGATATAGCATGCACCCGAATAGAACAGTATAAATTTAAAGTGAACATTCATTATAACACTATTTCGTCTTATTTAAAGATTTATCCGACTATTTGTAATTGATGACCTATCCCCTGTGGTTGTGAATGGTACTACAGCTCTGCTCTTATTCACTTAAAGGGGTTGTCCGCTTTTTTAGTATTGAAGATCTTGAAGGCCATGAAGAGAAGGAAGAACTCATACAAGCGCTGCCTTCTCTGCTCTGGTCGCAACCATTGCAGTGGTGAGCAGGGGTAATTACAACTATGGCGTCCCTATTCACTTCTATGGTACAGCTCTGTCTATTCGAGTGAATAGGAAGGACCTGTCCCATATGTCACGGACGTGTCACGAGTGGTCTTGCGTCTGGAATCAGACGTTCTGCGCGGCTTTCTAAGTGACAGGTTTGACAGGCTATTCCCTGTGGTTTGGGTGCTGTTCTCCACACCCCTTTCCCTCAGGTGTTGCCGCTTGGCAATTAGCTGTCTCCTACTTACCTCTTCCTCTCCCAGTATCCCTTGCGGTTTATATCTGCTACATCCCTGGTTGAGAGTGGTGTGGATCTCGGCTGAGATCCTGTTGCTGAGTTCTACTTAAAGTTAAGTGTTTTCCCTTCCTTTGGTTATTCCTGTTTGAGTTTCCTGTTCCTCCTTTCGCTTGGAGGAACGGGTTACTCTCTTGTGTCATTAGACTGCAGGGTGTTCTAGGGTTTACTCAGATTAGGTTCCTGTGTATGAGCTTTCCTACCACCCGGGTTAGTTCATACTGGTACCCAGCTAGGGCCTAGTCTTAGGGTCCCCTGCAGGAGGTGACCAGTTCCCTGGTTTTGTCTGTTCCCATCCCTCATACGCTCGGTGTGGCTTTTCCCCCCACACCCGAGCGTGACATTATAAACCGCCTCTAACAAAAATTTATGTCATTTTTGTGCTGACATGGATGCTATTACTACACTGGCTGAACGGCTGCAGGGACTCAGCTTGGAGGTGGCTGACATCCGCAACCAGATTCAGAGACCACAGGCTGGTGGTTCTGGGGGTGCTGAGTGTCAGGCCTGTTTGGAGCCTAAGGTCCCCCTCCCGGATAGATTTTCTGGGGAATGTGATAATTTTGTTCTATTTAGGGAGGCGTGCAAATTGTATTTCAGACTGCGTCCACATTCTTCTGGTAATGAGGAACAGAAGGTTGGTGTGGTCATCTCGCTGCTTAAAGGGGATGCGCAGTCATGGGCCTTTTCTCTACCGGCCGGATCGCTGTCTCTCCGGTCGGTAGATGAATTTTTCAAGACCCTAGGGATTATCTATGATGACCCGGATCGTATCTCCCTGGCGGAGACCCAGATACGTAACCTTTGTCAGGGTGAGCGGCCGGTTGAGACTTATTGCTCTGAGTTTCGGAGGTGGGCGACCAATACTGAATGGAACGATCCGGCTTTACGTAGCCAATTCTGTCAAGGTTTGTCTGAAAGGCTGAAGGACGCTTTGGCCTTTCAGGAAACCCCTGTGTCTTTGGAAGCCGCTATGTCTCTTGCTGTGCGCATGGATAGGCGCCTGAGAGAGCGATCTAGGGGCCCCCGCTCTCAGGACGTACTATCACATAGTGTACCAGCTTCCTATGACACTTTGGGTGAATATTCCCCTAGGTTGATGTCTGGGAATGAACCTATGCAATTAGGGGGAGCCACTTCTGTAGCCACCCGCAATCATCTTGGTAATAAAAAGGGTGTGTGTTTTTTCTGTGGTCAGAAAGGACACTTTATCAATGTATGTCCATGCTTCCTATCTCTAAAGGAGAGAAAAGAAAAGGGGGCGTTGTATTCTCATCTCACTCTTGGTGGAGTGGGTAGGGAGACTGGAAATGTGCATTTGTCTTCATCCTGCAGTACCCGTTTTCTCCTGACTGCCGAGGTGGCGCTAGAATCTAAGGTTGTGAAAATTGAGGTGTTTATTGACAGCGGGGCAGGGGTGAACTTGATTGATGCTCAGTTTGTCCGTATGCATGGATTGTCACCAAGTTCTTTGGATAAGAGGATTTCTGTGTTTGCCATTGATTCTGCACCTCTCTCTCAGAAGTGTTTGTCTCAGATGGTGCATGATATCAAATTAAGAGTGGGTGAATTTCATCAGGAGCTTATTTCATGTTTTGTGTTGGAAGGTCTTCCTGCTCCTGTGGTGTTGGGTTTACCGTGGTTAAGCAAACATAATCCGTCCATTGACTGGCATACTAGACAAATTGTGGATTGGGGCGATTATTGTGTTGACAATTGCCTTAATACATCTTTTTCTGCTTTAACCACTAAGACTCTTCCTTCTTTTATATCGGATTTCTCTGATGTATTTTCTGAAGGTGGATGTCAGGATTTACCCCCTCACCGGGAATACGATTGTCCTATCAATCTTATCCCTGGAACAAGATTGCCTAAATCTAGGCTGTATAACCTTTCTGGACCTGAGAGAACGGCCATGAAGGAATATATTGCTGAGAGTTTGGCCAAAGGACATATTAGGCCTTCCAAATCTCCTGTGGCAGCAGGGTTCTTTTTTGTTAAAAAAAAGGACGGATCCCTTAGGCCATGTCTGGATTTCCGTGAACTCAATAGGATTACTGTCCGTGATCCGTACCCCCTTCCTTTGATTCCTGACTTGTTTAACCAGATTGTGGATGCCAAGGTGTTCTCCAAGTTGGACTTAAGGGGGGCATATAATCTGGTCAGGATCAAGGAAGGGGATGAATGGAAGACGGCCTTTAACACTCCTGAGGGCCACTTTGAGAACCTGGTCATGCCTTTTGGGTTGACCAATGCTCCTGCTGTCTTCCAGCATTTTGTTAATGACATTTTTCATCATCTTGTGAAGAGGTATGTTGAACCTCTGGAGCCATCTCCCTTGCCACCCGCGCCTGTCTTGGTGGATGGTAATTTGGAATTTCAGATTGTCAAGATCATTGATTCTCGAGTTCTTCGTGGGACCCTTCAATATCTGGTTCATTGGAAGGGTTATGGTCCTGAGGAGAGGTCATGGGTACCGGCATCTGACGTGAATGCCAGTCGTTTGGTAAAAGCCTTTCACAGGTGTCACCCTGATAAAGTTGGTCCTGGGTGCCCGGAGGTCACCCGTAAAAGGGGGGGTAATGTCACGACTGGTCTTGCGTCTGGAATCAGACGTTCTGCGCGGCTTTCTAAGTGACAGGTTTGACAGGCTATTCCCTGTGGTTTGGGTGCTGTTCTCCACACCCCTTTCCCTCAGCTGTTGCCGCTTGGCAATTAGCTGTCTCCTACTTACCTCTTCCTCTCCCAGTATCCCTTGCGGTTTATATCTGCTACATCCCTGGTTGAGAGTGGTGTGGATCTCGGCTGAGATCCTGTTGCTGAGTTCTACTTAAAGTTAAGTGTTTTCCCTTCCTTTGGTTATTCCTGTTTGAGTCTCCTGTTCCTCCTTTCGCTTGGAGGAACGGGTTACTCTCTTGTGTCATTAGACTGCAGGGTGTTCTAGGGTTTACTCAGATTAGGTTCCTGTGTATGAGCTTTCCTACCACCCGGGTTAGTTCATACTGGTAGCCAGCTAGGGCCTAGTCTTAGGGTCCCCTGCAGGAGGTGACCAGTTCCCTGGTTTTGTCTGTTCCCATCCCTCATACGCTCGGTGTGGCTTTTCCCCCCACACCCGAGCGTGACAGGACGTTCCTGCAACAGGTTGCAGAAAGTCATGTAGGCTTGCACATGTGACATAATCTGACATGTTTTCCTTTTTGTGTTGTCCTTCCCCTATTTATTCCTGCTTCTACCACAGTTACTTGCGGTTTATAGTTTCAGTGGACATTGTGGTGGATTGGTGTGGTTCTCTCCTGAGATCCGGTTGCTTCCATTTTTTCTTAAGATAGGTGTCCTCTTTCCCTTTTGTGTTTACCTTGCTTTTCCCTGTTGTGTTATTTGGCCTTTTGGAGACTCCTGTTCATCCTTCCTGTTGGAGGATCGGGTAGACTCAGTCCTGTCAGTAATTGCAGGGTCCTATAGGGTCAGTTTGGTTTTAGGTTCCTGTGTATGAACTCTCCCACCTTTGAGGCCTGTTCATACTTGAAGTCAGGATTTGTGTCAGGGTTTCCTGCAGGAGGTAACCCTTTTCCTTCATTTGTTTCCAGGCCTCATCCCCTTCCCTCCTACGCTTGGTGTGGTTTTCCCCTCCACATCAGAGTGTGACACCATAGAAGTGAATGGGGACACCATAGTTGTAATTACCCTCGCTCATCACTGTAATTGCTACAACCAGTAGATAAACAGAGCAGAGAAGACGGCAATCGGACGAGTGCTGCCTTCTCTTCAAACAACTGATTGGCGGGGGTGCCAGGTGTTGAACCCTCACTGATCTGATATTAATTACCTATCCTGAGGTCACCAATAGTAAAAAGAGGAAAACTCCATTAAGGGGGTTGTGCAGTGCAAAAATATTGATGATCTATCCTTCAGGATAGGTCGTCAATATCAAATTAGCAGGGTTCTGATTCCCAACACCCCTGCCAATCAGCTGTTTGAAGAGGTAGCGGTGCTAGTGTGAGCACTGCTTTCACTTCAATATTACCTGCACGTTGTCTCCTTTGTAGAGGCGGCACAGTGTAATTACAACTGCTTGTCCCATTCAAGTCATATCTTTGCACTGCACACCCCCACATTTCTAGCCATACTGGAAACGTAGACCATCATCTAGTGTCATAAAGGAACTGTAATTTAAACAGAAGCACTTGAATAGATTTCTTCCACGGTCTATGGCAGAGTGTATTCTGGCTATCTATTACCATTATACAACACAGAAGAATCAGTAAAGGAAACACATGACAGTGATATCACTTCTACCACACACACAAAATAAAACCCACGAGGCAGCCCTTCAGGAGCACATCTGTAAGGAGTTTATAAGGGCCTGGAACATTTGCATTGCTTCGATGACTATATCAATAAAACAGAGATGCTTTTTTCCAGGTTCACTGAATTGCTGATTTGGGAATTTAGTTTATTTCAGATTTTTGAGCTGTATTTCTGCCATTTTATAAACAGAGGATAAACAAGGACACCCAGGAGCCTCCATTGCCTCAATTGGGCAAATGCAGCTATGACGAAATGTTCACATTAGAACAACAGCAACATGTTCCAGGTTGCCTCATATATCCTTCACACAAATTTATCTTTAAAAGAAATGTGTTACCAATATTTTTTTCTGTCAGTTAAAACCATGTTATAGCACATATACTTTTTCTAATCTGTTTTTATTTTCTGAGTGCAGATATTTGTATTCTATTTTCTGAACATGATTATGGGGGTGGCCATCTTGCCTGAGCTGTTCTTAACAGCATTTACAAAGCAATAAGAGACTTGCTTTACGGCAGCTGCATGGGCCACAGACACAATGGTTAGGAGGGAACTCAGTGACTTCTATGGGAGAGTTTTCTAGACATGCTCTGTGACCTGTGCAGAGGATATTGTACAAGGAAAGAAGAGATAAGCTGTGACAATCACCTGTTGTGAATGGTGGATCCTGTGCTATGTGTCATTCTAATCCTGGCTGTGATTATATCACCTCTGTGTATAGATAAGCAGTGTATAGATATAGGGGGAGATTTATCAATCTGATGTAAAGAAGAGTTGGCTTAGGCTACTTTCACACTAGCGGCAGGCCTGATCCGGCAGGTGAAGGGTGCTGCCGGATCAGGCCTGCCGCAGTGACATGTGTGGAGCCGGAACCGCGCTCCGGCCCCACACATGTCACACAGTACATACATACACATAAACATACACACACATATAGACAAACAAACACACATACATACTTACATGCTCCCCGGCAGGTCTTCGGAGCGTCAGAGGGACAGGACGGCTCACACAGGTCACGATTCCCCACAGTGCCCTCTGCTGGACGCCTGGTGGAATCGTCACCTGTGCGCGCCGTCCTGTCCCTCCGACGCTCCGAAGACCTGCCGGGGAGCATGTAAGTATGTATGTGTATTTGTATGTCTATATGTGTGTGTATGTTTATGTTTATGTGTATGTGTATGTCTCTGTCTGTATGTGCCTATGTGTAGCCAGATCCGTAATGAACTCCATTGAAAGTCAATGGAGGGCGGATCCGGTTACCATTATGGTCACACCAGACGGATCCACCCCCATTGACTTGCATTGGGGGTCATTCCGGATCCGTCTTGGTGCGGATGCCTGGACCGGAGAGCAAACCGCAGCATGCTGCGCTTTGTTCTCCGGTCTGAAGACGGAACGGAATGCTTTCAGGAGCATTCCGTTGTCTTCAGTTCAGTTTTGTCCCCATTGACAATGAATGGGGACAAAACTGAAGCGTTTTTTTCCGGTATTGAGCCCCTATGACGGAACTCAATACCGGAATTTTAAAACGCTAGTGTGAAAGTAGCCTTAGTTACCCAGAGCAACCATATTCCACCTTTAATTTTTCATAGCTCTTTTGGAAAATGAAAGGTGGAATCTGATTGGTTGCTATGAGCAAATAAGCCAGTTCTACTTTACACCAATTTGATAAATCTCCCCCATAGTGTCTAAGAAGTGTATAGATAAGCAGGTGACTGAAGTAAAGTGATCTGTACTGACCAAGAGGTGGCGCCTATTATTATTCTTAGTGACCAGTGCAAAAACTGCAGGAATTTAGTGTTTTTGTCTAAATACAGTATGGATATTGACATGGAATATAAAAAATATCATCACCGAAAATTGTTTAAAATTATGTTAAACATAAAAACATGATTTAAGCTATAGGTCATTTTCAGATGGCATATTTCCTTTAGAGAAAAGAAAAGCTTCCAGCATTTCCCGTCACTTTAAAAAAAGAGAGAACATTTGGTAATAAGTGAGGGGTTGGTTTCACCATCTTGACAGGAAGGCAAGAGTGGGCAATATATCATTCTCTTATGATGCCAATAAAAGTGATTTTTATTGCTTTTTACCTATCACAATCTACACACTGATCTGAAATATTATATAAAACAACTATATAAAACGTTAGGACTGGAGGAGAGACAGAATTTAACTCAATAACGTGAGATAGCTGCAGTCCACAAGATTGCATGCGACTCAGTAGACTGCAGCTGTAGATTCAAAGTTAAAACCAGTCAGCTGTGCTACAAAATGTCTCCATGTAGCCCAGGCTTAAAAAGTGAAGACTGATTGTTGGCGAGTCACCTAAACCATGTTTGCTTTAATTAGTCAAGATGGCCTATGTACAAAGCCAGATTATGGAACCATGTGATGGTCCCATAATTTAAATCGGCGTATATAAAATTTTTGCATCTTCAAATGCATGTCGTATTATTGAAATAAAAATGATGCTTTTAAGGGAGACTAGAGCATCTCGCCAAAAAACCTGGCATTCGGCACTGCAATTATTGAGTCACCAGACAGAAGCACATGGAGTATTACAAGCCCTGAGACTTGTCTCATTCAAGATCAGGTTTTATAACTACATAGGTTTTATAACTTACACTACCCTATCTTGCTGCAGGACGAGCGCTTATTGATAATTTAACTGTCATTTGTGTGCATCGACCTATGACACTGATGGATACATAGTTTATGGGGGGGGGGAATTGTTATCATTGTTTACACAGAGCAATGTGCTGATTATAATCAAGTGTCTTTCATTCAGATGTTGGCTGAGCAGGGTCAGTTATATATATATACGGGTCAGTTATGAGGAACAGGCATTGCTATGAACACTTGTTCCCAATAATTGGCCTGATATCGGGCAGTATAATATGGACTTTAGACTGATAGAACAGATCAAGGAGACAAAAAATTAAATTCCAAAAAATAATTCAAAATCATATGCGCAAATAGATTGAAATCAGAAGACAATACAAATAAGGAAGAAAAGATGAGTTGTCGAGCATATAGGGTGCAATGATGATCCAATACTAATTCTCAATTATAAATTTAACAGGCTTTAGTTGAACTCACAAAATCTAATTGTGGAGGATACGTTGAGCAGCACGTATTCCCATACATGAAACTTGGCTGTCAATGAAAGGATGACATTGTAATTAGGTAGTCTGGAACTGTTAATTATCAGTCAATTATTCCACATATATTGGTGCCAGAAGCAAGATAAACATCAAACATATGTCCTTTAAAATCAGTAGTCTTATCTAAAGCTGTTACACCTGACAACTACTGTAGGTGTTAGGGGCACATCCATGTCTAAAGTCCAAACATCCAAGTAAAGCTCTCAGCACCATGACCTGTGCAAAACAAACATGTATTGCTAGTAGTTCACATCACCATCAACTTTAACTGGCCTTTATACGGAGTACACATGGACCAATAACACTGTCACGGTCAATCATCTGCTAATGGTAAGCAGAGGGTGATCAGGCACAATCATCATGGCTGCACTGCTGTTAATGGCTAGCAGAGGGCAAACAGTCCAGGTCTTTAAAGGAACCCTTCAGCTGCAGACCCTCCATAAGTATCTTCAAGAAAATCTTCAAGGGGTTCATTTGTCCTTCCACCTCACTTGCAGGTGCTGGAATATTCTTTGTTGAAAAGAAAGACTATTCCCTCCTGACTTTTTGATTATCGAGATCTTAACAATATAACTGCAAACAATAGTTATCTTCTGTCTTTAATGCAAGAACTCCTCCAGCATCTGAAAGATACCCACATCTTTTCAAGCTCATTCTGAAAGCGGCCTATAATCTGGCCCATATTAGAAAAGTTGATGAATGGAAGGCTACTTTTCAGACATGCTATGGACAATTTGAAAACTCTTCAATGCCCCTGCTACCTTTCCACAATTTATTAATTACATCTTCTAGGACTTTTCAGATGTATTCTTTGTCTTCTATTTTGATGATATTCTAGTGTTTTCCTCTGTGGAAGAATATCACCAGCATCTGAAAAAAAGTTTCAAACCATCTCCAAACTCATAACTTGAGGAGTGTGAATTCCATAAAGAAACTACTGAATTTTTGGGTTTCATTATCTCCATTATAGAAGTTAAGATGGATCCCAAAAAGGCTCTTTATCAGAGATGCCCAACCTGCGGCCCTCCAATTGTTGCAAAACTACAACTCCCATCATGTCTGGATAGCCTACAGCTATCAGTCTACAGCAGGGCATGGTGGGAGTTGTAGGTTGAGCATCCATGCTCTAGATTATTGTAATGGCCAGTTACTTTAGCCTGGAAAGAGCTGCAAAACTTCCATGGCTTAAGTGGTCGAACCGAAAGAAATAACTAAACCGTGAAGCAATTTCCCAGGCAAAGGGGAATTGTCTGTATTACTATTAGCCTACAATAATACCTATCACTCTTCCACACAACAAACTCCATTTTTCTCTATGCTACCTTGACTGATCTACCTGACATCTTCACAGGATTGAATCTCAATTTAAAGGAGAACCTTACCAGCCTTAAACAATCTTTGGAAGAAGTTCAAAGACAGTATAACACTCAATCAGACAAACATTGTAAATATCCATATTTTTTTCACATAGAAGATATGATCTGGCTCTCTACTACCAACTGTTATTTGCCATCTATATCTCATGAATTAGCTCTTCTGTTCATTGGTTCATACAAAATTGTTTAACAGATCAATCCAGTGGCATTTAAACTCCAGTCTCCATCCTCCATGAGTATTCATCCTGTTTCCATGAATCTCTACTCGAACCAATGGTCCCCGCTATGAGTCTAGTACCAATTCATCAATTCATGAATCTCTGATTGTAAAAAACTATGAAAAATATGAGCTCCACAAGATTCTTGATGAGGTAAACAAGTTGGGGCTCTTTACAATATGTAATAGCATGTAATGATTTTGGACCTGAACAAAATTCATGGAAACCACTTCTCAATGTCCAAGCTTTACATGCGTTGGTCCCTTCTATGCTGAAATTAAAGGGACATCAATATCAGAATTGTGAGTTTTCCACACCTAGCACCCCCACCAATCAACTCTACTTGACTCGACTGTGGCCATAGACAGTGGATGGAGCTTACTGCTCTGTTTATGGTCTTATTTCTGCCTCCGGCAGCTGATCAGCCTGGTGTGGATCTGATCATGATGAATTATTCTAAAGATAGGTCATCAATATTTAGAGCCCGAAAAACCCTTTAAGAGTTTTGAACAAAACTGCATTAGAGAGATATTATAAAATGTTTGAGTTATTTTTAAATATTTTGGATAATTTAGTAATTTACATTTATTATATGGAAAAATGATAGGTGACTGCATTCATACAAGTCTTATATAAAAAGCATGTCAATAACATTTGATGTTATGGGGAACTGAAAGACCATCCCCAACAAGAGGAAACACAAATGGCTAAGGAACTTTTACCTGCCTGATCCTATTGTTCAGGATGTTGCCTATCACCTTTATAAAATCACATATGTATTTGCAGTGTTACGTACGCAGATATGCTTTGTAAAATAAAAAAACGTGGATGATTTGTCTTTACGTGATGCTCAGTGACTGAGCTAAGAAGTGGCTGGAATATTTTTGTGGGGTTTTTTGATTGTATTTTGATTAATTTGTGGGGAAAAATTAATTTTAAAAAGTTGTGATTTTTAAAAAGAATTGTACTTAGTTAACCAATATGTTGTGTATGTATTAACAGCCTAACTTCAAAGAGTTAAAGTCATAGTAACTACATAATTGTTTGCATATGCTCGAAACCCCAAAACTGGCACTGAAATGGTTAAGAGAGCTTGGCGTCATTAAGAATTCCCACTGGAAAATACATATACTGTAAATTATACCCCTTATGACAAAAACCTCAAACTTGTATATTATCGCCGCATATTTTCCATAAAATGCAGGAAAAAGCACTCTCAAATAGACAATTTCCCTGAGGGTCTTAGATTAATTACATGTTGCATAGTTTTAACCAGTGGAGGCATCAAAAGTGGAACATTGACTCACATGGAGTAACGTAGAGGTGTCTTCTTTTGGAGATACCTCTGCATATCATTTACCGATGGGGCATTGCTGCTAAGTCTCCTTACTCAGCTGGTCTCCTTAAGGGGAGAATAATGCCATAAAATGCATCATAGAAAATGATCAATCTGTAAATTCATAATGTAGCAATTACAGAAATTACACATATAGACACAGCAGACCTAGGTGCTTAGATGTGTTTCAGTCGCTTTCCTTAGGACTGCAGTGAGGTATTACAAATCACAAAAGGAACTATCACTAATACTATGCTAGACAGCCAATATACTCGTCAGATCTGATATGTTTCTGTAATGAATCTCATGGGAAGAGGAAGGGATGAGGTCACAGTGACCATGCGACACGCACTGAGCAGCCGAGAAATAAAAGGCATTTAGCAGTGTAATGTGATTGTGGCCGGTAATGTGGTTCTGTTGTCTTCTACTGTGTGAACTTCAGCCTGGCACAGATTCTGCAGAGCAATGCAAAAAGCTCTTGTCATATGTGGTGCGTTTGATGTGATTTCTGAAGAGCACTTCCTGTCACAAAGCCCGATTATCTGCTACATTACTTCAGATAGGGTCAGTCACGCCTCAGGAGACTGAAAAAATATTTTGACAGGCATAGAATGTGCCACAATAAGGGTCATTCATCAAAGACGTCTGCATGCAAAGCAAGGCCAGAAACCTGACGCACAAGCAGTACACTTGAGTTACGCTACCTACCTGTCTGCTTTGTCTATAGTCTAATTTTAACTGGGTAGTGATTCAGTTCTTGTGGGCTGCTTTATTGAAATATAATATATTTTAATAAACACTGGCTTACATGGTACATGATACATCATTAGCTCTTTGATATAGCAGATATTACAGATTTTAAATTTATTTATTCTATTACCTGAACATGATTATGGGGGCGGCCATCTTGCCTGAGCTGTTCTTAACAGCATTTAGAAAGCATTAAGAAAAGTGCTTTATGTCCGCCCCATGGTCCACAGACACAATGTCTGGAGGGGACCTCATTGACTTCTATGAGAGAGTTTTCGAGGCATGTTCTGCAACCTGTGCAGAGATCATTGTACAAGGAAAAGAATAGATAAGCTGTGACAATCACCTATTGTGAATGGTGGATCCTGACTTATCTATACAGAGAGGTGATATCATTACAGGCAGGGTTAGAATGACAGATAAGCAGCTAACTGCAGTAAAGTGATCTGTAGCAACTAAGAAGTGGTACCTGTTATTAGGCTTAGTGGCCAGTGCAAACACTGCAGGGTTTTATGTTTTCTGTTTAAATATAGATTTTCACTTGCAAAATTAAAAATATCATCAAAAATTCACTAAAAATATGATTAAAATGAAAGCATGATTTAAACAATAGGTTACATTTTCTTTAATGCAAAAAAATCAGATTGCTGAGTAGGAGAACTCCGTGTCTTCTGATACTAGGTATAAAGACCCCTGTGTTTTCAAGATGGGTATCCCCCACTTTTTCCCCACTGAAGAACCAACCATTTCTCAATTTTGCATCAACACAGCAATATGGAGTCTTGATTTATTTGCATGTTGTAGTTTCTCCATGTACCATTTTATTACTGTTGCTCATCGTTGACTTAAACATTTTTCTAGTACATGTTGAAATGATTATGGGGATACCAAATGTGTAGGGTTATGTTATTGGATATGACAGATGTTGCTTTGTTGTAGTTCTCACAATAGCATGACCTTTTTGTGTGTGTCTTTATAGCATCCCCTATAACTTTCTCCACTGGGTCCCATTGTCTGTTTCTCTGATTCTTTGTGCTTTTTAAGCAATGTATCAAGTTATACATTAATGTCATTAATGTTAAAGAGGTTCTCTGAGACTGAAAAAAAGGACTCATACTGTATGTCATGAGCGCAACAGGTCCAGCTCAAGCCCCTGTCTCAGTTGCTTCCAGTTACCGATGCTGACCACTTAATGGCCTCAGCAATGACCAGCACAGGTTCCACACTACCACTGAGCTAAGTGGTCATGGGAACTCAGCACTGGAACTGGAGCACTCAGGACAGGTGAGTCTTCTTTTAACGTTTATACCCAGTCTGGGCCCCTGACCATGTGTGTCTGTTCTTGGAGAACTTTTTAAATGGTTTAGTACAGAAATTTTAAAAAAAGGGAATGTGATATACAGTACTAACATAACAAGTACTGCTTACCCAGAATATTCCCCGCCAATCCACCACCACTGCTCTGGTGCTTGGCTACAGTTGTCATGTGTAGGAGGCTGTTATCCAGCAAATTGTTCCTCCAGGTGACCAAAATGTCCAATTAAATTCACCTAAGCAAAGTAGGTATGGGTCCACTTCAATATCATCTCAGTCAACATGACAAGATGACCACGCAAGAACCTTATGTCACCCTGCACAATGAATATACTCTATCACCTCTGCCCCAATATACTGAAACAAGTATAATGTAGACTTATTAGTATACTTAGTATATATTAGTGGGATTGCACGAGTGTATATTGCTGAGTTTTTTTTTTTATTTTATTTTATCACTCATTATCATTATACAAAATGTAAAAGGGTATTTCCATCTCAACAATTACACATTTTACATCAGGATACACCATAAATGACTGATCCCGGCCTACTTGGATGTGCCATCCAAAGGTGATCAGAACTAGAGAAATAACTAAGCAGGCTGAGCTATGCCGTTTCTGTAGCTCCTATACAAGCAAATGGGAAATACTGAAACACAGAAAGCTATTCTATATTGTTATCTCCCAATATATGGAAACAATGTAGCTCGCAGTGTTGCGCTATTTCAGTAACTCCCATTCACTTGTATAGTAGCTACAGAAGCAGTGTAGCAGAACACCCACTTCAGCCCTTTCTGTGGCTCTGACCACCTCTGGATGTCGCATTCAGACGAGACAAGGTTAAAGGGGGGGGGGATCAAGTTCTAAAATGGAAATCCCTCTTTAAGGTCAAAAATATTCATTACTAGTAAAAACATCAAACATATAACACTGACTTCTCCCTGAAACACATGAAACTGTAAAATATTAAATTACATGACATTTTTAAACCAGGGTTTCCCAACCTGTGGCTCTCCTGCTGTTGCAAAATGACAACTCCTAGCATGCCCTGATAGTCTGCAACCTGTGAAGGTTGTATTTTTGCACATCTGGAGAGCCACAAGCTACGAAACATTGATGGTCAGAGGTGGGGTCTTTCCATTGAATCATAATCTTTATTGCTTTCATTATACACACAAAACATATAATCAATAATATAATAGATTATGTGACCCAACTTACAAAAAAATTAACCCTAATGGCAAGTGATTTGCTATGAAGCCAGCTGTAAATTGTGCTGTCTTCTGCTGGAGCTTCAGGGCCCATTATGGTGTCAGAACTTGGGTCACTGGAGGATCTCCTCCTCCTGATCACTAGCTCCCTAATGTAAACTAGTGTAATAAAGGAACTGACACATGGTTTGGAGATTGTGATTCTCTTCACACCTAAGCATTTGTCCATGATCAGAGCCTTTCCAGGTAGAACTTTCAGACTTTGTATGTTGAAGGAAAGTTTTCCTTCAGAATGGGCTAACTTTTTCTATGAATACAAAAGCAATATTGCAATTTATATTGTCCATTATCAAAGATCTGCAGAACTTACTAACAGCTCATATTTAGGCATGAAGAGAAAGAAAAAGCTTACGCAGATTTTATTGGGAATGTTGTAAGTTTGGATTGCACAATGGAGCTGGAACATTGTTTGGAATTGATCCCATGGAAGTGTTGGAGTTATTACCTCCTTTGCACAAGAAAGACATAGCAGAGCTTGAGAGGGTAGAGGAGGGCAACTAAAGTAATAACTGAAATGGGTGGACTACAGTACCCAGAAAGAATATCAAAATTAGGGTTATTCAGTTTAGAAAAAAGATGACTGAGGGGAGATCTAATAACCATTAGAGATGAGCGAGTAGTGTTCGATCGAGCTGGTATTCGATCGAATACTACGCTATTTGGCATACTCGATTTCGTTCGAGTATAACGGCGATGGCGCACTTAGAATTCGTTTCCCCTCCCACCTTCCCTGGCGCTCTTTTTCCACCAATCAACATGCAGGGGGGGTATGACAGGCACGCTGAGCACGCTGGCAGCGCGAAAACGGCGTCTACATGCATTGGCTGGAAAAACCATGTGACCTCGAATATTAAAAACTCAGCTCTTCCTGCTCGTACGCATATGCTGCGTGAACTTAGTCAGGGACAGAGGCTGGAGAAGGGACAGACAGATTTTAGCTGTTGGATAGGCAGGAGCGTGATTAAAAGCCCTTATCAGGGCTACTACAGTGGACTTCAGTGATAGCTTACTACAATATAGACTTTACAGAGAACGGCTGCTGTATTCAGGGATAGCTGCTGGAGTAGGGACAGAGAGAGGCATTAGTGGTGGTATTAGGTGCTCTGCTACATACCAAACTATATTTGACACTACTGCTGTGTACCTTGAAAAATACAATATATAGGCCTTAACTGGCAACTTGCACTGTGCGTTACTCTTGCAAAGTAATTTCTCATAACTGTGTTCATACACACCCGTCTGATCACTCAGTACACGGCTGTGTTACCTTGAAAAATACAATATATAGGCCTTAACTGGCAACTGTACTGTGAGTTCTCTTGCAAAGTAATTTCTCATAACTGTTGTTCATACACACCGTCTGAATCACTCAGTAGCACGGCTGTGTACCTTGAAAAATACAAATATATAGGCCTTAACTGGCAACTGCACTGTGCGTTCTCTTGCAAAGTAATTTCTCATAACTGTTGTTCATGACACCACCGTCTGATCACTGAGTAACACGGCTGTGTACCTTGAAAAATACAATATATAGGCCTTAACTGGCAACTGTACTGTGGCGTTCTCTTGCAAAGTAATTCTCATAACTGTTGTTCATACACACCGTCTGATCACTCAGTACACGGCTGTGTACCTTGAAAAATACAATATATAGGCCTTAACTGGCAACTGTACTGGTGCGTTCTCTTGCAAAGTAATTTCTCATAACTGTTGTTCTACACACCGTCTGATCACTGAGTACACGGGCTGTGTACCTTGAAAAATACAATATATAGGCCTTAACTTGGCAACTGTACTGTGCGTTCTCTTGCAAAGTAATTTCTCATAACTGTTGTTTCATACACACCGTCTGATCAACTCAGTACACGGCTGTGTACCTTGAAAAATACAATATATAGGCCTTAACTGGCAACTGTACTGTGCGTTCTCTTGCAAAGTAATTTCTCATAACTGTTGTTCATACACAACCGTCTGATCACCTGAGTACACGGCTGTGTACCTTGAAAAATACAATATATAGGCCTTAACTGGCAACTTGCACTGTGCGTTCTCTTGCAAAGTAATTTCTCATAACCTGGTGTTCATACACACCGTCTGATCACTCAGTACACGGCTGTGTACCTTGAAAATACAATTATAGGCCTTAACATGGCAACTGCACTGTGGTTCTCTTGCAAAGTAATTTCTCATAACTGTTGTTCATTACACACCGTCTGATCATGAGTACACGGCTGTGTACTTTGAAAAATACAATATATAGGCCTAACTCGGCAACTGTACTGTGCGTTCTCTTGCAAAGTAATTCTCATAACTGTTGTTCATACACCGTCCTGTCATGAGTACACGGCTGTGTACCTTGAAAAATACAATATAGGCTTAACTGGCAACTGTACTTGTGCGTTCTTTGCAAAAGTAATTTCTCATAACTGTTGTTCCTACACACCGTCTGATCACTGAGTACACGGCTGTGTACTTGAAAATACAATATATAGGCCTTAACTGGAACTGCACTGTGCGTTCTTTGCAAAGTAATTTCTTCATAACTGTTGTTCTACACACGGTCTGATCACTGAGTACACGGCTGTGTACCTTGAAAAATACAATATATAGGCCTTAACTGGCAACTGTACTGTGCGTTCTCTTGCAAAGTAATTTCTCATAACTGTTGTTCATACACACCGTCTGATCACTGAGTACACGGCTGTGTACCTTGAAAAATACAATATATAGGCCTTAACTGGCAACTGCACTGTGCGTTCTCTTGCAAAGTAATTTCTCATACTGTTGTTCATACACACCGTCTGATCACTGAGTACACGGCTGTGTACCTTGAAAAATACAATATATAGGCCTTAACTGGCAACTGTACTGTGCGTTCTCTTGCAAAGTAATTTCTCATAACTGTTGTTCATACACACCGTCTGATCACTGAGTACACGGCTGTGTACCTTGAAAATACAATATATAGGCCTTAACTGGCAACTGTACTGTGCGTTCTCCTTGCAAAGTAATTTCTCATAACTGTTGTTCATACACACCGTCTGATCACTCAGTACACGGCTGTGTACCTTGAAAAATACAATATATAGGCCTTAACTGGCAACTGTACTGTGCGTTCTCTTGCCAAAGTAATTTCTATAACTGTTGTTCATACACACCGTCTGATCACTCAGTACACGGCTGTGTACCTTGAAAAATACAATATATAGGCCTTAACTGGCAACTGTACTGTGCGTTCTCTTGCAAAGTAATTTCTCATAACTGTTGTTCATACACACCGTCTGATCACTCAGTACACGGCTGTGTACCTTGAAAATACAATATATAGGCCTTAACTGGCAACTGTACTGTGGCGTTCTCTTGCAAAGTAATTTCTCATAACTGTTGTTCATACACACCGTCCTGATCACTCAGTAACGGCTGTGTACCTTTGAAAAATACAATATATAGGCCTTAACTGGCAAACTGTACTGTGCCGTTCTCTTGCAAAGTAATTTCTCATAACTGTTGTTCA
>ONZH01001967.1:0-94017 GCA_900303285.1 Rhinella marina
AAAATTTTGTGGAGGCCCAAGAGGTGAGACCTGTTAAAAATTTTGTGGAGGCCCAAGAGTGAGACCTGTTAAAAATTGTTGTGGAGGCCCAAGAGGTGAGAGGTGAGACCTTGATAAAATTTTGTGGAGGCCCAAGAGGTGAGACCTGTTTTTGTGGAAAAATTTTGTGGAGGCCCAAGAGGTGAGACCTGTTAAAAATTTTGTGGAGGCCCAAGAGGTGAGACCTTAAAAATTGTGGAGGCCCAAGAGGTAAAATTTTAAAAATGTGGAGGCCCAAGAGGTGAGACCTGTTGTGGAGGCCCAAGAGGTGAAAAAAATTTTGTGGAGGCCCAAGAGGTGAGACCTGAGACCCAAGAGGTTAAAAATTTTGTGGAGCCCAAGAGGTGAGACCTTTGTGGAGGCCCAAGAGGTGAGACCTCTTAAACATTTTGTTAAAAATTTTGTGGATGCCCAAAGGTGAGACCTTGTGGATAAAATTATGTGGAGGCCCAAGAGGTGAGACCTGTTAAAAATTTGTGGAGGCCCAAGAGGTTGAGACCTTAATGGGCAAGGAACTAAAATTTTGTGGAGGCCCAAGAGGTGAGACCTGTTAAAAATTTTGTGGAGGCCCAAGAGGTGAGACCTTGATAAAATTTTGTGGAGGCCCAAGAGGTGAGACCTCTTAAACATTTTGTGGAGGCCCAAGAGGTGAGACCTGTTAAAAATTTGTGGATGCCCAAGAGGTGAGACCTTGATAAAATTATGTGGAGGCCCAAGAGGTGAGACCTTGATAAAATTATGTGGAGGCCCAAGAGGTGGAGACCTCTTAAACATTTTGTGGAGGCCCAAGAGGTGAGACCTCTTAAACATTTTGTGGAGGCCCAAGAGGTGAGACCTCTTAAACATTTTGTGGATACCCAAGAGGTGAGACCTCTTAAACATTTTGTGGAGGCCCAAGAGGTGAGACCTCTTAAAAATTTTGTGGAGGCCCAAGAGATGAGCCATAAATATATAAATTTTTCTTATGTAAGTGTAAGTGTAGGACGCCGAGGGATCGGGGAGGACAGGGGTACGGTCTGCCAGGTACTCCCGCAACATCCGCCGATACTTGTCCCTCCTGCTGATAGCGGGCCCCGCAGTGATGGAAGTTGCACGAGGGGGTGCCATGAACGTGTCCCACACCTTGGAGAGTGTTCCCCTGGTGGCTGTGGGCCTGATTGATGTTGTGGGACTCTGGGAGACCCTCTCCTCTCTGCCGCCAGCGATGGTGGGTGGGAAAATCTCCATCATGTTCTGCACGAGTTCCCTCTGGTATTCCAGCAATCGATTCGTCCTCTCCTCTACCGGAATAAAAGAAGAGACGTTATCTTTATACCGGGGGTCCAGGAGTGCGAAGACCCAGTACAGTTTGTTCTCCACTATCCGGACAACACGTGTGTCCCGGGAAAAGCAGCCCAGCATGAAGTCAGCCATGTGTGCCAGACTCTGAATAGGCATGACGTCACTGCCCCCACCAGAAGGATCACTTGCCATTTCCTCCTCTTCCTCTTCCGCCTCCTCTCCGCCCCATCCGCGCTGAACCAATGGACGCACACAGCCTGACTGCTACCCTCGCCGCCAGCATCCTCCTCCTCTTCCACAGCCACCTCCACGTCGTCCTCCTCCTCCTCATCCTCCTCCTCCTCCTGCAACTGCTACCGAGAAGCAGACAAAAGTGTGGTCTGACTGTGTAGCTCCGTTGCGTCTCCTCCTACCCCCGTCTCCTCTGCGTGCAATGCGTTCTCCCTTATTGCGATGAGTGATTCTTTAAGGACGCATAGGAGCGGGATGGTTACGCTCACTATAGCGTCCTCGCTGCTGACCTTCTTGGTGGACTCCTCAAAGATACGCAGTACATCGCATATGTCTGCCATCCATGGCCACTCGTGGT
The DNA here is from genome assembly GCA_900303285.1 of Rhinella marina. NCBI lineage: Eukaryota > Metazoa > Chordata > Amphibia > Anura > Bufonidae > Rhinella > Rhinella marina. Next base: position 1,910 of record ONZH01001967.1, read on the forward strand.
TGGCAAACTGAGGGAGCTGAGTTGGAGGCACGCGTGGATTCATAATCTGGTACTCCATCAATGCTCTCTGCTGCTCACACACCCTGGCCAACATGGAATAGGTGGAATTCCAGCGAGTCGGCAGGTCGCACAACAGCCGATGTTCAGGCAAATGGAGGCGTTGCTGGAGTTTTTTTAAGCTAGCAGCAGCTACAGTTGACTTCCGAAAGTGAGCGCACAAGCGCCGCACTTTCACCAGTAGCTCTGCCAGGTTGGGGTAAGTCTTTAGAAATTTTTGGACTACCAGATTAAAAACATGGGCCAGGCATGGTACGTGATTGAGTTCGGCAAGCTCCAGAGCCGCCACCAGGTTTACGGCCGTTATCGCACACGACCATGCCTGGTCCTAGCTGCAGCGGCGACAGCCACATCTCCGTCTGCTGCAATATGGCGTCCCTCACCTCTGGGGCGCTGTGCTTCCTGTCGCCCAAGCTGATGAGCTTAAGCACCGCCTGCTGACGTCTCCCCGCGCCAGTGCTGCAACGCTTCCAGCTAGCGGCTGAGGGCGATGTTAAGGCAGAGGAGGAGGAGGAGGAAGAGGAGGGGGGTGTATCAGAACCCATGCTGGCAATCTTGGGCGGGGGTGGTAGGTAGGCCGTCTCTGTTTGCGACCCCGTCCCCGCTTCCACAACATTCACCCAGTGTGCCGTCAAAGAAATGTATCGTCCCTGGCCGCAAGCGCTTGTCCACGAGTTGGTGGTCAAGTGGACCTTTGCGCTGACTGCGTACCTCAGGGTCCGCCTGATGTTACGCGACACGTGCTGGTGCAGGGCGGGGACGGCACTCCGGGAAAAGTAGTGGCGGCTGGGGACGGAATAGCGAGGTGCGGCAGCCGCCATCAGGTCGCGGAAGGCCTGCGTCTCCACAAGCCTAAACGGCAACATCTCCAGGGCCAGCAGTTTGGAGATGTGGCAGTTTAAGGCTTGGGCTTGGGGGTGACTCGAGGCGTACTTCCGCCTGCGGTCGAACGCCTGCGAGATGGACAGTTGTTGGGACGAGGAGTGTGAAGGTGCAGGCGAAGAGGCGGGGGAAGGGGAGGCTGAAGGAGAAGGCCCCAAAGTAGCCGAGGCAGAGGCAGAGGCAGATGTGGAGGTGTCCTGGCTGGAGGTCTGGACCGCAGTGGCAGCACACAACAAAGGGGAAGAGGCAGTGGCAGCAAGACCGGGCACAGGTTGTATTGCGTTTGCTCTCTCCCACTCAGCCCAGTGCTTGACTTCCAAGTGACGCCGCATGCCTGAGGTGGTCAGATTGCTCTTCTCAGAGCCCCTACTCAGTTTTGAGTGGCAGAGTGTGCAAACCGCGCTCAGTTTGTCATCCGCACAAACATTAAAAAATCTCCACACCACAGAAGTACGAGGCCTCGATGGGGGAGTTTCGCGCGACTGCCCGCTGCCGGGAACAGCTTCGGCCCTGCTGGCTGTGGCCTCACTTCTCTGTCTGGACTGTCCTCTGCCTATCGACATCCCTCTGCCTCTGGACATCCCTCTGCCTCTGGACATCCCTCTGCCTCTTGCTGCCTTTTTCGGTGCTGCGCAGACCACCACCTCTCCACTGCTTTCCTCGCTGGACATCACCCCTGGCCAAGTGGGGTCGGTCATTGCGTCATCCACCACCTCCTCTTCCACTTCCTCACTCGGCTCCTCCTGCTTCCCACTGGACATTCCAACAGCCTCCCTTGATGGCAACTGCGTCTCATCATCATCATCGCTCATGATAACAGATGCTGGCTCAGGGTCCACATCAGCAGGAGATGGCGAAAACTCAAGTGTTTGGGCATCACTACAAACAAATTCCTCTGCTAGCTCCTGGGATTCTTCCGGCACATCTGAAAAAGGACCCGAAAAGAGCTCCTGGGGGGGTCAATGGTGGGATGACTCTGTTGGCCAGGTGTGGAGGAAGGAGGGTCAGAGTGAGACTGTGCGGATGACTGGCTGGTGGACAACTGTGTGGAAGCGCTATCGGCTATCCATTGCACCACCTGTTCAACCTGCTCAGGCCTCAACAGCGGTGTAACCCGCCCCCTGCTTAACTGTCCCATAAAGGCAGGGATTCTGGATGAGCGGGATCCTGGCTGACCCTCACCAGCACGCATTGTATCCCCACTGGCTTCAACAAGGCCCCCAACTGCATTTCCGCGCCCCCGTCCTCGTCCACGTCCTATTCCGCTAGCCCCCCTCCGCATTTTATTTTTTTTGGTTACAATATTTTGCCTTCACAGCCGTGAAATTATTTTGCAAGAGAACGCACAGTACAGTTGCCAATTATAAGGCCTATATATTTTATAGTTCAAGGTACACAGCCGTGTACTAACTGTTCAGACGGGGGGTATTAACACCAGGTATTTAAATTAGTTTGCAAGAGAACGCACAGTACAGTTGCCAATTATAAGGCCTAAATATTTTATAGTTCAAGGTACACAGCCGTGTACTAACTGTTCAGACGGTGGGTATTAACACCAGGTATTTAAATTAGTTTGCAAGAGAACGCACATTACAGTTGCCAATTATAAGGCCTAAATATTTTATAGTTCAAGGTACACAGTCGTGTACTAACTGTTCAGACGGTGGGTATTAACACCAGGTATTTAAATTAGTTTGCAAGAGAACGCACAGTACAGTTGCCAATTATAAGGCCTAAATATTTTATAGTTCAAGGTACACAGCCGTGTACTAACTGTTCAGACGGTGGGTATTAACACCAGGTATTTAAATTAGTTTGCAAGAGAACGCACAGTACAGTTGCCAATTATAAGGCCTAAATATTTTATAGTTCAATGTACACAGCCGTGTACTAACTGTTCTGACGGTGGGTATTAACACCAGGTATTTAAATTATTTTGCAAGAGAACGCACAGTACAGTTGCCAATTATAAGGCCTAAATATTTTATAGTTCAAGGTACACAGCCGTGTACTAACTGTTCAGACGGTGGGTATTAACACCAGGTATTTAAATTATTTTGCAAGAGAACGCACAGTACAGTTGCCAATTATAAGGCCTATATATTTTATAGTTCATGGTACACAGCCGTGTACTAACTGTTCAGACGGTGGGTATTAACACCAGGTATTTAAATTATTTTGCAAGAGAACGCACAGTACAGTTGCCAATTATAAGGCCTATATATTTTATAGTTCAAGGTACACAGCCGTGTACTAACTGTTCAGACGGTGGGTATTAACACCAGGTATTTAAATTATTTTGCAAGAGAACGCACAGTACAGTTGCCAATTATAAGGCCTATATATTTTATAGTTCAAGGTACACAGCCGTGTACTAACTGTTCAGACGGTGGGTATTAACACCAGGTATTTAAATTATTTTGCAAGAGAACGCACAGTACAGTTGCCAATTATAAGGCCTATATATTTTATAGTTCAAGGTACACAGCCGTGTACTAACTGTTCAGATGGTGGGTATTAACACCAGGTATTTAAATTAGTTTGCAAGAGAACGCACAGTACAGTTGCCAATTGTAAGGCCTATATATTTTATAGTTCAAGGTACACAGCCGTGTACTAACTGTTCAGGCGGTGGGTATTAACACCAGGTATTTAAATTAGTTTGCAAGAGAACGCACAGTGCAGTTGCCAATTATAAGGCCTATATATTTTATAGTTCAAGGTACACAGCAGTAGTGCCAAATATAGTTTGGTATGTAGCAGAGCACCTAATACACCACTAATGCCTCTCTCTGTCCCTACTCCAGCAGCTATCCCTGAATACAGCAGCCGTTCACTGTAAAGTCTATATTGTAGTAAAGCTATCACTGTACTGCACTATAGTAGCCCTGATAAGGGCTTTTAATCACGCTCCTGCCTGTCCAACAGCTAAAACCTGTATCTCCCTTCTCCAGCCTCTGTCTCTGACTAAGTTCACGCAGCATATGCGTACGAGCAGGAAGAGCTGAGTTTTTAATATTCGAGGTCACATGGTTTTTTCAGCCAATCCATGTAGACGCCGTTTTTGTGCTGCCTGCGTGCTCAGCGTGCCTGTCATACCCCCCCTGCATGGTGATTGGTGGAAAAAGAGCGCCAGGGAAGGTGGGAGGGGAAACGAATTCTAAGTGCGCCATCGCCGTTATACTCGAACGAAATCGAGTACGCCGAATAGCGTAGTATTCGATCGAATACCAGCTCGATCGAACACTACTCGCTTATCTCTACTAAGCACCAATCCTGTGGAACACTCCCTATCAGTATAGAGTCCTTAAATATCAGAAATAAGGGTTTGGCTATGACATTACTTAATCCTCTTAGGGTACGGGGGTGTATGCCATCTGGTCCTGGCGATTTGTCTATTTTAATCTTTTTAAGACATCTCTGTACTTCTTCCTGGGTCAGACAGGGCACTTTTAATGGGGAATTTACTTTTATATTCTGCATTTCATCTGACAGTTTATGTTCCTCAGTGAATACAGTGGAGAAAAAGATATTTAGTAGCTTTGCTTTCTCCTCATCACTCTCTGCAACTCCCCTCTCATTACTCTGTAAGGGTCCGACACCTTCAGGTTTATACTTTTTACCATTTATATAATTAAAGAACATTTTAGGATTAGTTTTACTCTCTTTGGCGTTTCTTGTAGTACTCTCTGTGCACACCTATTCTTCTTTTCAGGGAATTCTATGGTTTCAAGGTCCTCATGTCTGATGATGGTTGAAGTGCTCTTGATGTTGAAGGTTTTAGGGTGTAAGGCAGGGTCCCTTGGTGAAGCTGAGGTTGTCGGTGCAGTGTAGTGATGCACAGAATATAAAGACCAGGTAAAGAGCAAAATGGTTCTTTACTAAAGAATTAAGTTGGAGCACATCAGTTACAGTTCTTAGCATGTAATGTACTGGCAGGTGGTGACACCTCAGCACAGGTAGTTAATAGGCCAAAGTGTTTGTTTAGAGCAATCCCTCTTACACTGCACTTCTCCAGCTCGCTTGTACATAAATATCCAGGCATGGGGTGTAACACTTCTTTTTTAGCAGGAACAATGGACATTTTTAAAAAGGGTTTAGATGGATTCTTAAAATTAAATTACATTAATGCTCATGAAAATGAGTCTCACTTCCTTCTGGGATTCACGTCCCCACCTATCCCCTTGTTGAACATGATGGTCTTTTTCAACCGTATTAACTATGTAAATATGTAATGCAACCACAGGGTGGACCCTAAACATCGGACTATGTTCTTCTCCTTTTTTGAACAGGTTGTCGTACTTACAATGTATGTATCCACTGAGTCCTCTGCGGGATGTGGTATTTTATGCAGATCAATTTGATCTTGGTGTGTTCAGTCACCAGAAAAAAAAACAAAAAACTCCTGAACACATTACAATGAAGACCTAATGGTAATTTTATGACAACAATTCTCCAAAGACTTTTGGGGGCCATTTATCATTTACGGTTGCTTTTGTGTAAGTTTTAAATCTGTCTGTATTTACCATACAAAAATATATTTGTAACCCCTTTTTATAGTGTACTGTTACACTGCAGTGGGAAGCTGCATTTACAGCACTAAAATTGGGCTATTCATCCCCATAAAAACAGGCAACAAACAAGCCCTGTGTAGCCTGATCCTGCAGTAACAAATGGCAATTCTATAATTTATTTGTACTTTTTTTGTACAAAGTTTATTATTTACCTTAATTGATACTAATCTACTCCACAGATTCTGCATATGTTCAATGGACCACTGATGCAACTGTTCTGTATTTTTGACCCACACCTGGTTTTGGCTCACAATAACTGATGGAAATAACTCATCAAATAACTGATGTGTGAACAAGCCCTTAGTTTGCTGTTCACTAAAATTCCTAAGTCCTTTTCCATGTCAGTTATCCAGTGTTTTACCATTTAGTATGTACTTGTGACTTGTATTATTCCTTCCTATGTGCATAACCTTACATTTGTCAGTGTTAAACCTCATCTGCCACTTCTCTGCCCAAGCCTCCAATCTATCCAGATCCATCTGTCCTTCCCTGTGTTAATTACTTTACACAGATATATATATATATATATATATATATATATATATATATATATATATATATATATATATATATATAATTTTTTTTTTTACTGGATGCCTCTGTACAGAATATCAATGGGCATTTTGCATTGGTTTATTGTGTAAAATATTTTACTGGCTATATTTCAGCTCTCTTCCCCTGATCATGTCTACAGGTGAGCCCATTGGGGATTAATATTTAAATATGTTTGATTATTTGGAGCCTTTATTCATTATGGGACATCCCTTTTGTATATTATTATGTAACTAGATATAGATTTGGTTACATGTAACCTTTATTTTACTACCTGGTCTCACCTTTAGGGTAAATGCACACGATCAGGATTTATCTGCGGACAATCCGCACTGAAATCCGCAGGTGTTCTCAGTGATTTGCGTGCGGATTTGCGCGCTGATTTTTTTCCCTTACCTCTATATACAAGAAACACCCTCTTTTACATAATTTCCTGTGACATAATATTGTCCCACCCTTCTTCTTCTCCATACTCCATTTTGAATCATGGTCAGTCAGTGGAGGGTCTTTACCACGGCCATTCAGTTAGACCCAGCCACAGTTGATTCTGTGATTAAGGCATGCTGTGTACTTCACAACTATGCTCGCGAATATAGTCAAGATATAGACATGGAGTTACAGATGCCAGTTATTAACACAGCCATCAACTAGGGCCCAGGACGTCCTACAAATTCGGGTGTCCACGTACGAGATACCTTTGCAGACTACTTCATGTCTCCTGAAGGTGCCGTACCCTGGCAATACTCCTGTGTCGGTGGTGTGCAGGCTGTCCAGCGGTTTTTGTCTTCTTAGAATTGACGCTCTTGACATTTGCATGGACTTCAGATTTATTTTTTCTTGAAGTATTACCTTCAGATTATTTTAAATCATAATTTTCAAGTAAACTAATTTAAAATTGAATATTCTGTGTTTGTGATTTTATAATGCAAAAGCAACCTGTAATCAAGGAAACAAGCTTCATCATACTCTCTGAGAGCCTTTCTCAAGGCAGCATGTACATTAGCTGCCTTGAGAGAGGCCCTACGGATCTCTACTAGGACTGGAAAGGCTACAATATTGTTTACATCAATGATTTTTTAAAAAGTAAATTGAAGACACTTTGTTGAAGTTTTCAATGAAAGTTTACTTCCCAAAAATTTCAAATATAAGACCAGTAAAAGTATTGCTGTAAATAAGTGCTTTCACAATAGCACGTGAACAAAAATTTCTGGTATAAATTGTCAAAAACCTTGATACATTATAAATAACAATTTTCACCTTATATTGTAAATAGAGATGAGAGAATCTACAGTGAAAAATATACGTTTGCGCTTCGTTTACAGTTAAAAGGTGAATTGCGTTATGGATTCCGTTACCACGGTCCATAACGGAATGCCTTTAGATGCTTTCCGTCATCCATTCCGTCATAATAGAAGTCTATGGCTGCATAACGGATCCATTCCGTTTCTGTTACGCAGGGGAGAACATACCTACATACAAACACATACAAACATATAAGCAGACATACATATATGCACAAAAACAGGAAAACACCATGCAAACATATATGCACACAAACTTGCACACACTCAAATTACACTGACCTGTACAATTAGCCTGGATACATATAACTTCATTCGTTGGTACCAGTGTGGCATCTCCATTTTGCACAACAGCAACAGCCGGGTAACTGCACCTGCTCCTGTTGCCAGGTTCTCCTCCCCTTATAATGTAATTTCCCCTTCCTGTGTCGTACAGATGTAGCAGCATCAGTGTTTTCGCATAGCGTTCTCATTAGCATACAAATGCGTACGCAAAAGCGTACAATGTGTGGCATAAGCATACAAATGCATGCGCATTAGCGCAGGTGGCAGATGCGTACTCTATTTGCGATATTCATGCGGATCCTTGTCAAAAACCGCACTGTGTGCATACATCATGCGGATTTTACAGTCCCCATTAAAGTGAATAAAGAAAATCCGCATGAAATCCAGACAGGAAAAATAAAATAAATTGACATGCTGCAGATTGTAAAATCCGCACCGCAGGTCAAAATCCGCACTAAAAAAATCCGTATCGTGTGCATTGAGAATTTCAAATTGTCATAGAATATAATGTACATGACCTACGGACTGGATTTTCCGCACGCAAATCCGCATGTAAAATCCGCATGTAATCCTGATCGTGTGCATTTACCCTTAATCATTTCTTATGGAGTATGTGATACATTTTTTCAGGGGCAGTAGGGCTGAAGGCCAGTGTTTCCATACAACATTAAGGTCATTGTTACCTATTTCTGACATTGTTATCCCCGATCTATACTGTAATATATATATATATATATATATATATATATATATATATATATATATATATATATATATTACTCTCCTCCTGACGAAGCAAGACACGCGAAACGCTTTATATCACATTAAGTATAGCACATGATGTTCCATTGATGTTAGTATGGCGACATACATCTGTAGCTATTAATTTTGTAGGGGCATATAAGTAGCCTTCTGTTGATATTTCTGGTGATATGCTATATTGATTTGTTATGGTGGAGTGTCCTATGGCGTTCAATTAGTTAACTCCTACTTTATTATGTGTATTATAATTTGATTTTTATTATGTATACAAACAAAGAATATAATATTTAAAGGGAATATTGTTGTTCTCATTTTGTCTGGATATAATGAATTTTTGAGTTTCCCAGTTGCTTCTATTGGAAATTGGTGGAATTTATTTTATTGTAGTAATAAATATATATATATATATATATATATATATATATATATATATATATATATATATATATTATTTTTATTTTGTGTAATAAACTGATATTTTTTATACTTTTATGGGTAAGTTTTTTTGTTCCTGTTTGGGAACATATTTGTATGCTATATAATATATTTTACTATAGTAGAAGTTATGGGATTTTCCTTAAGATTATGCATCTCACATAGACAAAATCCAATAATATGTGAGTAGTATAAATGTACAATATGTCAATATGATTTATCAGCTAGTAATGGATGGACAGTCATAAAAATAACACAATGAGCAGACATACACAGAATCACAATGTGTTGGTAGGTAACTGCGTAACGCGACTCAATCTTATAAACTTGTGTAATAAAAAGTAATAACAGAGCTGAACTAGAGGACTGTAAAATATCCAATGAAATGATGCAGTTCTGATGACAGGCCTCGAGGGAAAGATAGGCAACCATATGGAGTCTTAGCAGTAACACCATAACATATGACAGACGTGTGTTAGTAAAGCACGCTCTATGTTGAGAGATAAGCAGAAGCTCCATTAACCTTCATTATATTCTTTTAATATCATCCCCCATATTAATATGTTATAACAACAGATTTATGAACTTCACAAAGCGTTCTGAACAGAACAGTTACTGCCATTTCTATGACAGGATGGAGATGCTCATTTATATGAATTCTATCTTATGCTATTAGTAAATACTTTACAGTTACTGTAAAGAACGAGAACAGTTTGACTTTGTCCTTTGACCTTGAGGCTTCTAAATTTGTCCAAGAAAAAATATTCACTAGAAAACAATTCAACATAAGAAAATAACTTTGTTCAATCTCATGTTTTGTCCACTGTTCAATTAGGGTAGATGAACTTTGCTATTCTTGTGACCAAATCTGAAGTGCCAGCTTAGCCTTAGGCTTGAAGGTTCAAAAATGTATTGTGATTCTTCATTTTGCCTCCTTTGCTCGCTTCATTCATTTTTTCATCATATTACACTTTACAACCACCCTGGAATACAGCAGTGGTGGCCATGTTTGCATACCATCGGAAAAAGCGCCGGCCTCTATGGTGGCCAGGACAGTGGGAGAGTGCATAGACGTGCATGCACAGCAGCTCCCATCCCGGCAACCTAGTATCTGTGCTGGAGCGGTACCTGTAACTCCTGGATATGAGCAATGTATAATGTGACGGAAAAATTAATCCAGCCAGCAAAGGAGGCAATATGGACAATCACAATACATTAGTAAATGCCTTGTATTATTTTTATCTATATGATAAATGCCATTTGCTGAAGTAAGAGAACCCCTTTAAGACACTCTTTGACAACCTTGCTCCTCCTGTTTTTGATTGGCAGAACTAGGATCCTGCATTGTTAACTGACCATGTCAATCAAGGAGAGAGGGTCAAATGCTCTTTAAAGAATATGTGCAATTTTGGAAGCAATTTTTGTTAAAAATATCCCACTGTTTTAAATATACAGCTCCTATGCAGACCTATTTATGTCATCGATTTTCTATTCATGTGTGACTCCACCATCTCTGTCCCTTATCTTGCAAACCTACAAACATGTGACTATTTTGACTTGAGGCAATCCATGGTTCATTTAGATCAGGCAAACTAACGTCCTCTTCTCCCCCACACTTCCAAACCATGGAAATACCATATCAACTTACAGGCGAACTTATGACCAAAGGGGACTTTCTGTCAGGTATGGGGAGTAGTGAGCCCTGTCTTGAGCCCCAACCTCTGTCCCTGCCTACTTATACGGCCCGTCCTATGTAACGGCGCGTAACTGGGCGACAATCCCTAGCCTGAATAAGTGCTGGGGCGTAAAGGGAAGGGGAACAAGAGGAAAATACAACAAACAAAGACAGAACACAAACACAATATCGGAGGGTCGGCAAGCCAAAAGTCGCACCAGGAAGTCACGTCAAAACCAGGGGTGAGAGCAAATGCAAGGTCAAAAATACACAGCCGAAGTCCAAAACACAGTAGTCACAATAAGGATAAGCAAGCACTAGCACTGGAAGTATAGACCAATCTCAGGTGATGTCACATGACCTAACTCCAAAAGTGAAACAGGAAGTGCTGGCTTCCTTGCCAGTACTCAGAGGTAGGTCACGTGACGTGGCCAGCGTCACGTGACCTATAGCACACATATTCATAGCTGAAGCTCCTCCTGCCTGTCGTCAAGGAAATGGGGAGGACGGCGGCCACGCAGAGACTGAATGCGCGCCGGGTACTCCCTGCCCCTGTTGTCATGGAGATGATGTCGCACATCTCGTCCTCGCTCCTGAACCAACAGTGGGAGTCTGGCAGCACTGCATGGAAGAAGCACGCCGCCGGCTCCCACGTGACACTTTCAGGGCATTTCTCAAAGCGCTCAAAGTTCAAAGGAGATTTAGATAAATAGATTGATAGATACAGTAGATATATTTGATAGATCATTTAATTTCAAACATAACTTGTATTTACATACATAAAAAAGTTTCACAAGATATGCAATTTATAAAGTTATAACAGAAAGACCCGGCTTCGCCTCGGTATATTTGAATTACAGTCAATGCAGTTGACAGAAATTGATTTTTACCTTCATTTTTTCAATCCCCATTGGCTGCGGAGTGGGAGGGGGCATGGTTTAATGGGACACGGGGGGGGGTTAAGTCCTTCTTTTCAGGTTGGCCTGAATTATAGGTTAATACCATGGTAATTTATGAGGACACGCCATGGGTAACAGTGGAAGAAAACATTGCTTTGCACGGGTATATTTAATCTATTTCATTTAATGTTTCTGCATGTTGTTGCAGAAAGAAATCCAACCTCCCTCCCACCCCTGCAGCTGACAGAAGTTGATTTTTACCTTCATTTTTTCGATCCCCGTTGGCTGCGGAGGGGGAGGGGGCATGGCCTGACAGAGTTGGGGCGTGGTTTCGCAAGATCTGGGGCGGGGGTTTTAAGTCCTTCTTTTGAAGGTGGCATGAATTACAGGTCGATGACATGGTAATTTATGAGGACCCGCAATGGGTAGCAGTGGAACAAAACATCTTTTATTAGTACTGAACGGTCGTAGTCTAAAATTAGTCTATTTCATCTACAATTTTTGTGTGTCGTTGCAGAGAGAAATTCACCCTCCCACCCCTGCAGCTGATTTTTTTCAATCCCCGTTGCCTGCGGAGTGGGAGGGGGCGTGGCCTGACAGAGTTGGGGGCGTGGCTTAGCACGATGCTTCGAACGGTTTTAGTCTGAAATTAGTCTATTTCATCTAAAATTTTGTGTGTCGTTGCAGAGAGAAATTCACCCTCCCACCCCTGCAGAAAACAGAAGTTTATTTTTACCTTCTTTTTTTTAATCCCCGTTGGCTGCGGAGTGGGACGGGGCATGACCTGACAGAGTTGTGGGCGTGGCTTAGCAAAGCGCTTCGCATAGGTGATTTAATCTATTTCATTTAATGTTTCTGTGTGTCGTTGCAGAATGGCTGCGGAGTGAGAGGGGGCATGGCCTGACAGAGTTGGGGGCGTGGCTTAGCAAGATGCTTCGAACAGTTGTAGTCTATAATTAGTCTATTTTATCTAAAATTTTTGTGTGTCATTGCAGTTTTGAAATTCACCCTCCCACCCCTGCAGCAAACAGAAGTTTATTTTTACCTTTATTTTTTCAATCCCCGTTGGCTGCGGAGTGGGAGGGGGCGTGACCTGACAGAGCCAGGGGCGTGGATTAGCAAGACGCTTCACATGGATGTATTTAATCTATTTCATTTAATGTTTCTGTGTGTCATTACAGAAAGAAAGTCAACCTCCCACCCATCCCTGCAGCTGACAGAAGTTGATTTTTACCTTTATTTTTTCAATCCCTGTTGGCTGCGGAGTGGGAGGGGGCATGTCTTTACAGAGTCGGGGCGGTGGCTTAGCAAAGCGCTTCAAATAGGTGCATTTAATCTATTTCATTTAATGTTTCTGTGTGTCGTTGCAGAATGGCTGCGGAGTGAGAGGGGGCGTGGCCTGACAGAGTTGGGGCATGGCTTAGCAAGATGCTTCAAACGGTTGTAGTCTATAATTAGTATATTTCATCTAAAATTTTTGTGTGTCGTTGTAGAGAGAAATTCACTGTCCCACCCCTGCAGCAAACAGAAGTTTATTTTTACCTTCATTTTTCAATCCCCATTGGCTGTGGAGTGGGAGGGGGCGTGACCTGACAGAGTCGGTGCGTGGATTAGCAAGACGCTTCGCATGGGTGGATTTAATCTATTTTATTTAATGTTTGTGTGTGTTGTTGCAGAAAGAAAGTTAACCTCCCACCCATCCCTGCAGCTGACAGAAGTTGATTTTTACCTTTATTTTTTCAATCTCTGTTGGCTGCGGAGTGAAAGTGGGTGTGGCCTGACGGAGTCGGGGGTGTGGCTTAGTGAGACCTGGGGCGGGGGTTTTAAGTACTTCTTTTAGGGTGGCCTGAATTAAAGGTCGATACCATGCTTATTTATGAGGCCACGCAATAGGCAGCAGTGGAGGAAAACATCTTTTATTACTACTGAACTGTAGTAATAAAAAAAAACATAAATTATATTTATGGTAACCGGAATACCTTTAACAGTGTCAGTAAATAGAAATGGATGAGCTCCTCAGCTGTTGATAATTTCCTCGTTGTTATGGAAACCTGGCCTCCCTGTGTGTGCCTTTGCAGAGAATGGCAGTTGGAGTTTAAAACCAAAGTTCCCAGTTGTAATGTTGGCTAATAATCATATTTTGGGAATATCTCAGGAACGGTATGTCCTAGAGAGATGAGACCTGATCTAAAACCTTCCCGGGTACCTGATGTACCTGTGTGCCGAATTTGGTGAAAATCCGTCCAGTAGTTTGGTCGCGCATAGAGAAGACAGACAGACAGAAACTCATTTTTATAATATTAAGAGATTATAGTGCTTAAAGTTAAAGTTATTATAGTTTTTCACCTGTCCCTTGTAGTGTGTCCACCTTACTAAGTGTTCAGATGTGAACATGCATATATTACTTCTGTGCTCCTTGATCATAATCTTCTGCTTCTCAGGGAAGATATTGAGCAAGTAAAAAGTAATTTTCCTCCTTTGACAAGCAGAGAAGATGCCACATGTGGCAATGGGATGGATGTGCCACCGATGAAGATTCAAAGAATTTGGAAGGGTTGACTATACTGTGTACAGTTTGGGGGAGATAAGCTATTGTGGGTGGGATCGCAAATACAGCATTATACTAGATTACAGAGAGCTAAAGCTTGCAGAAAGAAAGTCACGTGGTACTGCAATGCTGCCTGCCAGAAGTCTAGCTAGAGACGTTTGAAAGTAATGGGTTAGTAAGGTGTGATAAAGGAGGAAACAGATGATTTACTGTAAAAGTTACCTTATTGATTAATTGGATTCTGCCTCTTAAGTGAATGAGTATTAAATCCTTACTTTTTTTTTACTGACCCAAATCAATGTGTATCCCAGTTAGTAATTAGTAATGGGTCCACTACCTCTCTTAGTCCATTGCTGTCCACTTTTCTTCATCATGTCCTTTCAGGATCCTAGCTAATCAAGACCATAAAATGAACTTTACACCTATTATTTTTGATACCTCCACAAAAGTTGTATGGACATTTTATATCCAGATATGTCAACTCAACTCCAATTTGTCATTAAAGTAATTCAACATAATATTACGATGTTAGCAAAACCCTTGAAAGATTGTAATCGACAGTACAACTAAAGTACTGTGCATAGTCCCATATAGGATAGACACCTCATTGTACAATATTGCAATACTTTTTTTTGAAAATCTGGCTTAAAATTGGGGAAATATTTAGCAAGAGTAAAGGTAGTAATAGTAACCAAATATAGATGTACTACTCTTTGTTATCTTTGACATTTCTTGATTCTAGTTAACAAGAGATTTAAAGGTACTAGGAGGCAACTGAAAACGTGGTACAAAAAAAAGACAACAAATTTCAGCTTAAGAAAAAGCATTGATTTCTCCATATTCTGTCTTCTGAATGTAACTCTTGTGAAGATTGCTCCATTTACCTGACATAGTACTGTAGCAATGTAGCATACGTCAATTTATTTGTTTTTGTTATACAATGACTTATTCGGTTTGTCACAGAGAACATCTGAATACTAAATTGATTGCTCCAAATAAGGTTTCCAAATCCTGTACACAAACACTTTCTGATGAATTAATTTTAGAACAATCTATACTTGTCTGTGGCAGACAAGAGTAATTTACAAGTAAGCTGAAAGACTTTATGGTTAACGGGGTTTGACTTTGGACCTATTGAGCGCGATGAGCAGTCACAGTTGCAAAGTCATCAATTGGCTGCAAAGATAAAATTTGTAAAACGATCATTATATGCAATTCATTTGTGGTCCTAAGTAGTGGATTACAGTCACGTGGACTACTATCACTTAGTAATGGGACTTGCTCTGGTTAGTTTCACATTTATTCGACTCGGGCCCAAATTGATTCTACCTGAACCAATGTTGCTTCCATTGTCTTAAAAATTGGTAGATAGCACTCTCCAGTCCCCTAGGACTCAAACTGTTTAGGAAAAGTTTTATCTCTTTTTTGTTAATTTTTATGAATTTTTGCTCCCCCCCCCTTGCAAGCTCTTGAACGCAATGACAAAAATAGGGTAAATGCTAAATACTATAGCTATGAGTAAGTGCATGTTTGATGGTGTTGAAAAGCAGCATGTTTAAAAACACAGTGCGTAAGTTCAGAATAGGTCATCAATAGGTGGGGGTTTGATGTCAATGCACCCACTGATCAGCAGTTTCAAGAGGTTGTGGCCTCTTCCTAGGTTTGTGACATCACGTCTATTGGTCACATGGCCTAAGTGCAACTAAGCTTCAACCCCTACAAACAGCTGATCGGGGGTACCTGGAGCCGGATTTTAACTGATCCAATATTGATCACCTATCCTCAGGATTGGATAGGTCACAAATATTTACATTTTTTAACACCTCTTTAAGTTTTATATGCACAAACTACCATTATGTAAAGTTTATTGGAGTCAATAATCAAATTTAATTGATCTGAGTTCTGAGTATGAGGTCTGGGTGACTGTACATCTTTTTTAACAAATATCATCATCACTTTTTGCAATGGTAATGAATATGTTTCCCATAGGAGTACCAGTCCCTTAGATAGTGAATGTAGTGGCAGGGCACATGCTTGACTTGCTGCTCCTTTCATTCAGGGGAAGAGGACCTTCTCTAGGGTTGTTCTCATGATCAGTGGGGGTCCCAGCGGTCAGATTCGTACTCCCTATACTGTGGATAAGGGATACATGTGAAAACTCATTTCCATTTGTCTTATATTTGTAATTTGAATGGTGGGCCTTTCCAATATCAGAGATAGAGACAACACCAGTCTTTGTGTCACATCATCTATTGCTCTGTACGTAGTACAAGTATATTCGTATTATGTTCTCATACAGCTTTACATTCCTCTTCTCCTTTCCATTAATTGTTGGTGAACTGCAACTACAGGAACTTACAACCCCTCCCAAGATGTGCTTCAAGCCATCACTATCACCGGCCTGACTGCAAATGAAGGCAGCTATCAATATGCATTGCATTTAGAGGCATGTTTGATTGGTGCCTCAGGTACGTATGGTAATGAAACATGGCTGTTAGAAGCTTCCTGATTAAAACTTAGAAACTTACAAGGTTGTTACAAATCCTTACACACAGCCACAAATGACAGATTAACTAAATAATATGGTAAACATCAGAACATATGCATCAATCACACAAACTAATTGGTAAAAAAAATGATATAAGAAGATTACAAGAAAAAATCCTTTTCCCAGGCAGAATGTGAGTCAACTACTGGGATCGGTCAGTCTGCAAAATTCATATGGCGCTCCTTCTGTTCTGAGTCCTGCCATGTGCCCCCACAGCAGTTTACCACCACATTTGGGGTTTTGCCGTATTCAGGAGAAAATGGGAAACAAATTATGGGGTGCTTTTCTCCTGTTAGCCCTTGTGAAAATGAAAACAATTTGGGGCTAAAGCAACATTTTATTTGAAAAAATGAAACCTTTTATTTTCAAGTGTTTCCAAATTCTGTAAACTGCTTAGAGGGTCAAAGTGGTCAGTAGCCCCCTTAATATATTCTTTGAAGGGTGTAGTTTCCAAAATGGGGTCACTTTTTGAGGGTTTCCACTGTAGGGGTACGTCAGGGTCTCTCAATTACAAAATGGTGCCTAAAAACCATTCTAGCAAAATCTACCTCCAAAATCTGTATGGAGCTCCTTTCCTTCTGACCACTGACACAAACCCATAGAGATGTTTACCACCACATATGGGGTATTTCTGTAAACTGCAGAATCAGAGTAATGTATATTGAGGTTTAGTTTGCTGTTAACCCTTGCTGTGTTGCAAGAAAAAATTGCTTAACATGAAAAATCTGCTAAAAAAAATTAAATTTCGTCTCCATTTTCCTTTAATTCTTGTGGAACACCTAAAGGGTTAACAAAGTTTTTAATATCCGTTTTGAATAACTTGAGGGGTGTAGTTTCTAAAATGGGTGATTTATGGGTGGTTTCCATTATGTAAGCTCCTCAAAATCACTTTATAACTGAACTGGTGCTTAAAAAATGGTTTTGGAAATGTTGTTGAAAATTTGAAAAATGGCTTTTAAACTTCTAAGCCTTCTAACATCCTAAAAAAGTAAAATGACATTTACAAAATGATGCCTACATAAAGTAGACATATGGGGAATAATGACTGATAACTATTTTATGAGCGATTACTATCTGTCTTAAAAGAAGAGAAATGCAAATTTTGAAAATTGTGAATTTTTGCAAATTTTTGGTAAATTTGGGATTTTTTTTTTAAATAAAGGAGAAATATATTGACTCAAGTTTACCACTATCATGAAGTACAATGTGTCACGAGAAAACACTCTCAGAATGGCTTGGATAAGTAAAAGCGTTCCAAAGTTATTACCACATAAAGTGACGCATGTCAGAGTTAAAAAATTTGGCTCGGTCCTTAAGGCCAAAACAAACTGCAGCGTCAAGGGGTTAAAGGAAATGTATCACCTAAATATTTAATTCTAAAAATGATTTTTCTTGCATAGGTTACTGTTAACAGTATTCATATATGTGCTTTACAGCAGCCACATGGACCATAGGAACCTGTAGCCTGGAGATGACCCATTGACTTCTATGGTATGTAAGCATGCTCTGTTATGTGTACCTTAGTCATTTTGCATGTAAGGAGAAAAGATGAGATATGTCCCTCACCTAAAATGATTTTGGATTATCTATCTATCTATCTATCTATCTATCTATCTATCTATCTATCTATCTATCTATCTATCTATCTCTCATATACAGTATATCTATCTAAATACAGCAGACAACTGAAGAGGTCATCTGCTTATATCCACTCATGAGGGTCCAGCTCTCGATGAATGACCTTCTTTGAAAGCTTGTTATTGATATCTATTAGGTCTGCAGTCAATGCCTGCCGCCCTCCTGCTGTCTCCTGTGGGTGCCATATCCTGGTCTCCGGCATCCTCTCTATGCTGCTGCCTCTATGCTCCTCCCTTATGCTCCCTTAGGGGACGTGCATACTGACCTCTGGCTTCTTAAGGGCCAGTGTCAACACTCCTAAATCCTTCGTCAGACAATGGCTGAAGGGTATTTAAGGCAAATTATCCATGCAGAGGGTGCCTGAGCTTTAGGTTCCCTGGTAATCATCAAAGGTATTTGCTAATCTAGTTCTATTGTGATCTAACTGTGTTTTTCCTGTATTATTTTCTGCTAATGTTACTGCAGTGTTCTGTTTCTGTCGTGCCTGTGTGCTCCTGCACTTTCAAATCCAAGTTCAGCTCACGTTATGTTAAAAAAGGTTGTCTCACTTCAGCAAATGGCATTTATTATGTAGACTAAGTTACTACAAGATACTTTATAATGTATTGTGGTTGCCTCCTTTACTGCCATGCCATGTTGCCTCCTTTACTGCCTTGATTCATTTTTCCATCAAATTATACACTAGTCATTTACATGGTTAAGACCACCCTGCAATCCAGCAACAGTGGTCATGCTTGCACACCATAGGAAATCGCCAACCTATGCACAGTCCTGCAGTCCCAGCCACCAGAAAAGCTGGTGCTTTATCATATAGTGTGCAAGTATGGTCGCCACTGCTGGATTGCATAGTGGTTGTAACTCCTGGAAACGAGCAGTGTATAATGTGATAGAAAAATGAATCCAGCCAGCAAAGGAGGCAATATTGAATATAGTAAATTACAATACCATTCAAACAAACCAACAAAGATAGAACCAGCCCAGTACCACACATGGGTCCAGAGATCTCTACATGCACTGTTCCAATTCCTCTGCTAGATTATCTTCAGCCTGGCAGGTCAGGGAGCACGTTTTTTTAACATATGGCAGGTGGCAGTTGAAGATTTAAACTGGACACATTCAACCAGCTCAGAAGGATGGACAAAAATTAAGGAAAAGAACAAACAGCAGGTGGCACTATACCGATACATTTTATTGAATACCTCATTGGCTATACAAAATTTTTCATTCATGCAATTACAAAAATATTCAGATTCAGGTGCTGGTTTGAAAAATGTACAACATGGTCCGTGATACAACCCTTTGACTTGTTGTCTTAGGCTACTTTCACACTAGTGGCAGCCCGGATCCGGCAGGTGAAGGGTGCTGCCGGATGCGGACTGCCGCAGGGACATGTGTGGAGCCGGAACCGCGCTCCGGCCCCACACATGTCACACAGTACATACATACACACAGACACACATATACACAGACAAATACACATACATACTTACATGCTCCCGGCAGGTCTCCAGAGCGCTGGAGGAGCAGGACGGCACGCACAGATGATGATTCCCCACAGCGCCCTCTGCTGGGTGCCTGGTGGAATCGTCATCTGTGCGTGCCGTCCTGTTCCTCCTGCGCTCTGGAGACCTGCCAGGGAGCATGTAAGTATGTATGTGTATTTGTATGTGTATATGTCTGTGTATGTTTATGTTTATGTGTATGTGCAGGTGACGGATCCGTCACGAACTCCATTGAAAGTCAACGGAGGACGGATCCGTTCACCATTGTGTCACACCAAACGGATCCGTCCCCTTTGACTTTCATTGGGGGTCATGACGGATCCGTCTTGGTGCGGATGCCTGGACTGGAGGGCAAACCGCAGCATGCTGTGGTTTGTTCTCCGGTCTGAAGACGGAGCGGAATGCTTTCAGGAGCATTCCGTTGTCTTCAGTTCAGTTTTGTCCCCATTGACAATGAATGGGGACGAAACTGAAGCGTTTTATTCCGGTATTGAGCCCCTATGACGGAACTCAATACCGGAATTATAAAACGCTAGTGTGAAAGTAGCCTTACCCAATGCTTCATCCACTTGAGGGCATGCACTTCTACTTTTACATTTTCCTTTAAAATGATCAGGTACACCTAAGAATTATTTGTTCCCTCATTGATGTCAAGGCATCCAGGCTCTAAGGCAACAATTCAACCCCAAACTACAATCTTCTCTCTAACATGCTGCAAAGTTGAGAAGTTTTTAAGTTGGTGTGCAGAGTAATTTTGATTATGAACATAATTTAATGGAAGGACACTACAATGGAACCCACTACTGTTCCAAAAAAAATGCAGCTCATCTCAAGTTGAGATCACTTTGAAAATAATAGATCCCTCTTCAAGACAGTTACTGTCATGGATGGGAAAGTACAAAGTCGAGTCACATAATTATGACCACCAGCTAATATCTAGTTTAATCGCCATGTGCAGCATAGACAGCAACTAGATGGGCTGTGGGTGACTCAATAAGGTCCTGGCAGGTTGTCGCAGGCATTTGAAGCCATGATGACTGCAGTGCATTCCACAGCTGCTGGATGATGTGTGGAGGAGGATCTATAGGGAAAACATGATGATCAAGGTGATTCTACAGATGCCCAGTTGGGTTCAGGTCTGGGGAATAAGGGGTCAGGGTAGTACTTGGAAGTCTTGGTCATGGTCTTCCAACCAACGCCGGAGATTTACTGCTGTGTGACATGTCAATTTGTCCTGCTTCGAAGACAACATCTGTCCCCAGGAAGACAATCAGCATGTATGGAGGTTTGTGATCTGCAAGAATTGATTTATACCCAAATGGTTTGAGAGTGCCTGTGGAAGAGTGGGCCCAGAGAATGCAGCGAAAACATTCCTCAGACCACAGTGCTGCCACCACCAGTTTGTTTCTTCAAAAAATGGCTACAGGGTATTTCTTCTCTGATGTTTCTCGCTTGACACTCCGACGTCCCTCTATTCGATTAAACAGAAAATGTGATTCATCAGAGAAGGCAACCTTTTGCCAATCAACAGAGATTCAAATCCTTTTCTGCCGATGCAACTTAATGAACAGAGGTGCTGTGACTATTTGTCTTTTTTGGAGGTTCATTGTTGTTTTAGACACACATCTAATAGCGCCTTAGTTCATTTTGGTGGCGGGCTGCTCCACTGTAGCATATACAGTAGATCCACACTATTCACCTCTCACATCAATGACACATGGTGCAGTTTCCACACCGCTTATTTGCTATGGTGCCACTTTTCCCTTCACAATAAACTTTCACCACAGCAACATTTGAACAATCCACAAATGGCTCAGTTTCAGAAATACTGCCACCTTTGGTCTGAAAACCAATAATGATCCCATTTGGCAACTGTGATAAGTCACCGCTTTTACCCATGACAATAATGAGGGATAAGTGTGCAGACAGCCTATTGCACACCTTATAAACCCACCAAGCCAGCTCATAACATTTGACTTCCTTCTTGAACTAAATGCTGCCAACATCAAAAGTATGAAGTGATCATAATAATGTGACTCAGCTATGTAATTAAAGTGGCTCAGGTGGTTATTTTCAGATTATAATTAAAGGTGTGAGTCCTTTCATGTGAGGATCTGTCAGGTTGGGAAATTTATCAAGTGTAAGAAATGAAATGTATTCCAGGAATTAAGCATCATTTAATCACGTATTCCACTCATAGCTTTGCTTGAACATTTATCCACGTGTTTCTATTCTGGTTCAACTATGTACTGAAGGTCAGACCTGAAGCTTTAGGAGTTGGTTACCCTATTAATATTACTTTGCAGCCAAGAGATCTAAGTACTTTATGATTCTTAGAGTATTAGGATAGGTTAATATATTAGCATGGAAAGAGTTACTCAATGCTGCAGATTCTATTTGATATATTTTTGTAATAAATATTTGAGCACAAAAAGGACTATTCTGAAAAACAGTAAGGTCTCACCCCACCCATCAGCTCTTCAATGCAGCCTCTGCTGCTAGAACTAGCACTGTGAATGAAACAGGAAGCACAGAGATGTGCCTATTGCGCCATTCTCATTGCTAGTTTTTATCTGCTTTTATCTGACAGAAAAAAATATTCTATGACATATTACCTTTAAACCCTCCTCGTATAATGGCATACATCACAGTAGCAGGATCACAACTGTAGAGATAAGGACATTGTCATGATATCTAATTATCATGATATCTAGTTTTGCCTTAACTGATGCCAGTGTATATTAATACACCCAAGTACAATGTATAGTAAAAATAGAGGGATGCAAATACAAAAATAATGCAAAAAAAGTCCTAAAAGAAATGGTTTGTGAGATTAGGAAACTAATATCACAAACTGTAGGTAGTATACAGTCGGGGTATAACTGCCATAGCAGCAGACCATGCGACTGCTATGGGGCCCAGGGCAAGAGAGGGCCCAGTCTTAGTTGGGATTATCTCCTCTTCTACTGGGGATGAAAACTTGGTCAAGACTCTACCCTCTAAAGGAACAACTTTTAGCAAATAAGACAGTGGAAAAATTGCTCAAGGGTCATTGAAAAGGGCTTAGGAAGAAACTGTGTCCTGTGTAGAGGGCCTGGTTTGATCCTTGCTATGGGACCCTTACTTCTTTATGTACGCACTGTATACCGTATTTTATAGCTAATGTATTACACTAAAGCTTTAAAGTGGAAGAGTAGCATAAGGCTGTTTATTAGATATGTGAAGAGTTATATGCAGTAGAACAATACAGTACTCAAATCGTAGAATTTGCCGCCATGCAGTACTTTCATACATAAACTAAATGAGCTACAATCAAGATATCAGCATGCAAGTAAAAAAGTAATTGTGCAGGCAGGGGGTCACAGCACTCTACCACTGATGATGGCGAGGGCGGGTGCGCGTCTTACTGAGGCCCAGTCTCCACCAGGGGCCAGTAGATAGTCCATAAAACATCAATACAGACAGCACTCCGATTGCGGTTTGCAGCGTGAATTTATTATTTTTCAGCCGAACATTAGATAAGCTGTAAGCCCGAAACGTCGCTTATCTAAGCTTATCTAATGTTCGGCTGAAAAATAATAAATTCACGCTGCAATCGGAGTGCTGTCTGTATTGATGTTTTATCAAGTAAAAAAGTAATGCTACCGCTAGGGATAAGTGAATTTACAGGAATTTCTTTCAGTTCTGATTCTCATTTCAGCTTTCAGATTGAATTTTGTTAAAAATAAATTCGACCTGAATGAAAAGTGGCCCAAAAACAGTCTAAAAAGTATGCACTTTTTGGGAAAGATACCTGTTGTTTTTTGTTTTTAAAAGATTGTCCACAAATTATCCCTTTTTGGGGCATAGCAACAGGTTTGGTGTTATAAATAATTGAGAATCAACCTGGAAAGTGAAGAAGCAATTACTTTTTACAAAAGTCATCAAAAAAGTATCCCTTTTTGGGGCCAGTTTTAGATTTGTTATACAGTTTAATGTAGGGTTCCCAGCATCAGCAGTACACTATGGAACATAATGGACAAGACAGGAAGATTAAATTTGTGGCTAGGTAGGAATAATAATGGCAGCAGCACACTATGGAACATGATAGACAAGGCATGAAATGTGCTCTTTTGTAGGGGTAGTAGTAGTGGCAGCAAGCATTGTATCAGCAGCATTACAATATGGAACAAAAATGGTCAGTTGAAGAGAGTCCACTATGATTGCAATAACTATGAGCTATTAATTAGCACCCAGTAAAATGGTTAACAGCATCCCTGGTACAGCTTGGAAATGTGTCACCAAAATGTTATCTGTCAATTAAAACCAGATAGTGACACATATATTTATTTTTTTCTAATCTGTTTTTATTCTCTGATTTCTTTATTTTATTTCCTGGCAGTGATTACAGGGACGGCCACCTTGCCTGAGCTTTTCTGAACAACCTTTAGAGAGCATTAAGAAAATTGTTCTATGGCAGTTCCATGAGCCATAGACACAATGGTCAGGAAGGGAACCTTATTGACTATAGGAGAGTTTTATAGGCATACTCTGTGACTGCTGCACAGGTCATTGTTCAAGGAAAGAATAGATAAACTCTGACAGTTTGAGATCCTTATTGTGAATGGTAGATCATGTCTTATCTATACACAGAGGAGATATCATTACAGGCAGGATTAGAATGACAGATAAGCAGATAACTGCAGTATATAGACATATGTACAGACCAAGAAGTGGTGCCTATTATTAGGTTTAGTGGCCAATGTGAAAACTGCCGGATTTTATGGCTTTTGTTTAAATATAGATATTGACATGGAAAAGTGTACATAACATTAACAAAATTCTTTAAAATCGTGATTTAGGTCATTTTGATGACACATCCCCTTTAAATGTTTCATCTCTCAATAAAATGGCTGCCACCTGAATCAGGCAGGTAGGGTTACACAATGACACACCTACATTTGTCATGTCTCTAAAATCTACAGTATCTCTCTTAATTAATTCTTAAAGAGGACCTTTCATCACTCCTGACATGCCTATTTTAATAGCTTCATGCATTCCCCACATGCTAACAATTCTGGAGCATCTATTCTTATGTCTCTATGTTGTGCCATTCCTTTATTATTTGCACTAGAAGTTGTGAATGGATTGCTATTTGCCTTCAGTAAAGGAACAGAGGGGAGGTAACCAGTTGGGGGTGTGTCCCTGCACAGACTCACTCTATCCAATCGGTGCTGCCATGTTCAGACTGTGCAGGGACACACCCCCAACTGGTTACCTCCCCTCTGTTCCTTTACTGAAGGCAAATAGCAATCCACATATAACTTCTAGTGCAAATAATAAAGGAATGGCACAACATACAGACATAAGAATAGATGCTCCAGAATTGTTGTTACATGGGGAATGCATGAAGCTATTAAAACAGTAATGTCAGGAACGGTGAAAGGTCCTCTTTAAATCTAACTAGCTGTTTTCTTTTCTTCACTGTAAAACCTTTCTGAAACTAAACTAGCGGTATTCTGTGTTTTAAGATCTCTTTCCTCTAACAGACATGCAATCCATCAAAGGTGCAAACCCTGATGTGGCACATCATAGATGGGATCCCATATAGTGCTTATGACATGATCACTGACATCACAGCCATAGTCCCTCATGATTAACTGAGGAAGACTACACGGCATTATGGGCAAGCCCAAGTGAATGGGATCATGTGATCCTCCTTCTTCATCTTCTCATCTTTCTTGTATTCTGATATGTAAAATAATAGATGGCATGTTGAACGTATTGTGCATAACAAATTCTAAAAAGTTTGGATTTGTTGAAAGCCAAAGTTTTTTGGGGGAAATTCAAAATGTATTTGACTAGTTTAGAATTGATTTGTTCATCTCTAGCTGTGACACTAGAGTCAAGGGAGTAAGTGGCAGAGGGTTCTATCTACCAACATTTTAAAGGGGTTGTCCCAGGAGTCAATTCCCTGCCCTTTCAGAACTGCTTCTTTAGTGGTGCCTACCAGTCTCTGTTTATACCTAATGACATCAAGAACTTAAAGGGAACCTGTCACCTCCGAAACACCCCCTGAACTAGAGTAAGCGGTGTATAGTGTAAGTGATGCTGAATCTGGATATGTAAGTTTTATCTTCATACTCACTTCCATTCTGACGCTGTGCTCCCACAAACCAGCAGTAAAATACATTGAGAGGACTCCTCTTTGAGTCCTCTCTATTATGTGAGTGAGCACTGGAGTCTAGTGAGTGCATTTTACTGCTGGTTTGTGGGAGCACAAAGTCAGAATGGAAGTGAGTATGAAGATAAAACTTACATATTCGGATTCAGCATCACTTACACTATACACCGCTTACTCTAGTTCAGGGGGTGCTTCGGAGATGACAGGTTCCCTTTAATTTTATCACTGTTTCTGAATCTCAAACTCTTTAAAGGGCATCCGTCAGCAGATTTGTACCATTGAAACTGGCTGACCTGTTAGGGAAAAAGGAAGTTGTAATATTTGGAAATGAGCCTCTAAGAGCAATGGGGGCGTTGTTGTTACACCTAGAGGCTCAGCTCTCTCTGCAACTGCCACACCCTCTGCACTTTGACAGGACCAGGTAGTGTAAAAGTCTGTCTCCAATTTCTGTCCCCGATTTCTCCTAGTCAATCAGAGTGGAGAGGGTGTGGCAGTTGCAGAAAGAGCAGAGCCTCTAGGAGTAATGGCAACACCCCCGTGGCTCCTAGAGGCTCATTTGCATATATTACATTATTCCTCTCAGTAATGTGGGCACATGTGAACATGGGACCAACACAGATGTCTTCAGCTGCCAAGTGCGCATGTAACAGGTCAGCCAGTTTCAATGGTACAAATCTGATGACAGATGCCGTTTATGTAAATCTGGTAGATACCACTATAGTAGAATATTCCTTATACTACTCTGTTCCTTCTGATAGAATTGCATCATAAATATATTGTTATGTAGGCAAATAAAATTCTTATTAGAGTGGCCAATTATTTGTACAGTATGGAGCCATTTTAATAAATAAGTGAACCGTGATAATCATATACAGTATACGTTGCCTAAAAATAATAAAGAGAGAAAAAAAAACTGCTTTCCTGCAAGTATGTAAGCATTCAGAGAGCAGACCCCTACTCCCAATAAAATCAACATCTTCAGCTGACGGCATTATACATCTGAGCCTGAACACCTGTTTTCATAGAAATATGCAAATATTTACAATAAACAATTACCATGTTAGTAAAACGGTGCACCGATCCCCTGCAGAATTCCGCAATTGCTTTGCTCTCGTGGAGGCCAAAACATTGTAAATATGCAGTATCGCTTCCCACTTCACCTCCAACGTGGAAATAAATACTGTCCAAGTAGACTTCCGAGAAACGTTTGCCTGTGGCACCGTCTTGCAGGCCCAGCTGGGCTGTCTTGTGCATTTATATTGACGTTAATGCTGAATTTAATAACCATCACCAGGCCGTACCTGAAGCCTCCCAGTACACTCTTTTATTACATTTTATGATAGAGGCAATATTAAATCTCAGTGTCAGTGTGAATCTGGCTTTACTACAACATCGGCAGTTTGGGAAAGGTTATTCAAAACTAATGTGTGTTTTTCGCTATAAGAAACAGATAATCAGTCCCGAGAAAAATGCTCCTCTCCCAAGTGCCGGCAGCGAGAGAGCAGCTCCATGCTGCCATAGAAACAGCCTCTGAAATGTGACAGATGTAGCTTTGTTTGTACATATGGTAGGGACACAAATAGAATTAGGTGGGGATTTTATAAGAGAGACAGAGGGACACTAAATTGCACTGTAGTGTATACTTTTTGTTCCCGATTCCAGGAGAGTTCTTTGTACAAATGCCTATGGGCAGCAAAGCGTGCATCTTGAGAGAAACAGCCGAGGAATAAAAGGGAAATGCGCGGATTACATTACAGAAATGAGAGGAGATGTGTCCAGGAGACAAGCTAATTTATAGTAAAGGTGTAAATTAAAGAAATGTGTAAAATCCGTAATTAAGACATAAAATGTTTTTTTCACACTTCCTCATACAAAAACACATTCAATCCTCTGGTGCTCTTAGTAAATTTACAGTCTATAATACAAGTCAGGAGCGTTGATAGGCTAAAACATTCAGGGCCTGGGCCCCTGATGTTTTCTCCCAGGCCCCGAATGTCCTGCCTGTTAGACAGATACAATTGTATTGCCATCCTCAGGAAATCTAGTGAATCTAGTGCACTGCAAGACATGTAGGACCTGTGATGATATCACAGGTCATGTGATCAGTGCAGAAGACAGGGGTTGAAAAGGACCTACGATGATGTCACAGTCATGTGACCAGTGCAGGAGAGGACGGAACTGAATAGGAGAATTGTGGGGAAGAAGCTGCAGTGAGCCCTGCTACATCAGAAGAGGTAAGTTAGGAATTAAGAAAATGAAAATAATTAAATATTACTTTATTATAAATATATTCCCAAATACATTTCTTTAGTTATAATGGCTCATTTTGTCTAGGGAGCAATCATTAGAAAAAATAAAATAGCTGCTGTCCGATTTGTACAGACAAAACCTGTCCTGATCACTCAGGAGGATACGTGACTTCAGATCCTGAATACAGCTAATAAGAACTTTAGCTGAATCTCTGTAGGAAATGAGTTCATGAGGACACATGAAGAACAGAGCCGACGGAGAGGACAGACTGTGATAATGGAGACTGCATATAAATGCTGCAGCCATCAGCCACATTCCCCATCTCGTCTCTGTACTTCATGCCTCCTCATGACCTATATTCCTAAATTGAACATCATATTAAACTGTATTCAGGATGATAATCCCTGACAAGCAGCACAGAGAGAAGGATGTGGCAGCTCTTTAGTTCAGAGTTGTGAAGTAACTTGTCCTCCTGTGTGATTAGGACAGGTTTTGTATGTACTAATAGGACGGAGGCCATTTTATTTCCCCTGATGATTGCTCCCCAGACAAAACGAGCCATTACAACTAATGAAAGGCATTTGGGAATATATTTACAATAAAGTAATATTTAAGTATTTTAAGTGATTTTATTTTCTTAATTCCTGGAGAACCCTTTTAAGGGAGAAGCAGAGGGATGCTGGGAGTTGTGATTATTTAACTGGGACTGTATGTTAGGGCAGAAGGGAGGGATGTTATTATCATGGGACTGTGTGTTGGAGGTGACTTGGGCAGGGTTATGTTATTTACATGGGACTGTGAGGTGGAGGTGGCTGGGGCAAGTTTATGTTATTTACATGGGACTGCGAGTTGGAGTGGGGTGGAGTGATGTTATTTACATGGGACTGCATTTTGGAGGTGGCTGTGGGAAGGATGTGATGTTATTTACATGGGACTGCATGTTGGAGGTGGCTGTGGGAAGGAAGTGATGTTATTTACATGGGACAGTATGTTGAAGGCAGCTATGGGTGAAAATGATGTTATTTATATGGGACTGTATATTGAAGGCGGCTGGAGAGATGGTGTGATGTTATAGGACTCTGCTGCAGAGGGAGAGAAATAGCTTTATTTACATGGGACTGTGTGGTGGAGGGGCTGAGGAATTATAATTTCTGAGGACACTAAAGGGAGGAATATAACTACAGGGAGCACTTCAGGGTGACCATTATAACAGTAAGGGGGGGCATATAAATACTGGGGCACTGTAGGGGTATTATAAATCCAGGGGACATTAGGCATTCTTTTTACTACTGGGGGCTCTATAGGAGGGACTTATAGATTCGCAGTATGGGGGCCTTATTACTACTGAGTGGTCTGTAGAGAGCTTTATTACCACAGGGGGAACAATAGGGGGCCTTTATTACAACTGGGGGCTCTGCGAGGGCATTATTAATACTGGAGGGCTCTTCTACTCTTGGGGAGCATTATCAGTGCTGGGGTCACTGTAGGGTACAGTGCTGCTAATGAGGGAATTACTATTGAAAGGACTATGGGGGCACTATTAATACTTCAGGATAGTATTTGGGAGTATTGGGGAGCACAGCGAGCAGCAGGATAACACTGTGGTTGGGGGATGATGATAGAAATGTGAGGAAGATAAGATGTCTGTGTGTCACACTCTGCAGAGATGAAGCGGCCGAAAGAAGTTGTCCGGGCCGAATGAAGAAGATGATGCGAGAGAAGATCTACATTAGAGGAGACGTCATCTGGAGGCTCTTGATGTGAGAGGTAAGTGCTGCTGTATAGCAGAGTTGGGGCGAGGGTCGACATAGAGAATTGGGCCATATTCATTGTGGCTTGGGCCCCGGATCTTTTAAGACCCTAGCAACGCCCATGGTACAGGTTACCATATTGTAATATGATACTGTGTAGTGTAGTGTAGTGTAGTGAGATTGGATATTCTACAGTGTCATAAAGTATGTAGTGTTGTTACATATGGTATGGTATTGGTAGTATTGTACGGTATACTATGGTATGGTATGGGGTAGTATAGTATAACATAGTTTAATGTAGTCTAGTATAGTACACTAGAGATGAGCGAAGTTTGACAAGAAATTCTATTTGTTACAATTCACGGATGTCTATGTTAAAACCTTATTCGGCCTATCAATTAATGGGACCGTTTTTAGCGGACAGTTAGACAAAAGCTCACCCATCTAAGGGTCGTTCAAAATGGTAATATGCTAGTGCAATATAGCCTTGTTGGGTTTAAAAAAGTTCACTCACCTCATTCACTTGCTCACACAGAGACAGTCAGCTCCTCTCTTGAGTGGAAAAGATCTGCAGAAGTACCTGCACAGATCGTAATGACGTCACTGCGGGCTCCCAGCATGATCATATGGTGACGTCATTGTGAATGAGGTGAGTATTTTTTAGGACAACTCTAGGTGCCATTTTAGGAAAAATGTTTAGTTACCACGAAGCGCAAAGAAATTCGGCTTTGTGGCGAATCAAATTTTACCTAAACTTCGGATTGAATTCCACTTTGGATGCTTAGCTTCGTTCAACACTATAGTACACTACACAGTAGTGTAGTATGGTATAGTATATTATAACAAGCTATAATCTAATGTAGTATAGTGCAGTACAATATATACTGTAGAATAGTAGAGTCACGGCTGGCTCCAGGTTCATGTGGGCCCTTGGACGATAAATCTCAGTGGGCCCCTTTGTGGCATTTTTTTATGTTTACATGTCCCCCTGTGGCTCCCACATTGTATAATGACCCTCAGTGGTCCCCATACAGTATAATGACTCCCCCAATGCTCCCCAAAAAGTATAATGACCCTCCAATGTCCCTTCATACAGTATAATGACCTCCAATGGCCCCCCACACAGTATAATGACCTCTAGTGGTCCCCTACACAGTATAATTACCCCACATTTGCCCTCCATTCAGAATAATTCCCCCAGTCGCCCCCCCCCACTCACACTGGGGGTTATACTGTATGAAGGGGGCACTAGGAGTCATTATACTGTATGGAGGTCACTGGGGATTATTATATTGAATGGCGGCTCTGGGGGTCATTATAATGTGTGGGGGGCACTGGGGATTATTATACTGTGTAAGGGGTCCTAACACAATATAATGAACTCCCAATGGCCCCCTCACATACCGATCATTGCTGGAGCACAGGGGAGCCTGTGGTTCTTTTATTCACTAACCGCAGCTCATCTCCCTGCACCCTTCTCTCCTTTAGCCCACTGCAGCAGTGAGACATAAGTCATGACGTCCCCGCTGGGCCGGGCCTGGAGGAGAAAAGGATCTGCTGTTAGTGAATGAAAAGACCACCTGTTCTCCTTCAGTAATGAACGCTTCCATCTGTATTGATGAAAACGCTCATAGCAGCACAGTGGGCCGCCCAGGAGCAGCAGGCCCCCGCACTTGCCTGGGGATGCAGGGTGCTGACTTTGGCCCTGAGTACAGTGTAGTACAGTATTATATGGTAAAGCATAGTATGTAATAGTATGTTTCTTTAGCTTCATTTCTGAGCCAACCTACATGCATTTGATATCATATTTCACAGGACACATTAGACCTGACTTTTACACCATTAGATGCCTTTTTTTAATTTTTGCATTTTTTATTTTTTCTCCCTACGTTCCAATAGTCATAACTTTTTTATTTATTTTTTTAAATTTATATAGCCATATGAGGGCTTATTTTTTGCAGGGCAAAATGTATTTTTTATGGCACCATTTAATTTACCATGTCTTGTATTGGAAAACAGGCAAAAATTGTTTGTGGGGTAAAATTGAAGAAAAAAAAAAAACAACAACAAAAAAACAAAAACAAAATTCTGCCAAGGTTTTGGAGTTTTGACATCACAGGGTTCATTGTGTGTGCTAAAAATGCCATGATGTCCTTATTCTCAATACAATTACAACAATATCAAACTTGTATAGTTTTTATTTTATTTGTTTCAAAAAGAAAAACCTTTGAAAAAAAATCAAGAAAAAAATCAAGAAAAAAAAATTATTTTTCATCATCATCAGTTTTTTTTTATATCTTGGTCTACATAGTATTTTGCTGGTACTATTTTTATGGTATGCATGAATTTTTGATTACTGTTATTACATTTTTTGCAGAGGACAAGGTGACTAAATAATGTCAAATCATGTGTTTTCCATTTTTATTTTTTTTTTTGTGTTATGGCGTTTACTGCCCAGGAACAATTTTTAAATTTTTTAATAGTTCAGACATTTTGAGATCCTTTTTTTATTGTTTATATATTTTTATATGTAAAATTGGAAAATGGGGTTTATTTACTTTTACTTTTTTTTACTTCTTACTTAAAAACTATAAGTCCCCTTAGGGTGCTAGAACCTTTTGATCTCTTATCTCATTTCCTCTAATAGAGATCTATTAGGTGAATGGGATTTTGACATGCTCCCTGCTGAGCTGTGTCTCAGCAAGCCCTAGGTTACCATGATAACCCATCAGAGGCCTGTGATTTTACTGTGGGGGCTCTGATCGGAAGGCAGAGCGAGGCAATTCCTCTGACTTACCTCACAAATGCTACAATCGCTGTTGAACGCAGCATCTGAGGGGTTAAATGACGGGGTGGACGTGATCGCCGATTCTCGTCATTGCAGCCGGGTGCCTGCAGTATTATACTGCAGCAGCCTGCTCTATACAATTGAAGGTGCATATTGCTGTAGATATATGGCATTATGCATTAAGTGGTTAAAGAAAAAACTGAAAATTATGAAAACAAATGTAAATTTTTCTTAGCATTTTTTTCTAACTATTTTCATGATTTAATGAAAAAACATTTTAAAACCATCACTGAATTTTTTGTTTCAAATATTAAAGGAAAAAATGTGAACATTATGGAAAAATGTTTCCTTTCTTATAATTTTTTTCCTGTCACAAAAGATTTCAAGACAAAACATTCTAAAGTCATGATGGTATGTTTGTTCTGTGAAAATAGATGCTACTTGCATAATTTATCTACTGACTGAGCTCAGCACAAGGCTTCAAAGGACTGGATGACACTGGCAATGACCAACCATCACAATGAGGGGCAGAGCCTGAAAGAACTGGGTCCTTGGGTGCACTGGCGGGCATGCCATGCTGCACACTTGGTTGCCTGTTTGCTGACAAGTGTATCAATAGCTTCAAGCAAAGTGATGACTGCTGGATAGCTATGTTTTTAGAGCCTCATTAACAAAGCAAAATGTGGAATGTTTTCCTGATGCTTAAAGGGAGGTAAAATTGTTGTATTATCAGGAGACACTCTGTACACAACCTGCTGCAGCTTTTGCTTGCCAGAAACCTGCCACCCACATGCCTAACCAGGAGGATCCTCCTGCTGAGTAACCTACCTCCCATCATCTCTGCTACGACAAGTAGTAGAAGCCCAGCGCCCAATTCAGTGATAAACATGATGGAGCAGTTTTTTCAAGTGATATGCAGTACATTAGCAAAATAGTACACACCACCTGAACACAGCTGCACATCTCCTGCCTTGTCTGTGAAGTTCCACATACACACTATGCTGTTCGTAAAGAATGGGACCATTTTTGGACACTTATTCAGAACAATCAACTTCTTCTTCTGATATTAGTGACTGTGTATAAACACTGGCAGGCATCTGCCCTGTTAAGGCATAATTATTGAACCACTTGTTCACAACAAGCCACTGTTTTGCCTGCTAACACCTTGCGTGTTTAAACACCATCAGTTCCCAATAAGGGACAATATTTATAATGTTTGTTAATTTTAAATAACATTAACCATTGGTATATATGACATTGTAAACTGTTGCTGTATTTGTGTTAAAGAGCTTGAAACAAGAGAAAAAGAGAGTGAACAGGAAATAAAAAAGGGAAAGACAAGAGAGAAAAAAACAATAGTCTTAGGAGAACCCAGAGTGTCATACACAATTTTTTAGGGCTAATTTCTCTGGATCAACATTTTAGGTTAATCAGGTGAATGGAAGTGTCCTTTTTCAGCCATACAAGCTATGTTACTATGTAGCTGAATTTTGAGGTACTTTGTCAGGAGATGTTTATACTATATGCCATCCAATGTTTGTGATCTGAGCTGCAGCCTGTTAAGGGTTTTGCTAGCATGCTATGTTAGCCTATTGCATTTATACAATGAAAAATGTTTATGAGCTTACTGCCTACTCAGTCATAATTAAAGAGGAACTGTAACCTCTCCTAACATGTCTGTTTTAGCATTTACACTTCTAATTATAGTTGTGGAGCATATATTCTTATGACTCTATTTTGTGTCATTCCTCTGTTTTTCCTGCTAGAAGCTATGAATGAATTGTTAAAAGTTAGCAATTAAGCTGTAGATGAGTGCTACTAGTTGGGGGTGTTTCCCTGCAAAGTGTGACACTATCTAATCTGTGTTGTTGGTATCAGACTGTGCAGGAACACACCTTCAACTGGTAACACTCGCCTGGACCTTCAATGCATACAGTTAGCAATTCATTCATACTGTAGCTTCTAGCAGGAATACTAAGGTGTTCGTAGAACATAGAGTCATAAGAATAGATGCTGCAGAATAGTTATTACATGGGGAATACAAGTAGTTACTAAAACAGACATGTCTGGAGAGATGACAAGTTCTCTTGAAGTTCAATGTACAGACATCATGCAATAAGCTTCCAAGCTCCCTCTAGTGGTTTCAGAATTGGATCATTGACTCTATGGTTATGCAGAGGATTTAAAGTTCTGGAACACAAAAACAGAGGTCCAATCCAAGATATGGTAAGAAATGAATGAGCATATATTTGGGGACCTATTACATGATCTAAAGAAAAAATTGGTTAATGGTGGACATTTGCTTCTATATCCCTGCCAAAGATAAGCTATAACTTTCAAATTATGTGATATTTGAAGAGTATGCAAAGGTTCAGGTTCAAACTACAAACATAACACATCAAATGCATAAAATGCATAAAATATAAGAAAGAGATTTCTGATGCCAAGTGGCTAAAAAGACCCAGGTTCACAAGTTAAAGCATGGCAACACATGTTAGTGTTTTTTTTATCAAAGAAAGATCCACAGTGCACATTGAATAGTTTGCCAGATTTCATCTGGATTAAGATTTGCCACCTTTAAGCTGTCTCCTGGGTCGTGTGCCACCTGTGCTGAAGAAAACAACAGAGCAGACACAAAGGAACCAATTGAAGTCACAAAGCAGAATACTTTTCAACATCGGTGAATGGCAGAGGCAAGCTGAAGCTTTCATAACATGATTAAAATGATCTTCAGTCTTCTCTCAAAGCAATGCAAAGTAGGTTGGCAGTGGCTCTCCTTCAATCTACATAAACGCTTTCATTGTGTGACCATGAATTTATTATCCTACATTATATATCAGACCCACAGTAATATGGAACAAACTTGCAAAAAAACTTGTTGGGTCAGTGACAAGGGACTGGCACTCTACAGTTAATAACACTCATAACTATATGTCTCTTTTTAACAGGGTTATTGATGTTCTTATACTCTGTCTTAAAATATGTTAGAAATTGGAATATATGTGACACCATCACTCTTTCACTTCTGTATTGTGTATGTGGAAACTGTGTTGATGTCACAAACTGTTTTTCAAACTGTTCCTGGTGTTGTCTAGCTCACATAGACATTATCCCAGATACTTTTGTGTCGCTTTTTAGATCTTTATTGCCCCTGAAAACCATCTTTATATTGCTAGGCAAATAAGTATAAATAGACCATAGGCCAGTACCTATCCAAAATGGAGCTCAGCCACCCCCATTGCAATGGGAGCCCATCTAATTCCCTCTTCACCTCCCTTCCTGATGTCATCAAGTAACTGCTGGAAAGCTTACACAGTCACACTTCACTGATGTGTTTGTGCCTGTGCCGTCTTGGCCCATCTGTGGGCACTGTAGTCATCAACTGCTCTACACAGCCTTTTGGCACATATTTGCACAGTTGATGAAGATACTGCCCATAGAAGGGCCCAAAATGACACAGGCACAAACTGCGGTGAGGTGCGCCTGCCTGAGCTTTTCAGCAGTTGCTTAAAGATGTTGGGAGAGGAGGTGAAGATTGGAGGGGTTGGTCTCTCCCAACTGAGATGAGAGTGTTTAGTCTCCATTTTGAATAAGTACTACCCCTTGGGCTCTTTAAGGCTTATTCACAAATGCAGTACCCTAAAGGGCAGGGGTATCTGCAATTTTTTGGTAATGTACTGTAATGTTATGTTACAAACATCTACCAGAACAGCCTGTTAGAGTTCAAAATGCAGTTGTGAACTGCTTCATTTTTTGTGCCAATGCAATAATAAAATGATTAAAGACATTTCATTCAATAATTAAATAAAAGTTCTGGTAGTAACCTTAAACCTGAGGAATAAAATCTCTTTAGAGTTTATGTCTAAAAAGTTACAATTTCCATCTATAGCACCAGAACACATTAATCATCACTTCCCACACAAAATTATTATATGCCACTTTTAAAAAGTAACTTTTTTATTTCCCAATCTAAAAGTGGGCTTAACAGTACAGATGGAGACTGTATACCCACTTAAAGTGCCCAGAAAACGTTCACAAATTGATTTTGATGGTTAAAGAATGTAGTTATCATCCAAACATTGAGGAACACAGGAGGCCTGAACTCTGCAGAGGGCACATGAATACTATATGATTGCCATAGCTTGCTTCTTGTTCCTTCTTCAATTAAAATTAAACTTACTCTGTGTGTAACCTAATCATCACAGTCCCTTAACTGATTGGTGTTATACAGTACTCTTAAACATCCAGGAGAATGGTATTTGACTATTGGCCTTGAGAATCAAAATAACACCAGTAAGATATAAAAATGTTTGCCTGGAAGTACATGACTTAAAGAGGAATGCCATTCATTCAGCATTTATAACTGAATTACTCAAATTTTGATACAGAAAATGGAACCAGAATGCTTTATAGTGTTCATTTGTCTACTAGTCTTGGCAGATTTCCGAGCAGAAATATAAAATAGGTTTAATTCCCCTACTGGTTAGAAAAGTGCCTTCACAATAAACAGATCATAAAGTGTCCTAATGCTTGCACTCCAAGTGGGCATCTGAAATCTGTAGGAAGACCTGGTAGCAAGTGTTCAATTTTATTGCAGGGAAAATTAAGAATTACAAATTGTCTATTCAAATCATTAGGCTGACTGG
Source organism: Rhinella marina (assembly GCA_900303285.1). NCBI lineage: Eukaryota > Metazoa > Chordata > Amphibia > Anura > Bufonidae > Rhinella > Rhinella marina. Next base: position 39,166 of record ONZH01001967.1, read on the forward strand.
TCCTCCAAAGAGAGACTCTCTACGTATCTGCTCTCTACTCTTAGTAATAAGCCACCTGGGGAGAGGAACCCTACTATTAACTGTAATACAAGATATGAACAATCTTTTTATTTATGCTTGTAGGTATTTGTATCTTATTTTTCTGAAAAAGTATGTAGACAGCCATTTTATCTGAGCTGTTGTCAACAGCACTTAGAGATATGCCTTACAGCAGTCACATGGGCCACCGACACAAAAAAAACTGGACAGAGCTCATTGGCTTCAGTGGAAGAGGTTTCTGGACATGCTCTGTGACCTATGCAGAGGTCACTGTACAGGGAGGTGGAGTAGATTAAACTGTAACTGTTACTTATTGTGAATGGTGGGACCTGTGTTATCTATATATGTGTTAGCTTTCATTGTAATTAGTGATGAGCGAGCATGATACGCCATTGTCTAGGCAGGGCTAGTTTTTCTGTTTAAAAGACCCAAAAGTCCTTTTAAGGACTTTTTTTTATATCTGGCTGCAATATTTTATTTTTTGGGTGGGGGAACAAAATTGTGCAAGTTTGCCTGACCTAAACACCACCTGTGCAGTGTGTGCTGTATAATGTTTGTGTATCCCAAATACCTGACATCCGGTGTGTTGTTTTCTGCTGCTAATCAAGGCTGCGTCTGCTGTATAACATTTGCACAAGGAGGAACAGATAGTGTAGGGATAGTATCCTAAATACCTGACATCCAGTGTCATTTTTTTGCCGCTAATCAAGGCGACATTACCTGTGCTGGGTGTGCAGTATAAAGTTTTTGTATCCTAAATACCTGAATCCAGTGTCATTTTTTCTGGCGCTAATCAAGAGGACATTACCTGCGTTGCTTCTACTGTATAACCTTTGCGTAAGGAGGGACAGATAGTGTAGGGAAAGGATTTGGCTAGGCAGCGCTAGTTGTTCTGTTTAAAAGACCCAAAAGTCCTTTTAAGGACTATTGTTATATATGGCTGCAATACATTTTCTTTATTTTGGGGCAAAAATTGCGCAAGTTTGCCTGACCTTAATACCACCTGCACAGCGTGTGCAGTATAACGTTTTTGTATCCTAAATACCTGAAATCCAGTGTCGTTTTTTTCTGCCGCTAATCAAGGCGACATTACCTGTGCTGCATGTGCAGTATAACGTTTATGTATCTTAAAGAGACTCTGTCACCACTTTGCAACCTATGTATTTATATACATAGGCATGTAGGTGCTTCATCAACGCTCTCCCGGCTCCAAAACCCACCCTGCAGCCCTCCTGTCTCTGATGGACAGCGCGTTTAATGTATTGCGTACGAATTCAATGTATTGCATACGCTCCACTCAGCTAAGCATCCGAACGCGCCGTCACTTCTGGGTTCAGAGAAGTGACTGCGCATACGCAATACATTGAACGCGCCTGCAGTGTTCGGCACTGCAAGCGTACAACGCATGCGCCGGCACGAGATTTCTGAGCTAGACCGAAGGGTCTAGCGCTGTCCATCAGAGACAGGAGGGTGGGGATAAAGGCTGCAGGGCGGGGTGCTCCGAAGCCTCATTTACATATTTATAAAAGTTCTTTTTCTGGAAGAATCGCTGCTTGGCTCTGCAATTTGAAGGTATGTCTGGGGAGAGGATTACAACACCTACATGCCTATGTATATAAATACATAGGTTGCAAAGTGATGACAGAGCCTCTTTAAATACCTGAAATCCAGTGTAATTTTTTTCTGCCGATAATCAAGGCGACATTACCTGCGGTGCGTCTGCTTTTTAAAGTTTGTGTATCATAAATATTTCTGACGTTCTGTGAATTTTTTCCTGCTGTTGGTGACAGCGACATTACCTGCGTTGCGTCTGCTGTTTAACGTTTGTGTATCGTAAATATTTCTTTTTTTTTTAACAAATCTCTTTTTATTGATTTTCAAAGAAATAATATAATACAAACAATACAAACATGTGTCATCATCCATAGGTACATATTTAAAGGCACGGTGTTCAATGATGACACATACAACAACATGTTTAATGAGAAGAGGGAGAGGTTGAGGGAGGAGATGGGGAGGGGGGGGGATAAGAGAGGGATTGGTTGTGGGAGGAAGGGATAGGGATGTGGGAGGGAATGACAGGTAATCACCTGGTCTTCACTCCCCATGTGTTACATTCAGAGGAGTGAATTACCAGAGCGGTAAATAATAAACTAAATACACAATGTTCTTGAAAACCTCGAAGAAAATATTAATAATATTCGCACATAAACGCAAGTGATATCGAGGTAGTGGAGGTTGTCTGCATGCCAGTCTGAGACTTTACCTTCTTGGTGCAATTATAATATAATATATATATAATATAAACATAAACATTAACATAAACACGGCCATGTATCTACATCTTACAGCTCTAGAATCAGGAGGTGACATCATGAGTGACTCTTGTCCCAAAGAAGAAGGGGTGGGATAAAGTAGGCAGTACTGGTTATAGAAATAGCCTATTGAAATCATGTCAAAGGGATATTCTGGTACAATAATATTAATGTTTTGTTGAATAAAGCTTAAAGGACCTGTAAATGAAGAAGAAAGAGAGTTGTGTGTGTTTATCAGTCATTATCCTGGGATTGGTGATATATTTTCCAGGGTGACCATAACTTTGTGAATTGAGAATGTCATCTATTTGCCCAACTCACCAATTCTTCTAAAAGGTAAAGTTGATCTACCTTATTTCTCCACTGGGAAACAGTCGGCGGAGTATTGCTCAACCAGTTTAATGGAATCAGGAGTCTAGCAGCTTGAACTAGCAATGTAGGCAAATCAGAGTGTCTTGGACTCCATGTATCGGAGGGTAGCCATAAGAGAACTGATTGAGGAGTTAGTTTGATAACTGTTTTGCAGATATCATTGATATGTTTCTCAATTTGAGACCAATATGGTTTGATCAGCTGGCAGTGCCACATTAGGTGGCCCAATGAGCCTTCTCCTTGGGAACATCTCCAACATACATTAGAGTCGCACAGATTCATTTGTTTAAGTTTGCATGGGTCATTGTACCATCTCATCATTGTTTTGTATGAGTGTTCCTGAACTCGTATGCATCTGGAGAACCCATGGGAGTGTAAGTGTATTTTTGCTATTTCTACTTCTGAGAATGTCGTATCTAGGTCTATTTCCCAGGTTCTAATATAAGCTGGTTTAATAGCTTGAGATTGTGATAATAATGATTTATATATTAAAGAGATAGCATGTTGAGGCATTTTTTCAGTTGACAAGAGTTTTTCAAACCATGTACCTTCTATGATCGTCGTGTATCGTAAATATTTCTGACATTCTGTGAAAGTTTTCCTGCTGTTGGTGACAGCGACATTACCTGCGCTGTGTCTGCTGTTTAACGTTTGTGTATCGTAAATATTTCTGACATTCAGTAAAGTTAATCAGACCTGGGATCAGACCCCCAATGGCAATATGACCCCAATCACACCTCAGATCAAGCCCCAATGTCCATAAGACCCACAATCAGACCTAAGATCAGACCCCCAATGTTAATACGACCCCATTATGACCTCCCAATGTTTATAAGATCCCCAATTAGACCTCAGATGAGACTCCCAATGTGAATAATACCTCAGATCATACCCCCAATGTTAAAAAGATCCCCATTCAGACCTCAAATCAGACCCCCAATGTTTCTATGGCCCCCATTCAGACTTCAAATCAGACCCACAATGTTTCTAAGGCCCCCATTCAGACCTCAGATCAGACCCCATGTTAATCAGAACAGACAAAAATTAAAATCAACCTTTCATTTTTTGGACGACAACGCCGATCCTGAGATCCAGCGCTCTTCTTGCTCTTCCTGTCACACTGTGCGGTGACCCAATGTCACTCAGTGTGAGGTCATAGAGTGTGGTGACGTCCTCACGTTTTGTGCACTTCCAAAAGAAAGATATGTTTAAAATAAAAACTTGATATTTCTAATGACACATTTCATTTAAATCTTTCTTGAATTTCTACTTAGAGCAAGATTATTTTTTTAAGAGAATGATACCAATCTAGTATCTCTGTTCTATGCCATAACATCCAAAACTGACACTTTACAACACCTCAAATGCTTAAACAAATTGGGTGACAAGTGATTTTAGCATATGTTATATCTCTCAGAAAAGGCAAGATCTAGTAGTAACCATGGATATGTGCAGTTAATATAATGCAAAACTTGCAGAAGGTAAGCTAATAAATCCATTCAAATGTATTTAATGTGTATATTATTATTATTATTATTATAATTATTATTATTATTATTAGTAGTAGTAGTAGTATTCTAATTATACTACTAATTCAACTTATTTACTCAGCCTAGCACAAAGCCTAGCACATTGCATAATACAGTATACAGACTCAAAGCTTGAAATGTTCAAAGAAAAGATGGTACTGCCCAAATAGGTTGACAGAATAAGGCTCTATTCAGGGGCATTCACAGATCTCATAGGGCCCCACAACAAAACTTAGTATGACCCCCAAAATGAGTTGTATTACAAATTGCAATTTAATTTGTATTACATGGTAGAAGTTTTTTTAATTTAAAAAAATGTCAGACACCCATAGTGCTCCATGGATACTATTGTTTATAATGTCAGGTTTTTGTCATGGTGCCCATAATTTTACTGGACAAAATAACACAGCATGTTGTACTATATTGTCCATCATTTTTAAAGGAATATGCGATGGAGACCTCTTAAGGAGCCTCCAATGCCTTCTACCAGAAAAGCCCCGGTACTATGTCATACACATACTATAGCGCTGTACATCTTCTCACTCCATCTGATGTTTCCTTATTAATATAATAAGATTTGTATTAAATGGTTCTCTGGGGTTTACAAATTGATGACTTATTCCCAGGATAGATCATCAATATGAGATTGTCGGGAGTCCGGCTACCAGAAACCATGTCAATCAGCTGTATGAGTACTTAGGTCTCTTCCTAGATCATGTGACATCATGTTCATTGGTCGCATGTCCTAGGTGCAGCTTAGCCCTATTTAAAGGGATTGTGTCATCAGAAAATGACCTGCTGTTTAAATCACTTTGAATAATTGTTGATGATGTTATTTTTAACTTTCCATGTCAATTCTTATATCTAAACTAAAACAAAAAAATCCTGCAGTTTTTGCACTGACCACTATGTTTAATAATTGTCACCACTTCTTGGTTTGTCGAGATCACTTTACTGCAGTTAGGCTACTTTCACACTAGCGTTTTTAAATTCCGGTATTGAGTTCCGTTATAGGGGCTCAATACCGGAAAAAAACGCTTCAGTTTTGTCCCCATTCATTGTCAATGGGGACAAAACTGAACTGAAGACAACGGAATGCTCCTGAAAGCATTCCGTTCCGTCTTCAGACCGGAGGACAAACCGCAGCATGCTGCGGTTTGCTCTCCGGTCCAGGCATCCGCACCAAGACGGATCCGGAATGACCCCCAATGCAAGTCAATGGGGACGGATCCGTTTGGTGTGGACACACCAGTAATCCGGATCTGTCCTCCATTGATTTCCAATGGGGGGTCATTCCGGATCCGGCATACATACACACAGACATACAAACAAACATACAGACATACATACAAACATACAGACATACATACATACTCACATACTCCCGGGACGCCGGCAGAACGTCTTCACGCGCCTCCTGCGCGCTGCGATGACATTTCCCCACTGCGCCCAGCAGAGGGCGCTGTGGGGAATCGTCATCACTGCGCGCAGGAGGCGCGTGAAGACGTTCTGCCGGCGTCCCGGGAGTATGTGAGTATGTATGTATGTCTGTATGTTTGTATGTATGTCTGTATGTTTGTTTGTATGTAGTCTGTGTGTTGTTTTAATGTGTGTCATGTGTGGGGCCGGAGCGCTGCTCCGGCTCCACACATGTATAGCGTTAGCACGGATCCGTCGGCACCCTTTAGGTGCCGGATCCGTGCTAACGCTAGTGTGAAAGTAGCCTTAACTCATTCTAATCCTGCCTATAATGATATCACCTCTGTGTATAGATAAGACAGGATCCACCATTCACAATAGGTGATTGTCAAAGGTTATCTATTCTTTCCTGGTACATTGACCTCTGCACAGGTCCCAGAGCATGCCCAGAAAACTCTCCCATAAAAATCAATAGGGTCCCCTCCTCTTCATTCTGTCTCTGGACCATGATGGGGCTGCCATAAAGCATTTTTTTAATGCTGGTAAACGCTGTTAAGAACAGCTCAGGCAAGATGGCTGCCCCCATAATCATGTTCAAGAAATAGAATTTAAAAAAAAATCTGCAATCAGAAAATAAGAACAGATTAGAAAAAAATGATGTGCGTTACTATCTAGTTTTACTGGTTGATAAAATTTTTGGAGACACATTTCCTGTTAAGTGAATAGGGATGAGCTGCAATCTCAAGCACAGCCAGTATACAATGTACAGCACTGTGCTCGGTAAGCTTTGAGGAGACAGAGATGTCCAGTGCGAGTGCTGCGGCCTTCTCTCACCTGGCAGTTGTGCAGTGGTAATGGGACCTCCATCAATCTCATATTGATGACCTATCCTGAGGAGGCAGAAACTTTTTTTAATGATTTTAAATGGTTTCTTTATTTTCAATATGGCTGCAAAAATCTGAAAGTGGGTCATGGCGTATCCTTGGCAACATACTCCGTTAAGACATTACTACAAAAAAATCAACATTTACTGAGCTATTTAAATAGTAAAAAGGGAAATAGAAATACATTAACTTTATTGCTGAAAAAAGATTTTTGTTGTTACAAATCCTCTGCATAAAACTGCAAGTCTGCAGAAAAAGTTTCCTGCAAATGTAATTTTACATGTATTTTTTTTCTCAACGATAACAGCATTATAATTACTTACGCCCCTGTCAGCCTTTCGAGTCTTCAGTGCCTGTAATAAGCTCAGTTCTCTCTCTGGATTACATAACACATCCTCAGGGGCTTACCACCAATTCAATCAGCAAAAAGAGAAAAAAAGATTTGATTGTATTTATATGTCTGGTTTAATTTTTATAGAAAATATCTAGAGTAGCACAAAGTAATAAGAAATGTCTCCTGTATCTGGAGGGGGCCTTTATGCCACATTTTTAGCAACGAGAAACATTACCTTAATACATTAGCATGAATATTGACAGGCATTGGAATATAGATTGCAGACAACATACCAGAATTTTTCTGTTTACCCTTTGTTAAAATTCTTGTAAATTTTGTAAAATAATTAATATGTAATGTAATTCACAGTCACCAACTTACTAAAGCTGACCATACAGAATAGATATACATTACTCACAAAAAAAGTTATAAAAGAGATATTTTGCTTTTGAGGCAAATTTATGGAAAAAGTTAAAATTCACACTACAGTAATAATATATCATGAAAGTAGGGAATTTTAGTAGAAGCATGCAATGGTGTTGTCTTCATCTCAAATAATTTATTGGACAAAAAACCAACACTAGTGGTGGATATACCCTCACAAAAATGTCAATGTCTCAATAATTTGTCATTTGGCCTTGAGCATCAATTATAGCTTGACAATGACATCTCATGCTGTTCACATGCTGTTCATATGCTGAGACATGGCATCCCACTCTTCTTGAAGGGTGGTCTTCAGGTCACTGAGGTTCTGGGGTACAGAGTTACAAGTCTCTACACAACGACTCAGCTGATCACATATGTTTTCACTGGGATTCAGGTCTGGGAAAAGTGCAGGCCACTCCATTTGAGGTACCCCAGTCTCCAACAGCCGTTCCTTAATGATTACTAAAATGAGAAAGATTAGTGGCTCACCAATCTGAAAGCAATTCATCTGGCAAGATTCAAAAGAGGAATTATGAACTTTTCTATTGGACATAAATATAAACGATTACAATCTGATATTCACGACAAATACTAGCAACACTCAGGTTGAATTTCTGGATTTATGTATTACAATTAGAGATGAGCGAGCATGCTCGTCCGAGCTTGGTGCTCGTTTGAGTATTAGGGTACTCGTAAGTGCTCGCTGCTCGGATGAGTATCTCGCCATGCTCGAGGAAATGGCATCTCCCGCATTTTGAATTTTTGGCGGCTATAAACTCAGCCAATCACAAGCCAGGAGACTCTGCGGTACACCCAGCATCACGTGGGGCCCTTACATGTCGATAGCAGGGGTTGGCTGGCCTGATCAGGTGACCCTGGAATATACTAGTGACTGCCCGCGGTGCTCGGCTCAGTCTCTGCCTGGATGTCGTTAGGTATATAACGATGAAAACTATAATGTAAAGTTCGGACCAACGATATATATATATATATATATTTTTCTTAAGTGCATATCCATAAAGCAGAACTATAGATGTATAAAGGTATGGTTGCACAACATATAATAAACAATAAGAATAGAAATAAATTTAGATATATGTGGCGCTATGCCGACTAAAGATAAAAAAGGAAGTCCTTAGTTACACATATTTGCAAATGCGTGATCATGCCCACTCACCAATCGTCACGGTAACTTCCTGTGGAGTGGGTCCCTACACTCATCTATGCCTCTGTTCAGACTACATCCAAGTCTCCATTATTCAGGGCGTGTGGAACCAGCTAAATAGGTATCCTACCAGGAAGTCCTGGGTGAATGGGCGTCGTCAGGTCCAAAAGGAGTATGCGAGACTCAGTATATAACGATGAAAACTATAATGTAAAGTTCGGACCAACGATATCTATATATATATATATTTCTTAAGTGCATATCCATAAAGCAGAACTATAGATGTATAAAGGTATGGTTGCACAACATCTAATAAACAATAAGAATAGAAATAAATTTAGATATATGTGGCGCTATGCCGACTAAAGATAAAAATTTTTTGTTTATTATATGTTGTGCAACCATACCTTTATACATCTATAGTTCTGCTTTATGGATATGCACTTAAGAAAAATATATATATATCGTTGGTCCGAACTTTACATTATAGTTTTCATCGTTATATACTGAGTCTCGCATACTCCTTTTGGACCTGACGACGCCCATTCACCCTGGACTTCCTGGTAGGATACCTATTTAGCTGGTTCCACACGCCCTGAATAATGGAGACTTGGATGTAGTCTGAACAGAGGCATAGATGAGTGTAGGGACCCACTCCACAGGAAGTTACCGTGACGATTGGTGAGTGGGCATGATCACGCATTTGCAAATATGTGTAACTAAGGACTTCCTTTTTTTATCTTTAGTCGGCATAGCGCCACATATATCTAAATTTATTTCTATTCTTATTGTTTATTATATGTTGTGCAACCATACCTTTATACACCTGGATGTCGTTAGGGACAGATCTGCTGCGTTTCAGGGAGAGTGTTAGGGCCTGGATTTAGTTCTCTATTAGGCAGGAGTGATCTCAAAAGAACCCAACAGCCCTTCTAAGGGCTACAAGACATTTTTTTCTCTCCTGGCTGAGCTGGCTGGCACTAATAGTGCAGCTATCGCCATATATAACATTTTTTTTTTTTTATTGTTTTATCTCAGTGATACAAATCCATTTCATACAGCTGTGTGGAACCATTCTGGTGTCACAGTTCAGCTGTCCAGTCACCACAAACCACAATCCGTATTTTCTGTAAAGGTGACCCATACTGTAAGTCACGTAATTAAAAAAGGTCTTTTGCTCTCACTGATACAGCTACATTAGAAAAATCTCTGTGCGACATTTGTCTGGGTTGCACTTAAGCAGACCAAGTCTGCCTAATCTAATAGTTTCAGTGTAATTGCTCCATACTGCACAGTACGTAATAAAATATGTAATCTTGCTCTAACTTATCCACCTATATACAAAGCACAATCCGTATTTTCTGTCAAGGTGACCCATTCTATACGTCACTTAATTAAAAAAGGTCTTTTGCTCTCACTTATACAGCTACATTAGAAAAATCTCTGTGCAACATTTGTCTGGGTTGCACTTAAGCAGACCAAGTCTGTCTAATCTAATAGTTTCAGTGTAATTGCTCCATACTGCACGATACGTAATAAAATACGTAATTTTGCTCTAACTTATCCACCTATATACAAAGCACAATCCGTATTTTCTGTCCAGGTGACCCATTCTGTACGTCACGTAATTAAAAAAGGTCTTTTGCTCTCACTGATACCCAGTGCCGTGGGTAAGCGCCAGCAGGCGGTGCTCAAACTGCTGAGCTTAGGTGACAAAAGGCACACCGCCCAAGAGCTGTTACAGGGCATCACGGCGCAGACCGATGTGTGGCTGGCACCGCTGAACCTCAAGCCAGGCATGGTTGTGTGTGACAACAGGCGTAACCTGGTGGCGGCTCTGCAACTCGACAGACTGACACATGTGCCATGCCTGGCCCACGTGTTCAATCTCATAGTTCAGCGGTTTCTCAAGACATACCCCAATCTGTCTGATTTGCTTACCAAGGTGCGCTGCATCTGTGCATTTCCGCAAGTCGACCACAGATGCTGACACTCTCAGGGCAGCGCAGCGCCGCCTATAACTGCCCGCTCACCGACTGTTGTGCGACGTGCCCACGAGATGGAATTCGACATTAAACATGTTATCCAGAGTTTACCAGCAGCGCAGAGCGATTGTAGACTGCCAGATGTCAACTTCCACCAGAACTGGTAGTCAGGTCAGTAAGATTCCTCAAGTCTACAATGAGGAGTGGACGTGGATGTCTGATATCTGCCAGGTGTTGAGCAACTTTGAGGAGTCAACACAGATGGTCAGCGGCGATGCCGCCATTATCAGCCTCACCATCCCGCTGCTTTGCCTGTTGAAAAACTCACTGCTCAGCATCAAGTCGGCTGCTTTGCACTTGTCACAAGAGACGGTGGAGGAAGATACGTCGCTTGATAGCCAGAGCACCCTCCGGTCTGTTTCTCAACGCGTATCGGAGGAGGGGGATGAGGATGAGGAGGAAGAGGAGGATAATGTCGGCGAGACAGAAGAGGGTACCAATGCTCAGTCCTTCTTAACTGTTGAGCGTGTATGGGCTGAAGAGGAGGAGGAGGAGGAGGAGGAAATGGAGAGTCAGGCCAGTGAGGAGAGGGAATTCTTGCTTGTTGGGACTCTGGCGCACATGGCAGACTTCATGTTAGGCTGCCTATCCCGTGACCCTCGCATTAGAGGAATTTTTTCAAACACCGATTACTGGGTGTTCACTCTCCTGGACCCACGGTACAAGCAGAACCTTTCCACTCTCATCCCTGTAGAGGAAAGGAGTATGAGAGTGAATCAATATCAACAGGGCCTGGTGCACAAGCTGAAACAATCCTTCCCATCTGACGCCGCTAGCGGCAGAGAGCGTGGTTCTGTGGGCCAAGTAGCGGGGGAGAGGAGGCGAGCAGGCAGCTTGTCCAGCACTGGCAGGGGAACGCTCTCCAAGGCCTTTGCCAGTTTTATGTCACCCCAGCAAGACACTGTCACCTGTCCCCAGTCTAGGCAGAGTAGGGGTGAGCTGTGCAGAAAGATGGTGAGGGAATACCTAGCTGACCATACCAACGTCCGGACCGATCACTCTGCTCCATACAACTACTGGGTTTTAAAGCTGGACACGTGGCCTGAACTGGCGCTGTACGCCTTGGAGGTGCTGGCCTGCCCTGCCGCTAGCGTGTTGTCAGAGTGGGTATTTAGTGCAGCTGGTGGTGTCATCACCGATAAGCGTACACGCCTGCCAACTGACATCGCTGACAGGCTGACGCTTATTAAAATGAACAAAGCCTGGATTTCACCGGAATTCAAATCTTCTCCGGGGGAAGGCAGCTAAAGATTTATATTAATTATGTATCCGATTCCTCTTCTCTACTCCTCCTACTCCTTCTCCTCTTTGTCGTCTTTGCCTAACGCTGACCCAAAAAACGCAATTTTTTAGAGGGCCAACTCGCACTCTTTTACCACAATTTTTCCGGAGGGCCCCCTACAGGCCCTCTCTCTAATCAATTTTTACGGAGGTCCACCTACAGGCCCTCTCTCTAAACAATTTTTCCGAAGGGCCCCCTACAGGCCCTCTCTCCAAACAATTTTTCCGGAGGTCCACCTACAGGCCCTCTCTCTAAACAATTTTTCCAGAGGGCCACCTACAGGCCCTCTCTCCAAACAATTTTTCCGCAGTGTCAACTACAGACAGTGTAAAACAATGTTTCAGGAGCGTCAAACAGACAGTCCAAAACAATTTTTCAGGAGGCGCAAGTACCGACATTTTAAAAAAAAAATTTTCTGAGGGTCGACTTTATGTACTCTGAAAAGAAAAAAAAAATTGGAGGCTCAATAAAAGCCATTTCACTGCATTCTCAGTCGGACAAAGTCATTGGTGGTGTAACCGCCATGCTGTGTCAGGCTAAATTTTTGGGTGCTTCACCAGCTACCGCATACTAACTCATAACTTTGTCACTCTGTTGTCACTGCCGCCATACAGGGCCACGAAAAATGTTTATGTGGTTCGCCTGCTCCCGCAGTGTCACTCGGTCACTCTGTTGTCACCGCCATGCTGCGTCAGGCTAAATTTTTGGGTGGTTCACCTGCTACCTCATCTAACTTGGTCACTTGTTGGTTTCACCGCCATGCTGTGTCAGGCTTACGCCTGCATCGTGTGGCTGGGGATAGGAGAGCAGTGCCAGCATGGTCATGGGTGATGGACCTTCGTTGCACCTAGTTGGGTGCTTCCCTAACATGTGATGGGCATGTGCCTCGCCTTTCTTGGTCTGGGTGAGTACAATTGCCATGAGGGTAACCACCAGGCTGTTGCAGGAGAATTTGTGGTAATGGTGGGATTAGGCAGCCTCAGAGGCATCCATGCATGCTGCCCCTGCTGTTTCCTGTCCATTTCCGTGGTGTTTTCATCATTTTCTGATGTTTCCAGGTTTTCACCCAGCCTTCCCTAGGCAGAGCCTTGGTCCCCTGCAAAAATGCTCGAGTCTCACATTGACTTCAACGGGGTTCGTTACTCGAAACGAGCACCCGAGCATCGGGAAAAGTTTGTCTCGAATAACGAGCACCCGAGCATTTTAGTGCTCGCTCATCTCTAATTACAATACAAAATAAAAGACTAATATGCAACACTTTCCAGAAGCCATTGATGAGGAACAGTTTTATCCTTTTCTGTAGTTGCCATCTACCAAGATGTCTTCTAAACATTCCAACCAGTCAATTGAGAAGGTTGAAGAGAAACCGTTTAATGCCAGAAAAATTCGAAGAAGAAGCCAACTCTCTGAAGGACCAATTCATTCAAAAACAATATCCAAAGGTACTGCTAGAGTCCTCACTAAACAAAGTCAGGAAAATGGATAGGGGCAAATTTTTTTAAAACACCCATAAAAAAACTGAAAAAGAGGAGAAAATAAGATTCATTTTACCTTTCAATACACAACATAGGAACATTGAAAGAATTATTAAGACACATTGGCACCTCCTGACAAATGACAAAACCATCGGCTCTCTATTACCGAAAACACCACTTATCACTTATACGAAAGCGCTGAATTTAGGATTGAAAGTTGCCCTGTCCATCAAGAAGAAAATTCCCCCAAAGATAAATAACTGGCTAACCATGAAAGGTTTTCATAGGTGTGGCCGATGCATCAACGGCCAAATAAATACATTTCCCCAAAAAACTACAGAAGTCAAGTCAATCATCAATTCACATATGCATACTATGAATGAATGTCTCACATGCGATTCTACGGATACAATTTATCTACTGCAATGCCATGCAATAAACAATATATTGGTAGGACAAAACGACCACTTAAAAAACAGATATCGGAACACATCAATAATATCAGGAAGGGTTACGAGCTACATACAGTATCTAAACACTATAAAGACAAACATAATCAAGACTCCCATTCACTTACCTTTGTTGCACTTGAAAGGGTCCCCAAACAGTGGAGAGGTGGTCACCATATAAAGAGCATTTCCAGATTGGAGTCTAGGAGAATCGTTGAATTCAACTCTATGATTCCTGGGGGTATGAATGCAGAAATGTAGATTTTCGGCTTTTTGTAGACATGGGCCGGGTGCCCTTCGAGGACGGGGCATCGGGGTCAGGCTGTTTTACCAGCACCTCGATCTACCCTCCCTGGGAGGCCCCTGTCCCCAATCACCACCACACACCTCTCCTACCCTGAAGAGGAACAAAAGAAAAGAGAAAAAAAGTATATTAAGAAAAGATAAAATATTAGAAACAATAAAACAACAAGAATAAACAATAACAAAAATAAAAGATAAAAAAATACCAAAAAATAACAGTTTCAAAAAATACCAGATAAAAACAAAAAAAGAAAGATTAGAAGAGATAGAGAGGAGGAACATAGAAAACAATGGAGATAAATAAAATTAAAGCTGAATTCCACTTTTGTGATACTAATTAGTATAAACATTAGTCTTTTTGCCACTTTACTGATTAAGATTAATACTAATAATTCATTTATTATCTTTTATTATCTATTGCGCCATGCCTTTATTTTCATATTTACATCTCCTCAATATTTTTTATATTTTTTATTTGCTTAATACTTTTTATTAGTTTTTATCTGTTTAACATCTTTTATACACCCATTAACATGTATTTTTTAATAGGTACCATTCTTTTATATGCATCATGTTTAAATATTAATTTTTCTATATATATTACGTTAAGATATGTATTTTAGACATATGCTACAAGGGACATCCATACGGCCAAATTCCGGGCCTTGTTTTACTATCTTGTCAATTAGATAGACTGGCACTCCTTCTAATTAGGAAGAGGGTATAAACTATCCAGATACCAAAACGGTCTACAAACCACTGAGGAAGGGACAGAGGAGTGAGACCCCGAAACGTGTTTGGTGTATTAAGCATAGACCTGGCCATCTGGAATAATTCATACTGAGACGTCTCTACTGTGGTTACATCTATATATACATCCTTCATCCACCGCTAATGACAACTAACCAACAGAGTTATCCTTCAACAGTGTAAATCTTCTGATAGTGGGGACCCACGTGGGACGCCGCTCTACATACTGAAAAGCACGCACAACCAGAGCGTTCGCTCTGCCTGTGGATACATTGCACAAGGGCTGCTACAGCGATCGCCCAAGTTCTCCCCACAATTGAACATCCCAGGAGGGGGTAAAGTACCACAAATAACACAATATCCAGTCTCCTGTATTAAGAGTGTACCTGTGACATACCAACTATATTAAATATTCAATATAAGGGAACAATTTATTGGTATACAGGAACCAATATCCATGAACCACCAATGATTGGAGAACTATATTAGACACACTATATATGTTAGATGCATTTGTGATTGGAGGACTATATTATATACCATTTTTTACTGTGCCCAGAGAACCATATCAAGTATAATATACTTGGTCACAGTAAAGGTTGAAGGATTTTATTGAATAGACTAAACGCCTTTATTGAATAGACTATACGCCTCTATGTACTGAATTAGGATGTGTGAACATCCCAGATTGTGTTTTTTGTTCATTCTTTTATATGTATTTAAGCGTATACTATTTTTATCTGGATTTTATACGTATATGCCCAACGCTGGGATTTCTCAAATATTAATAACTATATTATTGATACGCAATTGGTTTTATTCTTTTCTTTTAAATTTCTTTTTATTAAGATATACAAAAAGGTAGTACAACAGTTGAACAAATTTCAACTAGAGTACAAACTAACTGTTATAGCAGTATTTGACAAATAGGAGTTGTAATAATACATGAAAGAGAAACTCCTCATTACATAAGCTAATGTACACTCTATCTGTCAGTGTTTCAATAAGATAATACCATTTTTATCTAATAAACAGTTGGGAGGGCAATGGGAAGAGGAAAGGTAGGGGGAAGCAGGGGATGTGGAAGAAGGGGAGGAAAACAGAAGGAGTGGAAATTTAGCATACTTTAAATACTTTGATGATTCCAGCCTGGATACAAGGATTATCCTAGAGGGAGAAAAAACTAAGAATGCTTCCAAAATATGTTAAAAGTTTAAAATATTCTCAATTAATTCCTAGATACTTCTCGAATAATTCAGAGATATTACTGAACTGTTACTGAGAGGTTGCCAGCCAGTCGCCTGATTCAAATTGTGTCATTTCTGACGTGTGTAACGATAGGACAAGCCTGGTCATGACCCACAGACCGTGCTCCCCAAAAGGGTGTGTATCACTCAAAGTGGGGTGTGTAAGAAGACCACTGCCCAAGTAATCTTGCCTTCAACCAAGGCTGCCAAATCCTAACATATTTCGGATGATTTCGGAGTTCCCAGTGGGATAGCTCCTCCAGCCTGGCCACGTCATGTACCTTATGTAGCCATTGCATAATGGAAGGGGCCTCAGCAGCTTTCCAATTTTGTGCTATTAGCAACCTTGCACATGCCAACAAGGGTCTGATCAAGTTTCTTACCTCTGAGGTGTTATCATCAGATATTAAAGAAAGCAAGGCCGTGGAAGGCGTACATGGAAAAACAGTGTCGCGTAGCTCACATATTTTCCTAATATACAAGAACACTTCTTTCCAAAAGCAATCTAATTTGGGGCATGACCACCATATGTGCATGAAATTCCCTGTGTGGGTTTGACATCTCCAGCATCTATCAGATGTGATAGTATACATTTTCCGCAATTTGTCTCGGGTAAGATACCACCTAGAGATCAATTTATATGCATTTTCTTGAATAGTTATGCATCTAGACGTTTGCTTGGGTGCGTGTAATATGTTCTTTAAATCTTTGGCACTGAACTGTCGGCCCAAATCTCTCTCCCATTCCTTAATAAAGTAAAGTGAGCCAGGACCCTCTGCCTCTAATAGGTTCTTACTTATTTTAGATATTAGTTTGGTTGGTAGTTTATTCTGGTTCAGCAGCTGTTCAAACCACGTGAGGTCTGGTGAAGTTCTCTGGGTCAATATGACCTTTTTATTACCGATTTGATGTTTTCATAGTGCAGTACATTTAGACGGGTGATTTGTAATTTTGCTTCCAATTCCAAGTGGCTTAGAAGTACTCTCTCCTCATTTAATAATATTTCTACTTTTTTGTAGCAATGTAGTATATGAGAAGGTAGCGATTGATGCCCCAGGTCCTCTGGATTAAAACAAGCTCTAATTTCTGTTAGAGGGGACGGGTATTCCAGACACATCTTATTGATTTTCTCATCTCTCCAAACTTGTAGAGTGGCTTGCAGTAAAGTGCCAACTGGGATGTACTTGGGTCACCGTTTAAAGTTCCCAAACACTAGCATCCTTAAAGGACATTGTGCCAGATGCTCGCCACTTGGAAATCTCAATTCGACCACTTGGAGGTCACCAAGTCCACCCTGAAACCTCAGAAAAGGATGCCAACACTGCTGGAATGCAACTGGGACAGTAGGGGAAGCATGTCTGGGTGCATATAACGCGCCCAAGTCGCACTATTACGCCACTATCACAGCCTCTCAACAATACACTCCAAAGACAATGTAACCTCTCTGTAAAGTGAGACCATACAAGGAAACCTTCTTTCCTCTACATTGCCATGGACCCCAAGCCAAACTAGACAAAAAAGAAGATAAAATTCTGCACCCCTTAAAATCACGTTGCCTATGACAACCACAGATGGCATAGGCAAGGGGGAAAGCAATCAAGCCATCACTATTTTTCCCTCTGTGCCATCCCTGCCTTGCCCAGGCACATGTCCCAAAACATCATCCACGCCCGAGTAACACGGTTACTGCAAAAGGCCATTTGACCACCAACACTTTGGTTTGAGGCCGGGGATGCTACATCTCCCTGACGGCACACTGGGTGAATGTTGTGGAGGCGGGGACGGGCAAACCTGCTACCCCCACCCAAGTTTTGGGCCTTGGTTCTGTCTGGATTTCCGCAACCCTTACAGACAGCTCGGCAAACCCCTCCTTCTCCTTCTAGATTTGTTAAATCTGTCCACCACCCAGTCAAGTCCACAAAGTCCAGTCTCGTCGATAGCCTGCAGAAACTGCAGGGACCTCACTCTGACCCTCCTTCCTCCCACCCTGCCCAATGTTATCAACCCAGTGTTCCCACCCATGCAAGAATCGCAGGAGCTATCTGAGGATTTTGTTTGTTCTGATGCCCAAACACTGGAGCAAGCTCCATCTCTAGCTGATGGTGGTGTGGAACGGGCACTAAAGTGTAAAATGATTAGGGACGATGATGAGACACAGTTGCCAGCAAGGGAGGCTGTTGGAGCAAAGTGAGGCAGTGTAAGAGGAGGTGGTTGAGTATGACGAAGTCAGTGACCCGACCTGGCCCAGTGTCATGTCTAGCAGGTAAAGCAGTGGGGATGTTGAGGGATGCGTAGGACCGCAAAAGGCAGGAAGAGGCCGTGGGCTGGCCAGAGGCTCATGGAGAAGGCAGGCTAGAGCCCGCAGGGCCGCATCTCTTCCCTATAACAGGCCCCCACACAAAGCTCTCCCATCGAGGGCTCTTAGGTCCTTGTTGTGAAAATATTTTAATGAGTGCGCAAAGTTAGCTTGAGGTGAGCCCTCGAAAAAATTATATGGAGGCCCAAGAGGTGAGCCCTCGAAAAAATTATGTGGAGGCCCAAGAGGTGAGCCCTCGAAAAAATTAAGTGGAGGCCAAAGAGGTGAGACCTCTTAAAAATTGTATTAAGGCCCAAGAGGTGAGCCATAATAAAATTGTTTGTAGGCTGAAGAGGTGAGACTCTTAAAAATTGTTTGTAGGCCCAAGAGATGAGACCTCTTAACAATTGTATTAAGGCCCAAGAGGTGAGCCATAATAAAAATTGTTTTGTAGGCCCAAGAGGTGAGACCTCTTAAAAATTGTTTGTAGGCCCAAGAGGTGAGGCATGAGAAAAATTTGTTTGTAGGCCCAAGAGGTGACACCTCTTAAAAATTATGTGGAGGCCCAAGAGGTGAGACCTCTTAAAAATTGTTTGTAGGCCCAAGAGGTTGAGCCATGAGAAAATTGTTTGTAGGCCCAAGAGGTGAGACCTCTTAAAAATTATGTGGAGGCCCAAGAGGTGAGACCTTTAAAAATTATGTGGAGGCCCAAGAGGTGAGACCTCTTAAAAATTGTTTTGTAGGCCCAAGAGGTGAGGCATGAGAAAAATTGTTTGTAGGCCCAAGAGGTGAGACCTCTTAAAAATTATGTGGAGGCCCAAGAGTTGAGACCTCTTAAAAATTATGTGGAGGCCAAAGAGGTGAGACCTCTTAAAAATTGTTTGTAGGCCCAAGAGGTGAGCCATGAGAAAAATTGTTTGTAGGCCCAAGAGGTGAGACCTCTTAAAAATTATGTGGAGGCCAAAGAGGTGAGACTCTTAAAAACTTGTTTGTAGGCCCAAGAGGTGAGCCATGAGAAAAATTGTTTTGTAGGCCCAAGAGGTGAGACCTCTTAAAAATTATGTGGAGGCCAAAGAGGTGAGACCTCTTAAAAATTATGTGGAGGCCAAAGAGGTGAGACCTCTTAAAAATTGTTTGTAGGCCCAAGAGGTGAGCCATGAGAAAAAATTATGTGGAGGCCCAAGAGGTGAGACCTCTTAAAAAATTATGTGGAGGCCCAAGAGGTGAGACCTCTTAAAAATTATGGAGAGGCCAAAGAGGTGAGACCTCTTAAAAATTGTGTGGAGGCTAAAGAGGTGAGACCTCTTAAAAATTGTTTGTAGGCCCAAGAGGTGAGACCTCTTAAAAATTGTTTGTAGGCCCAAGAGGTGAGCCATGAGAAAAATTGTTTGTAGGCCCAAGAGGTGAGACCTCTTAAAAATTGTTTGTAGGCCCAAGAGGTGAGCCATGAGAAAAATTGTTTGTAGGCCCAAGAGGTGAGACCTCTTAAAAATTGTTTGTAGGCCCAAGAGGTGAGCCATAAATATTTTTTTTTTTTTTTTATGGAGCAATTCTACGGCGGTTAAGGAGGAGGAGGAGGAGGTGGAGGAGGAAATGGCACTTCATACAGATGGCACTTCACTTTTGGCTGCTTTCCACTGTTGGAGAAGCAAAGTCCGGGTCAATCCACTTGCTGTTCATTTTGATTAGCGTCAGCCTGTCGGCACTGTCGGTTGACAGGCGGCTGCGCTTATCGGTTATAATGCCCCCGGCTGCGCTGAACACCCTTTCTGATAGCACGCTGGTGGCAGGGCAGGCAAGCACCTCCAAGGCGTACAGGGACAGTTCCAGCCACGTGTCCAACTTGGAGACCCAGTAAGTGTAGGACGCCGAGGGATCGGGGAGGACAGGGGTACGGTCTGCCAGGTACTCCCGCAACATCCGCCGATACTTGTCCCTCCTGCTGATAGCGGGCCCCGCAGTGATGGAAGTTGCACGAGGGGGTGCCATGAACGTGTCCCACACCTTGGAGAGTGTTCCCCTGGTGGCTGTGGGCCTGATCGATGTTGTGGGACTCTGGGAGACCCTCTCCTCTCTGCCGCCAGCGATGGTGGGTGGGAAAATCTCCATCATGTTCTGCACGAGTTCCCTCTGGTATTCCAGCAATCGATTCGTCCTCTCCTCTACCGGAATAAAAGAGGAGACGTTATCTTTATACCGGGGGTCCAGGAGTGCGAAGACCCAGTACAGTTTGTTCTCCACTATCCGGACAACACGTGTGTCCCGGGAAAAGCAGCCCAGCATGAAGTCAGCCATGTGTGCCAGACTCTGAATAGGCATGACGTCACTGCCCCCACCAGAAGGATCACTTGCCATTTCCTCCTCTTCCTCTTCCGCCTCCTCTCCGCCCCATCCGCGCTGAACCAATGGGACGCACACAGCCTGACTGCTACCCTCGCCGCCAGCATCCTCCTCCTCTTCCACAGCCACCTCCACGTCGTCCTCCTCCTCCTCATCCTCCTCCTCCTGCAACTGCCACCGAGAAGCAGACAAAAGTGTGGTCTGACTGTGTAGCTCCGTTGCGTCTCCTCCTACCCCCGTCTCCTCTGCGTGCAATGCGTTCTCCCTTATTGCGATGAGCGATTCTTTAAGGACGCATAGGAGCGGGATGGTTACGCTCACTATAGCGTCCTCGCTGCTGACCTTCTTGGTGGACTCCTCAAAGATACGCAGTACATCGCATATGTCTGCCATCCATGGCCACTCGTGGTTGGCAAACTGAGGGAGCTGAGTTGGAGGCACGCGTGGATTCATAATCTGGTACTCCATCAATGCTCTCTGCTGCTCACACACCCTGGCCAACATGGAATAGGTGGAATTCCAGCGAGTCGGCAGGTCGCACAACAGCCGATGTTCAGGCAAATGGAGGCGTTGCTGGAGTTTTTTTAAGCTAGCAGCAGCTACAGTTGACTTCCGAAAGTGAGCGCACAAGCGCCGCACTTTCACCAGTAGCTCTGCCAGGTTGGGGTAAGTCTTTAGAAATTTTTGGACTACCAGATTAAAAACGTGGGCCAGGCATGGTACGTGATTGAGTTCGGCAAGCTCCAGAGCCGCCACCAGGTTACGGCCGTTATCGCACACGACCATGCCTGGTCCTAGCTGCAGCGGCGACAGCCACATCTCCGTCTGCTGCAATATGGCGTCCCTCACCTCTGGGGCGCTGTGCTTCCTGTCGCCCAAGCTGATGAGCTTAAGCACCGCCTGCTGACGTCTCCCCGCGCCAGTGCTGCAACGCTTCCAGCTAGCGGCTGAGGGCGATGTTAAGGCAGAGGAGGAGGAGGAGGAGGAGGAGGGGGGTTTATCAGAACCCATGCTGGCAATCTTGGGCGGGGGTGGTAGGTAGGCCGTCTCTGTTTGCGACCCCGTCCCCGCTTCCACAACATTCACCCAGTGTGCCGTCAAAGAGATGTAGCGTCCCTGGCCGCAAGCGCTTGTCCACGAGTCGGTGGTCAAGTGGACCTTTGCGCTGACTGCGTACCTCAGGGCCCGCCTGATGTTACGCGACACGTGCTGGTGCAGGGCGGGGACGGCACTCCGGGAAAAGTAGTGGCGGCTGGGGACGGAATAGCGAGGTGCGGCAGCCGCCATCAGGTCGCGGAAGGCCTGCGTCTCCACAAGCCTAAACGGCAACATCTCCAGGGCCAGCAGTTTGGAGATGTGGCAGTTTAAGGCTTGGGCTTGGGGGTGACTCGAGGCGTACTTCCGCCTGCGGTCGAACGCCTGCGAGATGGACAGTTGATGGGACGAGGAGTGTGAAGGTGCAGGCGAAGATGCGGGGGAAGGGGAGGCTGAAGGAGAAGGCCCCAAAGTAGCCGAGGCAGAGGCAGATGTGGAGGTGTCCTGGCTGGAGGTCTGGACCGCAGTGGCAGCACACAATAAAGGGGAAGAGGCAGTGGCAGGAAGACCTTGCGCAGGTTGTATTGCGTTTGCTCTCTCCCACTCAGCCCAGTGCTTGACTTCCAAGTGACGCCGCATGCCTGAGGTGGTCAGATTGCTCTTCTCAGAGCCCCTACTCAGTTTTGAGTGGCAGAGTGTGCAAACCGCGCTCAGTTTGTCATCCGCACAAACATTAAAAAATCTCCACACCACAGAAGTACGAGGCCTCGATGGGGGAGCTTCGCGCGACTGCCCGCTGCCGGGAACAGCTTCGGCCCTGCTGGCTGTGGCCTCACTTCTCTGTCTGGACTGTCCTCTGCCTGTGGACATCCCTCTGCCTGTGGACATCCCTCTGCCTGTGGACATCCCTCTGCCTCTGGACATCCCTCTGCCTCTTGCTGCCTTTTTCGGTGCTGCGCAGACCACCACCTCTCCACTGCTTTCCCCGCTGGACATCACCCCTGGCCAAGTGGGGTCGGTCATTTCGTCATCCACCACCTCCTCTTCCACTTCCTCACTCTGCTCCTCCTCCTGCCCACTGGACATTCCAACAGCCTCCCTTGATGGCAACTGCGTCTCATCATCATCATCGCTCATGATAACAGATGCTGGTTCAGGGTCCACATCAGCAGGAGATGGCGAATACTCAAGTGTTTGGGCATCACTACAAACAAATTCCTCTGCTAGCTCCTGGGATTCTTCCGGCACATCTGAAAAAGGACCCGAAAAGAGCTCCTGGGAGGGGTCAATGGTGGGATGACTCTGTTGGCCAGGTGTGGAGGAAGGAGGGTCAGAGTGAGACTGTGTGGATGACTGGCTGGTGGACAACTGTGTGGAAGCGCTATCGGCTATCCATTGCACCACCTGTTCAACCTGCTCAGGCCTCAACAGCGGTGTAACCCGCCCCCTGCTTAACTGTCCCATAAAGGCAGGGATTCTGGATGAGTGGGATCCTGGCTGACCCTCACCAGCACGCATTGTATCCCCACTGGCTTCAACAAGGCCCCCAACAGCATTTCCGCGCCCCCGTCCTCGTCCACGTCCGATTCCGCTAGCCCCCTCCGCATTTTATTTTTTTTTGGTTACAATATTTTGCCTTCACAGCCGTGTACTAACAGTTCAGACGGTGTGTATTAACACCACGTATATAAAATTATTTTGCAAGAGAACGCACAGTACAGGTGCCAATGAAAAGGCCTATTTTTTTTATATTTCTAGGTACACAGCCGTGTACTAACAGTTCAGACGGTGTGTATTAACACCACGTATATAAAATTATTTTGCAAGAGAACGCACAGTACAGGTGCCAATGAAAAGGCCTATTTTTTTTATATTTCTAGGTACACAGCCGTGTACTAACAGTTCAGACGGTGTGTATTAACACCACGTATATAAAATTATTTTGCAAGAGAACGCACAGTACAGGTGCCAATGAAAAGGCCTATTTTTTTTATATTTCTAGGTACACAGCCGTGTACTAACAGTTCAGACGGTGTGTATTAACACCACGTATATAAAATTATTTTGCAAGAGAACGCACAGTACAGGTGCCAATGAAAAGGCCTATTTTTTTTATATTTCTAGGTACACAGCCGTGTACTAACAGATCAGACGGTGTGTATTAACACCACGTATATAAAATTATTTTGCAAGAGAACGCACAGTACAGGTGCCAATGAAAAGGCCTATTTTTTTATATTTCTAGGTACACAGCCGTGTACTAACAGATCAGACGGTGTGTATTAACACCACGTATATAAAATTATTTTGCAAGAGAACGCACAGTACAGGTGCCAATGAAAAGGCCTATTTTTTTTATATTTCTAGGTACACAGCCGTGTACTAACAGATCAGACGGTGTGTATTAACACCACGTATATAAAATTATTTTGCAAGAGAACGCACAGTACAGGTGCCAATGAAAAGGCCTATTTTTTTTATATTTCTAGGTACACAGCCGTGTACTAACAGTTCAGACGGTGTGTATTAACACCACGTATATAAAATTATTTTGCAAGAGAACGCACAGTACAGGTGCCAATGAAAAGGCCTATTTTTTTATATTTCTAGGTACACAGCCGTGTACTAACAGTTCAGACGGTGTGTATTAACACCACGTATATAAAATTATTTTGCAAGAGAACGCACAGTACAGGTGCCAATGAAAAGGCCTATTTTTTTATATTTCTAGGTACACAGCCGTGTACTAACAGATCAGACGGTGTGTATTAACACCACGTATATAAAATTATTTTGCAAGAGAACGCACAGTACAGGTGCCAATGAAAAGGCCTATTTTTTTTATATTTCTAGGTACACAGCCGTGTACTAACAGTTCAGACGGTGTGTATTAACACCACGTATATAAAATTATTTTGCAAGAGAACGCACAGTACAGGTGCCAATGAAAAGGCCTATTTTTTTTATATTTCTAGGTACACAGCCGTGTACTAACAGATCAGACGGTG
The DNA here is from genome assembly GCA_900303285.1 of Rhinella marina. NCBI lineage: Eukaryota > Metazoa > Chordata > Amphibia > Anura > Bufonidae > Rhinella > Rhinella marina. The sequence continues at coordinate 63,879 of ONZH01001967.1, forward strand.
TGTATTAACACCACGTATATAAAATTATTTTGCAAGAGAACGCACAGTACAGGTGCCAATGAAAAGGCCTATTTTTTTTATATTTCTAGGTACACAGCCGTGTACTAACAGTTCAGACGGTGTGTATTAACACCACGTATATAAAATTATTTTGCAAGAGAACGCACAGTACAGGTGCCAATGAAAAGGCCTATTTTTTTTATATTTCTAGGTACACAGCCGTGTACTAACAGATCAGACGGTGTGTATTAACACCACGTATATAAAATTATTTTGCAAGAGAACGCACAGTACAGGTGCCAATGAAAAGGCCTATTTTTTTATATTTCTAGGTACACAGCCGTGTACTAACAGATCAGACGGTGTGTATTAACACCACGTATATAAAATTATTTTGCAAGAGAACGCACAGTACAGGTGCCAATGAAAAGGCCTATTTTTTTTATATTTCTAGGTACACAGCCGTGTACTAACAGTTCAGACGGTGTGTATTAACACCACGTATATAAAATTATTTTGCAAGAGAACGCACAGTACAGGTGCCAATGAAAAGGCCTATTTTTTTTATATTTCTAGGTACACAGCCGTGTACTAACAGATCAGACGGTGTGTATTAACACCACGTATATAAAATTATTTTGCAAGAGAACGCACAGTACAGGTGCCAATGAAAAGGCCTATTTTTTTTATATTTCTAGGTACACAGCCGTGTACTAACAGATCAGACGGTGTGTATTAACACCACGTATATAAAATTATTTTGCAAGAGAACGCACAGTACAGGTGCCAATGAAAAGGCCTATTTTTTTTATATTTCTAGGTACACAGCCGTGTACTAACAGATCAGACGGTGTGTATTAACACCACGTATATAAAATTATTTTGCAAGAGAACGCACAGTACAGGTGCCAATGAAAAGGCCTATTTTTTTTATATTTCTAGGTACACAGCCGTGTACTAACAGTTCAGACGGTGTGTATTAACACCACGTATATAAAATTATTTTGCAAGAGAACGCACAGTACAGGTGCCAATGAAAAGGCCTATTTTTTTTATATTTCTAGGTACACAGCCGTGTACTAACAGTTCAGACGGTGTGTATTAACACCACGTATATAAAATTATTTTGCAAGAGAACGCACAGTACAGGTGCCAATGAAAAGGCCTATTTTTTTTATATTTCTAGGTACACAGCCGTGTACTAACAGTTCAGACGGTGTGTATTAACACCACGTATATAAAATTATTTTGCAAGAGAACGCACAGTACAGGTGCCAATGAAAAGGCCTATTTTTTTTATATTTCTAGGTACACAGCCGTGTACTAACAGATTCAGACGGTGTGTATTAACACCACGTATATAAAATTATTTTGCAAGAGAACGCACAGTACAGGTGCCAATGAAAAGGCCTATTTTTTTTATATTTCTAGGTACACAGCCGTGTACTAACAGATCAGACGGTGTGTATTAACACCACGTATATAAAATTATTTTGCAAGAGAACGCACAGTACAGGTGCCAATGAAAAGGCCTATTTTTTTTATATTTCTAGGTACACAGCCGTGTACTAACAGATCAGACGGTGTGTATTAACACCACGTATATAAAATTATTTTGCAAGAGAACGCACAGTACAGGTGCCAATGAAAAGGCCTATTTTTTTATATTTCTAGGTACACAGCCGTGTACTAACAGATCAGACGGTGTGTATTAACACCACGTATATAAAATTATTTTGCAAGAGAACGCACAGTACAGGTGCCAATGAAAAGGCCTATTTTTTTATATTTCTAGGTACACAGCCGTGTACTAACAGATCAGACGGTGTGTATTAACACCACGTATATAAAATTATTTTGCAAGAGAACGCACAGTACAGGTGCCAATGAAAAGGCCTATTTTTTTATATTTCTAGGTACACAGCCGTGTACTAACAGATCAGACGGTGTGTATTAACACCACGTATATAAAATTATTTTGCAAGAGAACGCACAGTACAGGTGCCAATGAAAAGGCCTATTTTTTTTATATTTCTAGGTACACAGCCGTGTACTAACAGATCAGACGGTGTGTATTAACACCACGTATATAAAATTATTTTGCAAGAGAACGCACAGTACAGGTGCCAATGAAAAGGCCTATTTTTTTTATATTTCTAGGTACACAGCCGTGTACTAACAGATCAGACGGTGTGTATTAACACCACGTATATAAAATTATTTTGCAAGAGAACGCACAGTACAGGTGCCAATGAAAAGGCCTATTTTTTTTATATTTCTAGGTACACAGCCGTGTACTAACAGTTCAGACGGTGTGTATTAACACCACGTATATAAAATTATTTTGCAAGAGAACGCACAGTACAGGTGCCAATGAAAAGGCCTATTTTTTTTATATTTCTAGGTACACAGCCGTGTACTAACAGATCAGACGGTGTGTATGAACACCACGTATATAAAATTATTTTGCAAGAGAACGCACAGTACAGGTGCCAATGAAAAGGCCTATTTTTTTTATATTTCTAGGTACACAGCCGTGTACTAACAGATCAGACGGTGTGTATTAACACCACGTATATAAAATTATTTTGCAAGAGAACGCACAGTACAGGTGCCAATGAAAAGGCCTATTTTTTTTATATTTCTAGGTACACAGCCGTGTACTAACAGATCAGACGGTGTGTATGAACACCACGTATATAAAATTATTTTGCAAGAGAACGCACAGTACAGGTGCCAATGAAAAGGCCTATTTTTTTTATATTTCTAGGTACACAGCCGTGTACTAACAGATCAGACGGTGTGTATTAACACCACGTATATAAAATTATTTTGCAAGAGAACGCACAGTACAGGTGCCAATGAAAAGGCCTATTTTTTTTATATTTCTAGGTACACAGCCGTGTACTAACAGATCAGACGGTGTGTATTAACACCACGTATATAAAATTATTTTGCAAGAGAACGCACAGTACAGGTGCCAATGAAAAGGCCTATTTTTTTATATTTCTAGGTACACAGCCGTGTACTAACAGATCAGACGGTGTGTATTAACACCACGTATATAAAATTATTTTGCAAGAGAACGCACAGTACAGGTGCCAATGAAAAGGCCTATTTTTTTATATTTCTAGGTACACAGCCGTGTACTAACAGATCAGACGGTGTGTATTAACACCACGTATATAAAATTATTTTGCAAGAGAACGCACAGTACAGGTGCCAATGAAAAGGCCTATTTTTTTTATATTTCTAGGTACACAGCCGTGTACTAACAGATCAGACGGTGTGTATTAACACCACGTATATAAAATTATTTTGCAAGAGAACGCACAGTACAGGTGCCAATGAAAAGGCCTATTTTTTTATATTTCTAGGTACACAGCCGTGTACTAACAGTTCAGACGGTGGGTATTAACACCACGTATATAAAATTATTTTGCAAGAGAACGCACAGTACAGGTGCCAATGAAAAGGCCTATTTTTTTTATATTTCTAGGTACACAGCCGTGTACTAACAGATCAGACGGTGTGTATGAACACCACGTATATAAAATTATTTTGCAAGAGAACGCACAGTACAGGTGCCAATGAAAAGGCCTATTTTTTTATATTTCTAGGTACACAGCCGTGTACTAACAGATCAGACGGTGTGTATTAACACCACGTATATAAAATTATTTTGCAAGAGAACGCACAGTACAGGTGCCAATGAAAAGGCCTATTTTTTTTATATTTCTAGGTACACAGCCGTGTACTAACAGATCAGACGGTGTGTATTAACACCACGTATATAAAATTATTTTGCAAGAGAACGCACAGTACAGGTGCCAATGAAAAGGCCTATTTTTTTATATTTCTAGGTACACAGCCGTGTACTAACAGATCAGACGGTGGGTATTAACACCACGTATATAAAATTATTTTGCAAGAGAACGCACAGTACAGGTGCCAATGAAAAGGCCTATTTTTTTTATATTTCTAGGTACACAGCCGTGTACTAACAGTTCAGACGGTGTGTATTAACACCACGTATATAAAATTATTTTGCAAGAGAACGCACAGTACAGGTGCCAATGAAAAGGCCTATTTTTTTTATATTTCTAGGTACACAGCCGTGTACTAACAGATCAGACGGTGGGTATTAACACCACGTATATAAAATTATTTTGCAAGAGAACGCACAGTACAGGTGCCAATGAAAAGGCCTATTTTTTTTATATTTCTAGGTACACAGCCGTGTACTAACAGTTCAGACGGTGGGTATTAACACCACGTATATAAAATTATTTTGCAAGAGAACGCACAGTACAGGTGCCAATGAAAAGGCCTATTTTTTTATATTTCTAGGTACACAGCCGTGTACTAACAGATCAGACGGTGGGTATTAACACCACGTATATAAAATTATTTTGCAAGAGAACGCACAGTACAGGTGCCAAAGAAAAGGCCTTTTTTTTTTATTTCTAGGTACACAGCCGTGTACTAACAGGTCAGACGGTGGGTATTTACACCTGGTATACAAAAAGGGTATTGCAGGCACACAGAACCCAGAACACTAGAGCCAAATAAACTGTATTTAAAAAAAAAAAAAAATTCACAGCCGTATACTGCCAGATCAGATGGTGCATATACACACTAGGTATATAACAGGGTTTTGCAGCCAAAAAGAACGCAGAACAGTAGTGCCAAATATAGTTTGGTATGTAGCAGAGCACCTAATACACCACTAATGCCTCTCTCTGTCCCTACTCCAGCAGCTATCCCTGAATACAGCAGCCGTTCTCTGCAGAGTGTATATTGTAGTAAAGCTATCACTGTACTGCACTATAGTAGCCCTGATAAGGGCTTTTAATCACGCTCCTGCCTGTCCAACAGCTAAAACCTATCTCTCCCTTCTCCAGCCTCTGTCCCTGACTAAGTTCACGCAGCATATGCGAACGAGCAGGAAGAGCTGAGTTTTTAATATTCGAGGTCACATGGTTTTTCCAGCCAATCCATGTAGACGCCGTTTTCGCGCTGCCAGCGTGCTCCGCGGGCCTGTCATACCCCCCCTGCATGGTGATTGGTGGAAAAAGAGCGCCAGGGAAGGTGGGAGGGGAAACGAATTCTAAGTGCGCCATCGCCGTTATACTCGATTGAAATCGAGTATGCCGAATAGCGTAGTATTTGATCGAATACCGGCTCGATCGAACACTACTCGCTCATCTCTAATTGTAATATAACAATGGGAAACCATCTGGTCCCGGAGATTTCCCTTTAGCCATGGATTTCAAAGCCGCAGTGAGTTCCTGCATTTGAATGGGTTCACATAATCTGGATGCTTGTTCTGGGTAGATGGAAGGGAGTTTTAGGTCAGCCAAGAAAGCTTAGGTCATCTTTTCCTTCCTAGTTTTAATTATATCTGAATCTGTCTCATTAATATTATATAGGGCTGTATAATACTCCTGAAAGGCCTTTGCAATCAACTCATCTGCCATTCTCGGTGAACCATCTCCCATTTTAACCGCTGTTATTCTGGGCTTCCTTTTCCGTTGCTTAATCATGGCAATCATAAATTTGGTGGGTTTGTTCCCATGTGCAAAAAATTTTTGCTTCAGTGCTAAATAATACTTAGCGGATTGGTTGTTCAAAACATCCCTTAATTCCTCTCTCTTTGACGTTAGTTCTGCGAAGTGGTGGTCTGCTTGGGACCTTTTGTGAAAGTTTTCTAATTCCGCTATTTTAGTATATAGATTAGAGATCTTTTCTTTTCTGACCTTATTTAAATGGGATGTTATCGAGATGAAGACTCCCCTTATAACAGATTTATGGGATTCCCATAGGAGATGCGGGTTTATATTATCCGTCTCATTAAGTGTGAAGAACTCTTCTAAAATATTTTCTACTCTCTTTTTAACGTCTGGACTATCTAGAACAGTTTTGTTCAACTTCCATGAGAATATTTTAGGACGGGTGTTTGGTGGTGTAAGGGACAAGAAAACGGGGAAGTGGTCTGAGTGAATCATCGTGCCTATTTGGACTTCAGAGCACATTTGAATATGTGACACTGGGACAAAAATATAGTCTAGTCTGTGATAAGACGAATGAGGGGCTGAGTAATGTGTGTAATCTCTTGATTTAGGATTAAAGGAACGCCATATATCAATTAGGGAGCTCCGTTTCATCAATTTCTTTATTGCAGCTAGGGTACTGTAGGGAGCTGCCGACTTACCGGTGGAGGAATCTAGGGCAGGATGAAGGGAGACATTTAAATCTCCCGCTAATATAGTTAATCCCTCTCTGAACTCTTCTAGTTCTTGCATCACCTTGTTGAACCAAGGTTTGTGTGTTGAGTTAGGGGCGTATAGGTTAGCAAAGGTATATGTCTGAGAATGTATAGAACCTTTTATAAATATAAACCTGCCATTCTTATCATTTTTGATTTCCTTTAATACAAAGTCTACATGTTTGTGTATGCCAATGCTGACTCCCAATTTATTGGAAAAATCTATGAAAAAAAAATCTAAGCTATGGTACCATGTATCAAATGGAGATCGAGATAGATTGGGAGTTTTACCGTGTTTAAAGTGTGTTTCTTGGATAAACACTATTTGTGTTTTTTCTTTGTGGAAGTGTCTGAGAATTTGGCTTCTCTTTGGTGGAGATTGAAAACCTCTGACATTGTAAGTCACTATCCGTAAATTAGCCATATTTGTCTTGAGTGTGGTGTAAGTATAAAGCTGATAAGCTTACCCTGCTTGGGTAGGATGCAGAGTATTTTCGGCGTGGCAGACTGGCATGGCACTTTCCCATATCCCGCCTCGAATCATTGTCGCTGTGGTGAGGGGTGGGGGTGAACATTAGAACTGTAAAACAAAAAGGCAAAACTGAGAACATTGCAAAACAATCTCTTAACCTCCGAGTGGAAAGTAAAACAAGGAGATCAGCTTTCTCCTGGGGTAACCTGATAAGGTTATTACACCTCATTGTAAAGGAAGGTGTAGAAGGAGGTATTAAAGAACTATTAATAAGTACTATGGTAATAACAGTGGTACACATTTGGAAGAAACAGAATAAAACATGCTACTTCCTCAAATTAAAGGTACATTATGATAAGAGCATATCAAAAAGAGAGACTCTAATCCTTTCTCCGTCCCCGGACTACTCCCCAACCGGCCCATCATTAATATACAGATAATAATGTGTTTGTTTTTTTTTTGTTTTTTTTTTTAACATTGTGCAAAAGGCCGGATGGCAGGCAGTCAGCAACCAGAAAGGAAAGGATCTCGATCAGAGTGTCCAAAGTATGAAAATTGTAAAGAGACTGCTCTTATTGATTCTACTAAGAGAACATATATTAAACACTCAGTCCCCTTCTGGAAGGATCCTACGTGGGGTCATCTTCCCTGTCTTTTTCCTGGAACTTTGCTGTTTGCCGTATGAAACTACTTCCCAAGGCGTTGGAGGTGTTATCTCGGATGGAATGAAGATATAATTTGCTGTGGACCAATCAGGAATATCCAAATCTTCAACCTCCAGAGCTGCATAGATATCTGGGAGATCCTTGTGTGATCTGAGGATTATCTTTTTATCCTTCCAGGATATCATCATTCCGAAGGGAAAGAGCCATCTGAACGCGATTTTCTTATATCGTAGGTAATCTGATAGAGGTTTGAGGATGCGCCTCTTATTTAGTGTGGTCGGGGCCAAGTCCTGAAATAGCAAAATTGTAGAACCTTCATATTCAATTTTAGCCTGTTCTCTGGCTTTTTTCATCACAAATTCTTTTTGGGTGAAATTCAGAAATTTGCATATGATATCCCTGGGAGGATCTGTAGGTTTCGGCTTAGGGCGTAAAGCTCTATGGGCTCTTTCAAGCACTATAGGATCTGTATTCTCTTCACCTATCAGGTGTGAACATATTTCCATAACAGCTTTGGGGACAGCTTCTGGTGCAACTGATTCTGGAACTCCCCGTATGCGAACGTTGTTCCTTCGTCCCTTATTCTCCTGATCTTCTATGTGATCATATAGCTGGTTTATATGTTGTTGATAATCATACAAAGCTGCAGTGTTCTTTTTTGTATAATCAATGATATCAGTTTGGGTTGCTTCCAGTGTTTCTACCCTGTGACCTACTTGCCTCAACTCTCTTTTAATCTCTGATAGTTCCTCAAGAACAGGGTTCAATGCTTTGGTGAGGGCTTGTGAAATGAAGGATCTAGAGATAGGAAGGTCAGCCGAAGAATCAATTCCTCCATCATTATCAGATTCCCTATCTGAGTGGCACGAGGTGTTGCGGTTTGCTCTTAAAGGAGTCATCGCTGCTGGAGCTGCCTGTGATTTTTTAATCACGAACTTATCTAAGTCCATTTGTGATAAAGATAGATGTTGGCTTTGTTTATGAGGATTTGGAACTGATCCTTTGTATTTGCCGATCTTCACCATATGCTCTGTTGACTGAGCCCTTTGATAAAAGATCTGTTCCTCCTTACATGTGACCCTGTTACATCAGAATTCGCTCATTAACACATTTCAAGTGTTATTGTTCGACATTAACGTGAATCGTTGTCCCCACTCTATGGTAGGTAACTCTTGGCAGGTGTAATTAAAGCGGCATTTCGCTTCAGGGTAATTGTTCAGAGGTAAGTGTCCACCCTTTAAGATGCTCCCTAAACAGCCCTCTGTCTTAATGTGCCTGCGATCCCATGTGGGTAACTCTTTCTTTATCCTTTTGGAGTAAAGACAATGGCAGTCCTACCTTAAGCTGACAAAGACCAGTGCTCCACAATGTCAGCTCTTGTCCCCTCACAATACCTTTACAGGTCTGGTGCTCCGGACTTGCCTCCGGCTTCAGGGGACACAATAGATAGTGTCTGCCTTCTTGCAGGCCAGCCGAGTTCTGCTGCTCCCAGGAGACGATGTGCCTGAAGAGACCACGGCAGGCCTGTCGGCTCCTCAAACGTCACAGGGCTGCTACTTGCTGGTAAGGAGACCCCTCAATTCTTTGAGTGTCGCTGGCAGTGACTGTTAAAGGGTTCCTCTGTGCCCTTTCTGCTTCCGATGGAGTCCGGGTGACTCTTAGATGGACGCCGATCTTCCGGGCTTTTTGTGACCGGAAATTTGGGCCACAGCTTCAGGTCTGTGAGTAGGCCTTAGCAGGATCTTCGCTGATCTGCGGCGTAGAAAGGTAATTTCGGCGGTAAAATGAATCTGTGCTTCTGCCCATCAAGGGCGGGTGGTTTTTTGGGCTTTTTAAGGTTATTAAAGCCAGGATGAAAGAGGATTTTCCTGTGATCTAACAGAGCTGAGGAAAACAGCATCTTCTCAGCGTGATGGTTAGCCACGCCCCCAGCAATTGATTTTATTCTATTAAATAAATAAATTCCATTTACTATACCTATATTTGAGTGTGCCCACCAGCTCCTATTTTTGATATCTATTTCTTTCCTTAATGATGCCACCTCAATGAGCTGGTGCAAATAGGCCTGTGTTGTTCATTCAGAGGCACAATGACTGGATTAATGATGTTGTTCAAGTAGTATGGGCTTGATACTGTACCATTCACAAAGTGTAGGGCAATTCTATATCAACTAGACACACCTGCCCACACTGTAATTCCACCACCACCACCAAAGGCTTGTCTGGTGACAACAGTGGCTGATGCATAGTGCTTTTCTTGATGTCTCCAACATTATTGGCTTCCTTTTAGCTAAGAAGTGGCAAAAAACCACGCCCTACGGAAGATAGGCAAGAGAGTCTCCCTGTTGACAACTTGTGTCAGAGCAGTCAGCGTTTGTACTGCCTTGAGGGGTAGGTGGAGGAGGAGACTGGGAACCCCATGCATAGCTGTGTTGGTTGTCATAGTAGTGGCACCCATAGCCACAGCATTGGTGGTGGGGGCAGCAACAGTGGCATCCGAGGCAAATATAGAACAGGAAAGGGGAGAGGGCCAAGGAACCCACTATTATATATCATGTTCTGATAAAATGGAAGGGAGGTAGAAGACTCCAATGATGATTGTTTGTTGGGCAGGATCTGGGAGCTTGATCGGGGTGCAGGAATGGAGGAGAAGAAATCTAAGGAGAAAGGTGGTGGCAATATAGAGGTGAGAAAAATGTACAGTCAAAATCTCCTAAAGAACTGACAGGTAAAGAGTTGAAACTAGTGATGGTGCTAATGCTGTAGGCGGAGGCTCAAAACGTGCCAGACCTATGCCAAGCCAGTTTTCTCTATCTCAGTGCAAGCAACTCATGTATGGTGTTTTTTCTCCACAAGGCCAGCAAACAAAACCACAGCCGTTTGCAAGATCTGCCAGAATAAAATAAACTGTGGACATTCAAACATAAAAATAAGTACCAGAGATCTATTGCAGCACATGAGGTGGCATCATCAGATCCTTTGGGAAACTACAGCTGGCTAGTATTCCCAATCAGAACAAGTATGTCCCCCTTTTCCTAGTCTTCTTTCAGACAGACAGCCCACATCCCCAAGCAATACATGGTCCTCGTTACCATCAGCTTCTTCTTCTTCTGCTAAAACTCCTCCTTCTCTTACTCCTCCACTCCATCATGAGACATCTATAACAGAATGTGTGGCCATGAAAAAAGTATTCTCAATTAGCAATTAGCTTATTTACAAGCTGAACCCCCACCTGCCAAAGTTGCTGGCTGTGCAGTCACTGCCTGTAAAGCGAGGTTTTTAATTGGTTCTTACTCTTTAACTTTATGAAATTATTTAGTGATGTGTATACCCGGCCACATTTCTGCAGTATGAGGTAACTTTAAATGCGTACTGATCTTTAGGTCAGTCTAGGAGGGGCCAGGAGAATAGAAAACAATCAGAGGGTAATGTATTAACAGCATCATTTTACATGCCGTTCTTCCACCGAAGTTATGAAGAGGCATTGGCCTCTACATAACTTTGGTGCACCCACTAATGGTCTAAATGTAAGCCAGATTCCTTCCACAAATGATAAATGAGACCCCTCTCCTCTCCTTCCCTGCCCACACCATGCCCCATTTTTTAGAGCTAGCATCAGTGAGGAAAAGTCACAGATTGCGGCAGAAATAACCTTTGCACAGGAATCTGCGACAGATATACTAATGTAATGACATACCTTAGCGACATAATTTATTAGTGACGCTATTATTATCTGTGTGCCACTGCAAGCACTACTGTTATCTAAAATATGACACTATATGCTGTAATGCACTAGCAGCGTTTAGAATAGTAGTGCTTCAATTTGCACAATGACATTATGCATAACTAGCTTTAAATCCACTATGCCATTGAAGCCCACATTTTAATTGAATGTTAAGTACTTGAAGTTTGCAGTACTCTGCGCTGTCTATTATCAATGAACCTGCCCTTGAGAGTGCTGGAGACGCTTTTCCATATCCTAGCAACACCCGGCCTGGGGTGCCGCTGGAAACATCGCAAGACCTTAAACGATGACGTCATTGCCAGTCAGCAACATGGGAATCAGGTCCAGGCAGGGGCGTATCTACCATAGTGGCAGACCATGCGACTGCTATGGGGCCCAGTTGGGATCATCCCCTCTTCTACTGGGGATGTAAACTTGGTCAGGACTCTACCATCTAAAGGAACAACTTTTAGCATATGAGGCAGTTGAAAAATGGCCCAAGGGTCATTGAAAGGGGTTTAGGCAGAAACCCTTCTGTCCTGTGTGGGGGGCCTGGTTTGATCCTTGCTATTAGGCCCTTACTTCTCTATGTACGCCACTGGCTTCATAAGACATGTGGAGGAAGTAAGCACTTTCTGCTATCCATAGCCCACAGGTCTTGTTAAGCCTTTGAGGAAGGTGGAGAGCATCTATCAGCTCCCACCTTTGATTTTATCGACCTAGACTGCTCTCTGTTATCATAGCAGCTCTTAGTTGAACCCCAAAACAGTGACTATCACTATATTACTCCATAGTTAATCCTATCTTTTTGATATTTTATATGCCTATTCTTTTGCATATTTTCCCAGATGAGCAACAGTAGATGTTGGGATTTAGCACATCTTGCTCTGGGCCCCATAGCAGTCGCATGGTCTTCCACTATGGTAGTTACACCCCTGCCTGGACCTGATTCCCATGTTGCTGACTGGCAAGGGCTACTTATTTTAGGGAGAGGTTCTGGATGGGGTAGGCCTTGTCAGGGCGGGTGCTCTGTTATTAGGTCCTTAGGGCCAGCATAGGGCACAATAGGGACAGATCATTCCTATTTTGGGGCGCTATCCTTTTGCGCCATTTCAAGGAACCTGCATCCTCCAGCAGCTACCAGAGTAACACCTGAATGTACCTTGGACGTAGAAGGACTACCAGGTTTCTGTACATTTTATCTCTGGTTAGATGCCGTGCACCCTATCACCTCCGTGTACCCTTTTGTTGTACTTTATTATCCAGTGGGGAACCACTAACTTATTTTAACTGACTCTATTAAAAGTCATATTTTAACATTACTATTGAGGTTTCAGTCGAGTATTCATGTGGTGTTAGAGCTGATCAGCCTGGCCGAGAGTAGCCACACAAGCAAGCAGTTTGTCACTAGCCTTGCTTGCTGGATGTAGTTCCGTTTAGCCAGCTTCAGAGTACTAACAAGTACTGGCGTGCGGAGTCTAACTAGCCCCCGGGTATTCACCAGAGCCCGCCGCAAGGCGGGTTGGATTTGCGCGGCCGAGGACTAGCAGATCGCTTTGCCGTGTGGGAGCAGTGGTACAGCCGAACACTGGATAGCCAGCAGGCTAGCTGAGACGAGGAAATCTGGAGACAGGATCACAGGAACAGACACGAGAGCACTGAGAGCTGGAGTACGCTGGAAGACCTGATACTCTTGCCTCAGACATGCGCACAGAGCTGCTTTAACCCCTTCCCGACCAGCGCCGTACATGTACGGATTGAGGATTACAGTTTTCAAAGTGCAATTCTTATTCTGGCCACTAGATGGCAGGTCAGGATAAGAAATGACCAATTCATGGATTTATCTCAGTCTAGTAAATCCCTGATTGCTCATAAAGAAAAAAAAACACAATATATAAGCTCATATTTGAGCTTAAAAATAGTCAGAAAAAATTAAAAAAAAATGTTAAAAAATATATAAAAAATAAAAAATATATAAAAGTTCAAATCACCCCCCTTTCCGTATAATGAAAAAATAAATACCTAAATAACAATAAATATAGACATCATGTTGATCACCGTGACCGAAAACGCCTGTACTTTTAAAATATAAATAAAAATTCCAATACGGCGAATTGTGTGGTGGAAAAAGCGTCCAAATGGCGATTCGCCGTTTTTTGTCGCTTTTTTTTCTAAAAAAAATTAAATAAAAAGTGATCAAAAAGTCATACACACCCCAGAATGGTATCAATAAAAACCATACAGCTCCGTACACATAAATACCAAAAAGTTATAGGGGTCAAGATATGCCAAGGAAAAAAAAAAGGGGCAACTTTCTAATTATTTTATCACTATAAAAACGCAGGAAAAACTATACATATTAGGTATTGCCGGGTTCGTACTGACGAGTAGAATGAAAGTAACTGGTCAGTTTTAATGCACATCGAACGCTGTAAATAAGAAACCCGTAGAACTGTAGCGGAATAGCGTTTTTTTTTGCAATTTCACCCGATTTGGAATTTTTTCCCGCTTCCCACTACACCATATGCAATATTAAATGGTGGCGTTGGAAAGTACAACTTGTCCCGCAAAAAACAAGCCCTCATACAGCTATCTGAACAGAAAAATAAAACAGTTATGGCTGTTTGAAGGCAGGGAGCGCAAAGCGAAAATGCATAACCGAAAAAACCTCCGGGGGTGAAGGGGTTAAATAGGCCTCTGATAGGGATCAGGTGCAGGACTGATGACGGTTTCACAGAAGGTGCAAGAGCTGCAGTACCTGCTGCCAGCCCCTAGATGGAGTGAGAGTACAGTTTCCGCAGATTCTGTGCTACGGTAGTTGCTGGAATCACCGCCATAGAAGCTTGTGGAGAAACAGAAACCCGCGGGGAACAGTCCCGATGACGGGACGAGTGTAGCGGTGCACTGCGCCCAGACAAGACACAGGGTGAGTGAAGTGGCGCACTGCGCCCAGGTGTGACACAGTTGCTAAAGTACATCAAGCATCAAACATCCCGCTGGCTACCACCCTGCCTACTTCAACTGGGCATGACGGTCAACAACAATGGGAGAAATAACATATGCCAGCAATACCATATTGTGGCACATTATACCACCCCAACAGAGCCAAATACTACAGTCCATCACAAAATACTGCCCCAGCAGCACAAAAATACCTCCCCAAAAACTTCCACTGAGGAGGACTCAGGCGATCCCTTGGGCATCGGCCCACCGGGAAATTTCCTTGTATGGTATATGGCCAATCTGCCCCTGTCATTAAAGGGGTTCTCCGGGAATTAAGAAAATGAAAATACTTAAATATTACTTGTGACGAGGGGCCATCCTCTGCGTCTGGAGGAAAGAAGGTTTGTACACAAACATAGAAGAGGATTCTTTACGGTAAGAGCAGTGAGACTATGGAACTCTCTGCCTGAGGAGGTGGTGATGGTAAGTTCACTAAAAGAGTTCAAGAGGGGCCTGGATGTATTTTTGGAGGGTAATAATCTTACAGGTTATAGTTACTAGAGAGGGGTCGTTGATCCAGGGAGTTATTCTGATTGCCTGATTGGAGTCGGGAAGGAATTTTTTTCCCTAGTGGGGAAAACTGGCTTCTACCTCACAGGGTTTTTTTGCCTTCCTCTGGATCAACTGGTAGGAAAACAGGCCGAACTGGATGGACAGATGTCTTTTTTCGGCCTTATAAACTATGTTACTATGTTACTATGTTACTTCATTATAAATATATTCCCAAATACCTTTCATTAGTTATAATGGCTTGTTTTTTCTAGGGAGCAATCATTAGGAGAAATAAAATGGCCGCCGTCTTATTAGTACACACAAAACCGGTCCTAATCACACAGCAGGACATAGTAACATAGTTTATAAGGCTGAAAAAAGACATCTGTCCATCCAGTTCGGCCTGTTTTCCTACAAGTTGATCCAGAGGAAGGCAAAAAAAAAACCTTTGAGGTAGAAGCCAATTTTCCCCACTTTAGGGAAAAAAATGGGAGAGATCTCTGTACTGACCTCTGATATATTTATACATAGTTATTAGATCTCCCCTCAGTCGTCTATTTTTCTGAAGTGAATAAGCCTAATTTTGATAATCTTTCTGGGTACTCTAATCCACCCATTCCAGTTATTACTTTAGTTGCCCTCCTCTGAACTCTCTCCAGCTCTGCTATGTCTGCCTTGTTCACAGGAGCCCAGAAATGTACACAGTACTCCATGTGTGGTCTGACTAGTGATTTGTAAAGTGGCAGGACTACTGTATGTTCTCATCACGGGCATCTATGCCTTTTTTGATGGAACCCATTATCTTATTAGCCTTGGCAGCAGCTGTCTGACACTGGTTTCTACAGCTTAGTTTGCTGTTCACTAAAATTACTAGGTCCTTTTCCATGTCAGAGTTACCCAATATTTTATCATTTAGTATGTACTGGTGACTTGCATTATTCCTTCCCATATGCATAACCTTACATTTGTCAGTGTTAAACCTCATCCGCCACTTCTCTGCCCAAGCCTCCAGTCTATCCAGATCCATCTGTAGCAGTGTACTGTTCTTTTCTGTGTTAATTACTTTACACAGTTTAGTGTCATCTGCAAAAATTGATATTTTACTGTACATTAATAAATATATTGAAGAGAATAGGGCCCAATACTGACCCATGTGGTACCCCACTAGTGACAGTGACCCAATCTGAATATGTGCCGTTAATAACCACCCTCTGTTTTCTATCACTGAGCCAGTTACTTATCCACATACAGACATTTTCTCCCAGGCCAAGCATTCTCATTTTATATACTAACCTTTTATGTGGTACCGTGTCAAATGCTTTGGAGAAGTCCAGATATACGACATCCATTGATTTGCCGCGGTCCAGTCATGAATTTACCTCCTCATAGAAACTGATTACATTGGTTTGACATGACCGATCCCTCATGAAGCCATGCTGATATGGAGTAATTTGCTTATTTTCATTGAGGTACTCCAAGATAGCATCTCTTAGAATACCCTCAAACAGTTTACCCATGACAGATTTTAAACTTACCGGCCTATAGTTCCCGGGCTCTGTTTTTGGACCCTTTTTGAATATTGGCACCACATTTCCTATACGCCAATCCTGTGGAACTCTCCCTGTCAGTATAGAGTCCTTAAATATCAGAAATAAGGGTCTGGCTATGACATTACTTAATTCTCTTAGGTAACGGGGGTGTATGCCATCCGGTCCTGGCGGTTTGTCTATTTTAATCTTTTTAAGATGCAGCTCTACTTCTTCCTGGGTCAGACAGGGCACTTTTAATGGGGAATTTACTTTTATATTCTGCATTTCATCTGACAGTTAATTTTCCTCAGGGAATACAGTGGAGAAAAAGATATTTAGCAGCTTTGCTTTCTCCTCATCGCTCTCTGCAACTCCCTCCTCATTACTTTGTAAGGGGCCGACACCTTCAGGTTTGTACATTTTACCATTTATATAATTAAAGAACATTTTAGGGTTAGTTTTACTCTCTTTGGCGATTAATCTCTCAGTCTCTAGTTGGGCTGTTTTATTTGTCTTTTACATATTCTATTTTTTTCCTTATAGTTTTTCAATGCTTCCTCGCTCCCCTCCTGTTTCAGTGATTTAAATGCTTTCTGTTTGTCATTTATTGCTTTCTTTACAGCTCTATTTATCCACATTGGTTTTTTTCTTGTTCCTTAACCTTTTATTCCCATAAGATATGTACCTCTCACAATTAGATATTAGGATGCTTTTAAAAACATCCCATTTTGTGGCTGTATTTTTATTTTTGAGGACTTTGTCCCAGTTAGTTAGGCCTATGGCCTCTCTTAGTTTACTAAATTTTGCTTTTTTGAAGTTTGGTATTTTTCTTCCTCCCTGAAGAAAAGCTCTTTCGAATGACAGTTGGAAGATTATTATATTGTGGTCATTATTTCCCATGTGTCCCCCGACCTGCACATCTGTTGTTCTGTCAGGTCTATTGGTTAATACTAAGTCCAGTATGGCCGTTACTTCACAACACTGAGGTAAAGAGCTGCCTCATTGTCCTCTCTGCTCTGCTTGTCAGGGATTATGATCCTGAATACAGATGATAAGATCTTTAGCTGAATCTCTGTGGGAATGGAGTTCATGAGCAGAAGTGGTAACGAGCAGCAACACTTGTATGCAGTCTCCATTACCAAAGCCCCACATTACCACAGTGTGTCCTGTCTGTCCTTTTTGTACTTCATGTCTCCTCATGAACTCTATTCCCACAAAATTTCAGCTGAATATCATATTAAACTGTAGTCAGGATCATAATCCATGACAGTCAGAGCAGAGAGGAGGATGAGGCAGCTCTTTACCTCAGTGTTGTGAAGTAATTTGTCCTGCTGTGTGATTAGGACAGGTTTTGGGTGGACTAAAAGGACAGCGGCCATTTTGTTTCTCCTAATCATTGCTCCCTAGACAAAATTAGCTATTATAAATAATGAAAGGTATTTGGGAATGTATTTATAATAAAGTAATATTTGCGTATTTTCATTTTCTTAAATCCCGGAGAACCCCTTTAACCTTGCGCAACAGTAATTGTGCAACACTTTTTTTTTAAAAAAAGTACGCAGGCTTTCACAAGGTGCTGGCAATATCCAATAGACTGTCCTCACATTTCAGCTATTCTTACAGGGCAAAGAATGCTCTCCTGGACTTGCAGCAAGAAGCCTGTCTGTTGCTACTCTGCATAATCAGCTATCATTACTTACCTGATCCATTTGCTTGTGACGGTCTGGCCGCCACCATCTTGCTTGAGGATCTGGCTTGAAATCTCATGAGATGACGTCATCACGCCGGCCAGCCTGGTGACGTCATATGTCACATCGCACGGGATTTCGTCTGAGATCTTCAAGCAAGATGGTGACGGCTGGCCCGTCGCGAGCAAATGGATCAGGTAATTAATTATTTACCTATTATTTTTTACTTATATATTTAATATTTTTATTTACTTTTATTTATTTATAAAAAGTATTATTTTTTGTTTGTTTGCTTTTTTTTTACACTATTTCAGGTTAAATCAATTTTCTACCGTGAAGGAAATTTGGCTTTGCGGCAAATCGTTTATCCTAAAATTTGGATCCATTTCTATGCACAACGCTAGAGCACCTGTATGAGCATTGAAAACCTGAGGTTGATTTTGTCATGCACTAGACTGCCTAATCAGAGAGCATGTATATTTTCCAGGTCAGGCAGTGGCAGCTTTTGACGTTCATGCTGCTGTTGTTCCTCATACCCCTCATATTTATCTTAGAACAGATGCTGATAATCATGCTGCAGGAGGTAACGGAAAAAGAACAGCTAACTTATCTTGCTGCCCGCCCTGTAGCTGTTGGGGACCACTAGGAGAAACTCCTATGGAAGAAGATGAGGAGCTACCACTGGAGCAGGAGGCGACCTGTATGCATGCTTGCTTACGCACTGACAGGAATATCATTGACAATAAGAGGTCTAATGATTACTGAATAGCCATGTTTATAGATCCTGGCTATTGAGGCAAAATGGGGGAAAGCTTTCTGAAGCTTTCATCGAGCAGCCGCCTGAGATCTGTTCACATTCCATGGTGCCGCATGGTGGCTGTTTCTGCAGTGATGCTGTGTCTGTGGGCTGGTGTGGCCCAGTGCAGCGGGAACTAAGCATGAAAACACAATGGTGTTGTTGGGCTACTTGGTCTCGCTGCCTGCAGGTGCTAAGTTACAGTAGCGGTGGTCACCACAAAGGAAAGAAACAATGGGTTGTGTACCACCCCTTCAGGTCCTGCACAGGACATAACACTGTGTATCAGTTTTGCTGGAATATTTCTTTAACCCCTTCCCGATCAGCGCCGTACATGTACGGCACTGCGGGAAATGACTTCCCACCCAGCGCCGTACTAGTACGGCGCGGTGATCGGGCGGGTGCAGGAGCTGCACCCGCCTGATCAGCTGCGGGGGACCGGATGTGCCCAGTAGCCGGACCCCTGCTTCGTACGCCCGCATCGGTGACCGCGGCACATGGAAGGGGAGTCCATCGGGTCCACACGCTGCTGTGACGGGGACCCGATGGCTTGGATAGCAGCCCGGTGCCTTCCTTCGGCATCGTGGCTGCTATCCCTTCTTGCCTGTGCGATCCAGCCCCCTGGATCGCACAGGAAGCAGGCTGTAAGTGTATTACATTGAGTAACACACTTACAGCCAATGCATTACAATACAACAGTATTGTAATGCATTGTAAAGGGGATCAGACCCCCAAAAGTTAAATAACGTGAAAAAAAGTGAAAAAAAAGTAAAAAAAATAAAGTTTTACAAAAAAATTTAAGTTTCAAGTAAAAAAAAGTACACTTTTCCCAAAATAAAGTAAAAAAAAAGGGGAAAAAAGAAAAGTAAACATATTAGGTATCTCCGCATCCGTATCGACCGGCTCTATAAAAATACAACATCATCCACCCCGCCAGGTGAACGCAGTGAAAAAAACAAAACAAAAAAAAACAGTGCCATAACAGCCATTTTTTGGTCATCTTCCCTCACAAAAAGTGTAATAGCAGGTGATCAAAAAGGCGTATTAAACCAAAAATGGTACCAATCAAACCATCATCTTGTCCCGCAAAAATGTTACCCTACCTGAGACACTCGCCTGAAAAATTAAAAAAAATATGGCTCTCAGAAAATAGCAACACAAAAAAAGTAAAAAAATAAATCTAATGTGTAAAATTTAACAAAAATAAAAATGATAGACATATTGGAGATCGCCGCGTCTGTAACAACCTGTTCTATAAAAATATCACATGATTTGACCCCTCGGGTGAATGCTGTAAAAAAATCATTAAAAAAACTATGCCAAAACAGCTATTTTTTTTCACCTTGACTCACAAAAAGTGTAATACCAAGCAATAAAAAAGTCTCATATACCCCAAAATGGTACCAATGAAAACGCCACCTCATCCCGCAAAAAATGAGCCCCCACATAAGACAATTACTCAAAAAAATAAAAAACAATGGCTCCCGCAAACTAATCCATCAAATTCTGTTTTGCAAAATTCATATGGCGCTCCTTCTGTTCTGAGTCCTGCCATGTGTCCCCACAGCAGTTTACCACCACCATGGGATGTTGCCTTATTCAGGAGAAAATGGGGAACAACTTATGGGGTGCTTTTCTCCTGTTACCCCTTATGAAAATGAAAAATTTGGGGCTAAAGCAACATTTTATTGGAAGAAATGAAACTTTTGATTTTCACAGCCAAGTGTTTCCAAATTCCGTAAAACGCTTAGGGGGTCAAAGTGGTCAGTACCCCCCTTAATATATTCTTTAAAGGGTGCAGTTTCCAAAATGGGGTCACTTTTTAAGGGTTTCCACTGTAGGAGTACGTCAGGGTCTTTCAATTACAAAATGGTGCCTAAAAACCATTCTAGCAAAATATGCCTCCAAAATTCATATGGCAATCCTTTCCTTCGGACCACTGCCACAAACCCATAGAGACATTTACCACCACATATGGGGTATTTCTGTAAATTGCAGAATCAGAGTAATGTATATTGAGGTTTAGTTTGCTGTTAACCCTTGCTGTGTTGCAAGAAAAAAATTATTAACATGAATAATCTACCAAAATAGTGAAATTTCACACCCATTTTCCTTTAATTCTTGTGGAATACCTCAAGGGTTAGCAAACTTTGTAACATCAGTTTTTTATAATTTGAGGGGTGTAGTTTCTAAAATGGGGTCATTAATGGGTGGTTTCCATTACATATGCCCCTCAAAATCACTTTATATCTCAATTGGTGCTTAAAAAAATGGTTTGGGAAATTTTGTTGAAAATTTGAAAAATTGCTTCTAAACTTCTATGCCTTCTAACGTCCGAAAAATATTTTTGAGGTATTACTATGTATATTGAAAGTAGAAAAATTGAAATTTGGAAATTACAAAATTTTTCAAAAAATTTGCTAAATTTGGTATTTTTTAATAAATAAAAATAAAATATTTTACCACAAATTTACTACTGTTATGAAGCACAATATGTAACAAGAAAACAATCTCAGAATGGCCTGGATAAGTAAAAGCGTTCCAAAGTTATTACCACATGAAGTGACACATGTCAGATTAGCAAAAAATGGCCTGGGCAAGAAGGTTAAAACAGGCCCGGGGTTGATGGGGTTAAGCTCCTTCTAGTGGTGGATGTAGATTAAATCTATGTTTATTCATAGGATTTGGAGCTCAGTCTGTATAAGTTAAATTGAATTCTAAATGCTATAAAGATAAATTTAAATAAGCAGCAATTAATTTGGATTTTTTTTCTGTAAAAAGCAGGTGAAAGGTGAACATTTTCTTTCATATAACACATTTTTTAAACGTTTTCATCTCCAACATTCAGTTAGCAGTTTAAAGTGTTATTATTTGTAAAGTATAATTAAGATCTGTCAGTGTGCTTTTATTTTTATGTGCATCTCTCTGATTGTAATAGGAAAACTACCTCAAAAGTTCATTTACTTTAAGTCCCCCCGCAAGTGTAAATTCATTAAATTACAGACTTTTTCTGTATAAATTTGTTATATCCTTAGCCGGCTCAATGATTTTAAACTCTTCTGATTAGTAATATTCAGTCTTTATTCTTTTTATAATTTTTCGGTTCAATTATATATAACTTGACAAAAAAATACTGATTCCACTCATAAAAGGGGACTGCGGCTCTAGCTTCAGTATAGAAAAAATAATGTACTCCAAGAAAGCAGATTAACGTTAAGATTGCAAAAGACGAATATCAGGGAAGCTTGATTTCCAGGTGACCTTTATAAAGCAAATGCATATTTTATATAAGATATTGAATAAGATGCTTTGTAAATTTTCGTAAAGCTGGAGTAGGAAAGTCATCGACCTGGAATCCAAATACTATGAAACCCTAGATCTGTGTGTTCTGTTTTGTATGTGTCTATTGTAAATGTCAGGAGATGATTGAATGGTTTCCCTTTACATAGTTTCCAACAGAACCTACTAACTTTTGCCCATTTTTGTCCATGTAAGCCTGAAAAAAATAATTATGAAGAGTCCACTACTTTATTATACTGAAAGCCTTAATGTATTTGCTGTCAGTGACACGTTGTTCCTGACTCACCTAAAACTCGCAGCTAAACACACGGTATATCAGGTTCCACCAGTCTGGTCAGCTCACCAGGTGTAAGTCCACACTCAGAGCTGAGATCTGGCTTTACATAGCCTTGTGGCCCCTCAGCCCTCCTGGCTGAGACCACACAAGCCTCACAGACTTCAACCCTCTTCCCTAGGGTCAGTTCCTCTCCTCCAGACACATACACTGTGGGTTGGGTTATCCCCACCTGATTAACCCAGCTGGCCTCACCTGCAATCTCCTCAGGTGAGAGGAAAACATGTTCTGGAAGGGTATGTGGACTGGAAGGCTCCCACTACCAACCTGTCTTCAGTGCACATTACCACAGAGTGTACAAACCATCAGTATTCTAAATGGCTTATAGTAGATGGAGATCCTGTTACAGATTTTGCACTATGGTCCAAGAGCATCATGTCATTCCTCTGTTAGATCTGACTGGGTTGAGTAAGGAAGAGTAAATTGATTGGTATGAATTTCACGAAAATTAGTCCGCCAAATGAAGTTGTAGTTTCTCAGGTTCACTTCGGATGAATGGAGTAAAACTGCACACAGCGCTATTTGACTGCACATGCTGGAGGAAGAAGAATGATGCTCACATGGCCCTAGAGTAAGTAAGAGGGGAAAGCTTGCTCTTAGGTTGACAGAGAGTCTGGATCAGCCAATAGCAGGCAGGGCAATGCCTGTGCAGAACGAGCAGAACATCATTCTGTGTTGAGCTATTAATGAGGGTGGATGTATTTAGGCAATGTCAATCATCTATTCTAGTATGCACAGTGTAGTGAAAGAACAGAAAGAAAAAATTGAGGATTAGTGAAAGCAGTTAATGGGAGTCAAGGGCTGGGGCACCTTGCTTTATAACACAGCTGCTGCAGAACCTCATTCTTGCCGTTCTGCGCTACAAAACCAGCCATCTTCAAGAAAATAAGTAATTATTCTTTTTTTTCATTTGAACAGAGGGAAAGCTGTTTTTTTGTTCTTTTCTTGAAACCTTCCAGTTTCTACATACTATTACTGCCAGAACATCACACCAATAGCTTTCTGCTGCTGAGAAACATCTTTACATTTTTCTTCTGTGCATTATATCTGGTATTATTAAACACGTATTATAGCTTAAGCATTTTATGGCAATAAAGCCATTTTTAGACCATCGAAATTAAATGCAAATTACACTGTATGAAACAAATAGCACCTTTCCTGCATCTTTATATTGAAGTCGTGGTGGGACGGGAGAATGATGACATTACACTTTTGTAGCCTGTCTTTTACAGGAAAGATCCATAATTAGTGTGACTGTGTACCAAACCCGTAACTTTTAATTTAGGAAAATCATAAGTTTACATTAGGCCACATAATAAAATGTCTGGAATACAGAAGGGTTCAAAATGAAAGACCCAGTTCTTTTCCACCCAGAGCCAGAATGTGGGTAGTAGCATCAACAGTTCTTCCTGGATTCAGAAAGGTGCAACATTTTCATTGAGGAGAAAGAGGAAGAGATTGGATGACTCACTTCTCCTCTCAGTCATAGCAGGATGACATGGAGGTGACTTCTGAGGCTGACACCATGCCTTGCAGCCAGTGGTCCCTACCATGTTCATTTTAGGACATGGTCAGATATCAGTATCAAGTATCAAAATAATGCTAGTGTGATACCTGACCCTGACACCTGACCCTGACACCTGACCATGACACCTGACCCTGACACCTGACCCTGGACTTCAGGTGTCAGGGTCACTATGACTTTTAGCTTCATTGTACTTAACATATGCTGAATCACATAGATGAATAAAATCACTTCTTAATCTGTCTGAACCTATAGCTCAGCAGTTAGACACTTGCCTTCCATGTAGACTTCTGGGGTTCAAATCCCTTTTGGCCTTTAAAAAATAAATTGGTATTTTATTGAGCTCTAGAAAATAGGCAAATTCAAGTGATGTGTGACCCTTGACTCGTCAAGGGTCACACATCACTTGAATTTGCCTCTTTTCTAGCCGTGTATAAGATCTTCAGAATTAAGCAGTGGGTGTTTAAACTCACACATTGGTATCAGGGCCTTATTGCAGCACATGAGGCGGCATCACTGGATCTTTTTGGAAAAAAGAAATGACCAGGATCCTCAGTCAGAATAGTCTGTCCTTTTTCTCCTAGTCTTTTTTGTGGCAGCCAGCCCGCATCCCTAAGCAATACATCTGCTCCTTGTCCTCCACTCCATAATGATGAATGTGTTCTCATGGGAAGACTATTATCATTATGTGCAAGCTGATATTTCACCTGGTCAAGTTGCTGGCGGTTCAGTCACCATTGTACCACTTAGTTGTGGTAAATGTGGCTTACTTCCGCACCTTTGTCTAAATTAGTTTTTCTGAGGATGTGGTTCAGGGAGTGTCTTAAAACTCTTGGAAAGGCAAGCAAGAGTACTGCCACTATATGGAAAATATTACTTGTCAGTTCACAAAAGTTCCTCACTTCCATGCTTTTGCTGAAATTTAATTTTTCAGCGATGTGCCCCAGGCAGTGTGGTGGGACTCTTTGCATGGGCGTGTCATATAGGAAGGTATTCTGAGGTATGATGTTTGGGTGCTTGATCCCCCAACAAGTCACTCTTTTTTTCTCATAGCACTATGTGTGTTTAAACACCATCAACAATTTTTGGAACCTTTGGAATGTGAAAAAGCATAACACATAACGCGGTGTGTTTTTAAACATGCTGTTCATTAAAGTCGCCCATAGAGATGAGCGAGTACTAAAATGCTCGGGTGCTCATTATTCGAGACAAGCTTTTCTCAATGCTCGGGTGCTTGTTTCGAGTAACGAACCCCATTGAAGTCAATGGGAGACTCGAGCATTTTTTGCAGGGGACCAAGGCTCTGCATAGGGAAGGCTGGGTGAAAATCTGGAAACCTCAGAAAATGATGGAAACACCACGGAAATGGACAGGAAACAGCAGGGGCAGCATGCATGATGCCTCTGAGGCTGCCTAATCCCACCATTACCCCAAATCCTCGGGCAACAGCCTGGTGGTGACCCTCAAGGCAATTGTGCTCACCCAGACCAAGAAGGGCGAGGCACATGCCCATCATGTGTTAGGGAAGCACCCAACTAGGTGCAACGAAGGTCCATTACCAATGCCCATGCTGGCACTGCTGTCCTATCCCCCACCCCACAATGCAGGCAATGCAACGCAGGCCTGACACAGCATGGCGGTGACACCAACAAGTGACCAAGTTACATGAGGTAGCAAGTGAGCCACCCAAAAATTTACCCTGACGGAGCATGGCGGTGACAACAGAGTGACCGAGTTAGACTGAGGTAGCAGTCGAAGAAGAAATAAAATTTAGCGTGGCCCTGTATGACGGTGACAACAGAGTAAAAGAGTTAGAGTGAGGTAGCAGGCGAAGCACAAATAAAATTTAGGGTGACCCTGTATGGCGGTGACAACAGAGTGACCAAGTTAGAGTGAGGTAGCAGGCAAAACACC
Source organism: Rhinella marina (assembly GCA_900303285.1). Taxonomy (NCBI): domain Eukaryota; kingdom Metazoa; phylum Chordata; class Amphibia; order Anura; family Bufonidae; genus Rhinella; species Rhinella marina. Next base: position 89,588 of record ONZH01001967.1, read on the forward strand.
AAAAACACCGCTGAACTATGAGATTGAACACGTGGGCCAGGCATGGCACATGTGTGAGTCTGCCGAGTTGCAGAGCCACCAACAGCTTACGCCCATTGTCACACACAACCATGCCTGGTTTGAGGTTCAGCGGTGCCAGCTACAGATCGATCTGCGCCGTGATGCCCTGTAACAGCTCTTGGGCGGTGTGCTTTTTGTCACCTAAGCTCAGCAGTTTGAGCACCGCCTGCTGGCGCTTACCCATGGCACTGCTGCTGCGCCTAGAGCTACCAACTGAAGGCGCCGTGCTCACGGATGGTAACTGAGAGTAGGAGGAGGAGGAGGGGTTAGAGGAAGAGGCATAATAAGTCTGAGAAACAGTGACCAAGGTAGGCCCTGCAATCCTTGGTGTGGGCAGTACATGAGCGGCCCCAGGGTCAGACTCAAAAGTCCGAGTTACACTGCGGTAGCAGGCGAAGCACATAAAAATTTAGTGTGGCCCTGTATGGCTGTGACTACAGAGTGACCGAGATACACAGCGGGAGCAGGCGAAGCACATAAAAATTTTGCATGGCCCTGTATGGCTGTGACTACAGAGTGACTGAGATACACAGCGGGAGCAGGCGAAGCACATAAAAATTTAGCGTGGCCCTGTATGGCTGTGACTACAGAGTGACCGAGTTACACTGCGGGAGCAGGCGAAGCACATAAAAATTTAGCGTGGCCCTGTATGGCTATGACTACAGAGTGACCGAGTTACAGTGCTGGAGCAGGCGAAGCACATAAAAATTTAGCGTGGCCCTGTATGGCTGTGACAACAGAGTGACCAAAAAACACTGCGGTAGCAGGCGAAGCACATAAAAATTTATCGTGGCCCTGTATGGCTGTGACTACAGAGTGACCGAGTTATACTGCGGGAGCAGGCGAAGCACATAAAAATTTATTGTGGCCCTGTATGGCTGTGACTACAGAGCGACCGAGTTACACCGCGGGAGCAGGCGAAGCACATTAAAATTTAGCGTGGCCCTGTATGGCTGTGACTACAGAGTGACCGAGTTATACTGCGGTAGAAGGCGAAGCACATAAAAATTTTTAGTGGCCCTGTATGGCTTTGACTACAGAGTGACCGAGTTACACTGCGGGAGCAGGTGAAGCACATAAAAATTGATCGTGGCCCTGTATGGCTGTGACTACAGAGTGACCGAGTTACACTGCGGGAGCAGGCGAAGCACATAAAAATTTATCGTGGCCCTATATGGCTCTGACTACAGAGTGACCAAGTTACACTGTGGGAGCAGGCGAAGCACATTAAAATTTAGCATGGCCCTGTATGGCTGTGACTACAGAGTGACCGAGTTACACTGCAGGAGCAGGCGAAGCACATTAAAATTTATCATGGCCCTGTATGGCTGGGACTACAGAGTGACTGAGTTACACTGCGGGAGTAGGCGAAGCACATTAAAATTTAGCATGGCCCTGTATGTGGACGTTGAGGGCTTGTGCATGTGGGTGGGTGGAACTTTATTTCCGCTTGCGCTCCAATGTCTGATCTAATAACAGCTGAACGCTGCGCAGGGATACATTGGTGGACAGTGTGGAGGATCGTGGAGGCGAAGGGGTAGTTTTCGGGCGGGAGGCGCTCGTGCCGGGGTCCTGGGCAGGGGGTTGACTCGCAGAGGCAGCAAGTGACATGGTCGAAGGAGCAGTGGTGTGACCCGCAGGAGGTGAACGGCCTTGGTTCCACTGAGTCGGGCGTTTAGTACTCATATGCCTGTGCATGCTGGTGGTGGTTAGGCTGGTACTGGTGGCTCCCCTGGTGATCCTGGTGTGGCACAGTTTGCACACCACAGTCCGTCGGTCATCCTCACTTTCTTTAAAAAACCTCCAGACTTGCGAACATTTAGGCCTTGGCACGAGAGATTGACTCCATGAAACAGTTGCTGATCTACCTGCTCTGGCCCTGCTTCTCCCTCTGGCCACCCCACTGCCTCTTCCAACCTGTTCTGGTGCTGCACTTGCTTCCCCCTCAGAAGCACTGTCTTGAGTTGGATTACCAACCCAGCTCGGGTCAATCACCTCATCATCCACCAGCTCTTCCTCCGATTCCTCACTCTGCTCCCCCCTCGGACTTACTGCCCTGACAACAACGTCACTGTCTGACAACTCTGTCTCATCATCATCATCATTATCATCTGACACCTCTTCACGCACTACTTGCACTAAGTCCACACTCTCATCACCCACAGACTGCGAAAGTTCTAAATTTTGGGCATCGGGACAGAACAACTGCTCAGGTTGCTGTTGAGCAGTGGTTTGTGTCTCTGGGTAGGGTCCTGAAAAGAGTTCCTGTGAGTATGCCTGATCTGAATCCATACTTTCTGTGTGGGGGGCAGGCTGGGGGGAAGGAGGTTGAGCTGGAGGAGACAGAGGTCTATTTCCTTGGCTAGCGTGTGTGGACTGCTGGAAGACTGGGTAGTGGATAAATTACTGGACGCATTGTCCGCCATTCACGTCATCACCTGTTCGCACTGTTGTGGTTTCAATAGTGGTTTACCACGTGAACCAGTAAGTTGCAAGATGAAGCTAGGGAGCGAAACTCTGCAGCATTCCACTGCTCCCTCATCAACATGTACTGTGTCACCCTGCCCAGGACCACGGCCTCTGCCCCCTACGCTACTTGAACGCCCACGTCCTCGACCCTTAGCCCTTGGGTTCAACATTTTGTATGTTCACTGCATTGTATGATATATAACTGAGAGAAAAAACGTAGTCTTTAGACGGTGGCTATTGTACCGCAAACCACTCAATTTTTCACTGCAATGTATGATATATAACTGAGAGGAAAAACGTATATTTTCTACACTCCGGCTAGTGTGCAGCACACAACAGAATTTTACACTGCACTGTATAATGTATAACTGAGAGGAAAAACGTATATTTTCTACACTCCGGCTAGTGTGCAGCACACAACAGAATTTTACACTGCACTGTATAATGTATAACTGAGAGGAAAAACGTATATTTTCTACACTCCGGCTAGTGTGCAGCACACGACAAAATTTTTAACTGCACTGTAGGATATATAACTGAGAGGAAAAAGTATATTTTGTACACTCCGGCTAGTGTGTAGCACATGACACAATTTCGCACTGCACTGTAGTATATATGACTGAGAGGAAAAACGTAGTCTTTAGACGGCGGCTATTGCACCGCAAACTACTCAATTTTTCACTGCACTGTAGGATATATAACTGAGAGGAAAAACATATGTTTTCTACACTCCAGCTAGTGTGCAGCACACGGCAGAATTTTTCACTGCACTGTATAATATATAACTGAGAGGAAAAACGTATATTTTCTACACTCCGGCTAGTGTGCAGCACATGACAGAATTTTGCACTGCACTGTATAATGTATAACTGAGAGGAAAAACGTATATTTTCTACACTCCGGCTAGTGTGCAGCACACGACAGAATTTTGCACTGCACTGTATAATATATAAATGAGAGGAAAAACGTCTATTTTCTACACTCCAACTAGTGTGCAGCACACGACACAATTTTGCACTGCACTGTAGTATATATGACTGAGAGGAAAACGTAGTCTTTAGACGGCGGCTATTGCACCGCAAACCACTCAATTTTTCATTGCACTGTAGGATATACAACTAAGTGGAAAAACATTCTACACTCCGGCTAGTGTGCAGCACACGACAGAATTTTTCACTGCACTGTATAATATATAACTGACTGACTGACTATAACTAATTGAAAAACAGGAATAACCCTTTAATCTAAAATGACACTTAGCGTAAGGACTGTGAACTGTGCTTTGAGTGGCTGTGTTTGTCCCTGAGTATTGCTTCTCGAGACTGTTGACATGTTGTGTCCGTCTCATTTTTTGTTGTATCATACTGTTATTCAGTAAATAATTACTCATTGCATCACCCACTTTACCATCTGGTTGCCCTCTAGTTTACATACACTTTTCTGTTCCTTTTTAGATCTTTTTTTTTCCCCTGAAAACTATCTTCATATTGATATGTGCAGCACACACCCGTTGGAACTGGAGCATAAGATTGGATTGGTAGTGGCCTGATAATGATTTTGCATGGTGTACTCCTCACATTGTCACCCTGTAGCTGAGGGTCCCCTTCCTGATGGTAGTTTGGGGGTGCCCTTGATGGTAAATGTTCATGTGGCTTCAAGGTAGTACTTGTAATGGTGCAATGGTCAGTATGTGGTGTTAAGAGAGTCAGAGACCAGGCCAGATTGACCTTAACAAAAATATTTACTGTACACCAAAAAGGAGTTGTAGTGAGTGATGAGCGAGCCAAAGCGGCAATATTCGGGATTCGCACGAATATTGCCCGCTTCGGCTCGGCTCAGCTCAGCATCCCGAGCCAGCGCGGACTCGTGATGATTCGTGCGTCACTGCCAGTTTGAAATGC
>ONZH01001968.1:0-76717 GCA_900303285.1 Rhinella marina
TACAAGAGACTATTAAAGAGTACATGGAAGAAAAAGAGACGACGTCTGCTTTGCTGCAGTCTCAGACTGAGGAAATTAAAGACAGAGAGAACGAGATAAAATTGCTGAAGGAGACTGTGCTTAATGTTCAAAAAGATAAAGAAATGATCTGTAGTGATTTAGCGTTTCACACCAAAACTTTGAAAGAGAAAGACGAAGCTTATGTGGTGCTGCAACAGACGCTACGAGACAGCCAGCAAGAAAAGGAGCATCAACGACTAGCTGTAGAACAGCAGAAGAGAGAGATTATGAGCCTGGAAGAGAAGTTATGGAGGTGCCAACATGATAAATCTGTGGTAGAAGCTAGAATGGAAGAATTGGCATTGCAGAAAGACACCATAGAGAAGGAAGCAAATATGGAGGAAAAACGTTTGAGGGAAAAAAGTGTCGGAGTATTCTCAGGCCTTAAAGGAAAAAAGAACTAGCTGTTGAAGTTTTGGAAAGGAAGCATGAGAGAGAGCGGGAATCGCTAAATATGAGGCTAGAGACGCTGTCACTCTCTTTAAAAGAGAATGAAAAGAGAATTACAGGAATGGAGAAAACTTGAGAACAAAAATAGAGATTTGGAGAGGAAACTATCAGAGGTCTTCAATGAAAGACAATTGGTTGAGGAACAGAGGCAAAGGGACAACAAGGCTTTTAAAGAAAGGTTACAAGATCTCTCCCGGACTTTGCTAGAGAAAGAGTCCGAGGCTGATAGAGAGAGAATGCAGTTAAACAGGGTTAACGGTGACTTGGATGTGAGAGTCAAAGAGTTGTTACATATCCTTAAGGAGAAGGACATTCAAGAACAGAAGAATAGCATGAAAATACAAGACCTGAAACTGGAACTAGAACAAGTACAATATAATCTGGTTAGAAAAAGCAAAAGGAGGCAGAAGATGCCAGAATCCAGAGTGATAGAGAGAGACTGACTCTAAAACAGCAGATTGCAGAACTGTCTCGAGCACTCGCAGACCGAGAGGTCCATGATGAGGAGAGAGTAGAGCACTTGAATGCTTTGAATATTAGATTAGACCTAATGAGCCAGGACTTAATGGATAAGGCTGTTGAATCTGCACAAGGGGAAGAAGAAAGAAAGGAACTACAGAAGTGGGTGACAGAACTTTCCCAGGCCCTTATCGGAGAGATGTCTTTAGATCAAGAAGAAGATCGAGCTTTAACTGATAGACTAAAATTACTTGGAAAGGCTTTGAAAGATAGGGAGCGACGGTGCGAAGAAGCAAAAATTGAGAAAGACAGTCTTAAGGAAAGAGTAGCAAAACTTTCTCAAATTCTTATAGAAAAGGAACATGAGTTAGAAGAGGCAGAAGATAAGATGAGATCGTTGGGACAGAAAATAAGTGAACTGGGGCAGGTTCTCATAAAAAAGGAAGACGAGGTAAGGAATGAAGAGCTAAAGAGTGAGGAAGAGAAGTCATTACTGAGACAGACTGTATCTCAGCTGTCTCACAGTCTTGTAGAGAAGAAGATAGAGATACAGGAGAAGGAAGTTGAAATTAAATTCCTGAAAGATAAGATCGAAGAAATCAGACAAGTCATGGTGGAAAAGGATCAAGAAATACGAGAGAAAGATAGCTTCATCGAGCTAGAAAAAAAGTCTCAGAGCAAGAGAATATCAGAAATTTCTCAGGTTTTATTAGAAAAGGAAAGAGAAGCAGATAACAAAGACCTAAAAATTATATCTCTGGAAGACAAGATGGAAGAGCTTCGACAAGTTTTAATAAGTAAGGAGTATGAGCTCAAAGAGGAGATAACACGAAAGGAACATGAAAATAAAGTTCTTAGACAAAAAGTGGAAGAACTTTCCCAGACTTTACTGGAAAGAAGTCAGCATGCAGATTCTGCAAGCATGGAAATAAAACTATTAAAAAGTAAGATAGAAGAACTTGAAGGACGGTTGGTAGAGAATGAAAGAGAAATGGAAGAAAGAGAGAGACAGATTCTAGAAGATAAGGTGTCCCAAAGACAGAAAGTAACAGCACTTACTGAGTCCGTAATAGAGAAGAACAGAGAAGTGGATGATAAAGAGATGCAGGTGAAGCTTCTGAAAAAGAAGACTTGAAGAATTGAGACAATGCCTGCATGAAAAAGAGCGGGAAAATAAGGAAGAAGAACATCGAAGCAAGGAAGAGTTGAAAAGTCTGAGGAAAAGAGTGACAGAACTATCTTTATCTATAGTACAAAAGGAGAGCGAAGCAGATGAAGTAAAGACTATGAAAGAAAAACAATAAGAGAAACTCAAGCAAATGCTTGCAGATAAGGAACAAGACAGGAAATCTGAAAAAAGAGAGGGCCGATGAAGAGAGGAAGACTCTACATCAAAAGTTAAGGGATGTTTTCCCAGGCTCTAGTCGAAAAAGAGCAAAAATATGATGTAGTTAAACTTGAGGTGGAAACTCTGAAAAAGAAAAACAGAAGAGCTAAGACACCTCATACTAGAGAAAGAAGGTAAGATTCAAGAGGAAAACAGAATAAGTGAAGAAGAGAAGACCTCCTTGAAGCAAAGAGTGAAAGAACTCTCCAGAGCTTTGGTGGAGAAGGAGCAAGAGGCCGCTGAGATGACCTTACAAAGTAAATATCTAAGAGACAGGCTAGAAGAAGTTAGACAGGTCTTGGTAAATAGGGAGGAAGAGGTCAAGGAGGAAAAGAAAGACAACGAGGAAGAGAAGAAAAGTTATGAGAGAAAGAATAACCGCCATGTCCCAGTCTTTAGTAGAGAAGAGCCAAGAAACAGATAGGACCAAGATGGAGATGAACTCTCTTAGAGAGAACATAGAAGAGCTCATGAGGAAGAATGAAGCAATGATCCATGATGCAAGTATTGAAGAGCAAAATACTATTTTAAGCCAGAAAGTGGAAGGGCTTTCTCAGAATTTAAAAGCAAAAGAAAGAGAAGTTGATGTTCTACATACTGATATGGCATCTCTGAGAGATAAGGCAGGAGAACTAAAACAAGCGCTGACTCTTAAAGAACAAGAAATTCAAGAGAAGGAAATATGGTATGAAACCAAGAAGAGAATGTTAAAGGAAAGGGTGACCAGTCTTGCTAAAGCTTTAGGAAGTAAAGAAACAGAAGTAGAAGAAATGGCAGGAAATATTGAATACTTGAAAGAAGAGAAAGAGAAGATAATAAATGAGAAAAGATTACACAAGGAAGAAAAGACAACTATGCAGAATCAAATGGTCAAACTTACGCAAACTCTGTCGGAGAGGGAGGAGAAAACAAAAGGAATGGAAAGGGAGATGAGGCTACTGAGGGAACAGATCGAGCAGCTAAGACAGGATTTAGTAGATAAAGAACAAGAGAGCAAGATGCACGAAGACGAGAAAAAGGTCTTAAGGCAGAAAGTGTTAAAACTTGTTCACACTGCAGAAGAAAAAGAGGAAGAAAATGGACACAATGGTTATTGAGAAGAATGCTCTTACAGCACAGATCGGAGAAACTAAGACGAGCCATGAGGATTCAAGATCAAGACATTACAAAGAAGTGTCGAGAGATGAAATACCAAAGTTTAGAGAAAACTGAGACGAATGTGTTTGATTTGGATGTTCAAGAAGATGGAAAGAAACTGCTACCTGAGGGAGAAAGGAGACAACTGGAGGAAAATTTACAAGACTCACAAACATTTACAGAGACTGTATCGGGAGAGTCCACAGAAGGCTTACATTTGATTGGTAAGAGAAAGTTGCTAGAAAAAACCAACATGAGGACCCTGAGTTTTCTAGAGATCCGCGATCCAAAGGAGAAGACAAATATACAAGAGCTGATAACGGAAATTAAAGCACTGTATCATGAGAGAGATGAAGCCCAGACGAGGGAAGTGGATTTTAAAAGGAAGTTGATGAAAGCAGAAACGGCACTAAGACGTATGGAGGCTGAAGAGATCACGCTGAGGCAGAGGTTTCTGGAATCGGAGAAGAGACTTAGAAAAGTAAGAAGGGTTACACGTCATGTTACCTATCAATATCACGTAGGTTTTGTTCATGCGTGCGCCAGTTATTTTCCACCAGGTTTCTATTGCATTTTGTAGAAATTGTGTGAGCTGTAGTTTGCTGATAGAACCTCATGGACCCAGTCATTAGGGTCTAAAAAAAATAAGAACAACCTAATGGATTACGATGGATCATTTTGAGTTCAGACTGATCATAACAGATCTGTCATGGATGTTGTTGAAACAGATTCAATGACGGCATTGTGAACAGAGCCCAAATCATTTGTGATGAATTGCAAGCCACAAATGGTTGGTTGATGGTTGACATTTGCGGAAGCATCTGATGGCATTACCGAGTTCTGGTTAGTAAAGGTTCAGCCCAAATCCTGAGTTGGCTTCCCTGTTTTTATGCAGATAGAAATTCATCTCATCTCATTTAGAAATTGCTAGAACACTTCACCAAAACCCAACTCCCACTGTGTTTTCCTAATGAGCAGCTTAACCACCTAACTGGTTTGCCCAAGTCCAGCTCGGGCAGTGTGAAAAGTAGCTAACTGGAGGGGGGAGGGCTGCTTTACATGGTGATATCTCCATAATGGAAGCAGCTAGAAACATGCAACTGGTCTTGTATGAAAGCTGACAGTCCAGGCTTTCATACCAAAATGACAGCTAAAGTCCAAGCAACAGAGGGAAAAATCGTTGTTAGAAATCAAGTCGGGAATAATTGCGAGTAAAACCTGTTTTTACTTTCATTTTCACAGCATCCCGATTTTCTATCAGTGATATCGTCCTCTGTCCTGAACATGTTGCTGTCATTTTGGTATTGTCTGAAAGCTTGGAATGTCTGCTTTTAAACAAGATCAGTTGCATGTTTCTAGCTGCTACCAGCATCTAAAGCAGCCCTCCCCCCTCCAGTTAGCTACTTTTCCCACTGCTGGAGCTGTACTCTGGTAAAACAGTTAGGGGTTAAAGAGGACCTCTCCCCGCTCCTGACATGCCTGTTCTAAATGCTTCACACATTCCCCATGTAATAACAATTCTGGAACATCTATTCTTATGTCTCTATGTTGTGCCATTCCATTATTATTCCTACTAGAAGTTATGAATGAATTGCTAGCAGTCTGCAGTAAGGGTGCGGAGAGGAGGTAACCAGTTGGGGGCGGGGGTGTACCTGCACAGACTTTAATCCAATGGCAGCACTGCCATTGGATAACTGAGCAGTCTGTTCAGGTACACACGCCCCAACTGGTTACCTCCCCTCTGTACCCTTACTACAGACTGCTAGCAATTCATTCATAACTTCTAGCAAGGAATAATAAAGGAATGACACAACATAGAGACCATAAGAATAGATGCTCCAGAATTGATATTACGTGGGGAATGCATGAAGCTATTAAAACAGGCATGTCAGGAGCGGTGAGAGGTCCTCTTTAAGTAGGTGTCTGAATCGGGACTTGGAGAGCTGTGGTGACACTGCCGCATGTTCTCTACCACCGCCAAGAAGGGGAACAGAGCGTATACATTTTCTGAACCTGGAGGTGGATAGCGTTGTCTCCCGGAGCATACAATTGGTAGAGACAGAAGGATGATTGCTATTACTCCATTGCTAGGGTGGGAGAGACAGCAGTCAGATATCACCTGTTCTTGGCTACCAGGAACGCAGTTTTAGCTGTCTGCATCAATGTCGATTAGCATTAGTTTTATCTGCAGCTAACTATGCAACTAATACATACTGCTACACTTATCTAATACATACTACAATCTTTGTGCTATTGGACACTTGTGAGTATATAGGAATGTTATGTAAAGAGCACACAACACAAATAAGCTAGTGAAATAAATTCCACGTGCTGTGGACATCCTAGTTGAAGACTTATTGAGATCCAGAATGGCACCGAGGGAATGATAGGCCACTTCTTTTCAACAACCAGACTGGGGGGTTTTAATACAAAAAGCTGTATTTAAAGGCTATGTAGACCTTTGGAGTCAATTTTTTATGATTGCATTTAACTTATTTTTGGATAAAAATCATATTTTCAGTTGGTCTTTATTAAAAATATTGAGCTGTTCTGTCACAAAGGGTTAACTGTTTTTCTAACTGTGTGACTGGTACTTTCACTTTGTGCTGGTCATCTAATTACCCTTATCTGTAAACTACTAAGAGGTCATAAACACTTATTTAAGCCACATTCTTATCAGTAAGTTAAGGATTGAGCTTTATTGAGTGTTTAACATGTGAGAGAGCAGAGATAAGGAGTCCGTCTGCTCCTCAGATGACGGGATTGACAAAAAATCCACAGGCATCTAGTAGAGCATCTCAGCTCTGTACACAAAAAAGGACTCCATATTGTTAATAAAGACCAATTGAAAAAAGTGATTTTTAGGTCAAAATAAATACAATGCAGTAATAAAAAAGGTGTCCATAGCCTTTACGTTTAATTAGATTTGAATTCCCGCTCTTTCACCTCATCCCTCATTACCAAACAGTTATTAGGGCGGCGCCTGGTGTCATGTCCAGAGAATGGGGAAAACAAGGGGCGACTATGAAGAAATCTCTACAGAGCAGGGGAGCCATACTGTAATAAGATAATGTCTGAACATTAAAAAACATTGGGGCAGATTTACTAATCCTGCCAAAGATTTAGACACTGGAGGCCACATTACACGGCCGACTCAGCAGGGAGTTATCGGGAGCGGACCGTTCGTTCCTGATAATTGCCTGCTCGTCAGAGGCGGTGAGAGCAGTATTTACGTGCAGCAATCATCTCCTGGATAGTGGCGAATGATTACTGATGCAATCGCTCATCAGTATAGAGAATAATTGTTTCTGGGTAGCAGCTCCCTGTTTACACAGATGATCCACTGCCCGTTATTTTGGATACCTACGTGAAACATATACTGAACCTGAAATGTTTCCCTCGTCGTTGGGTTTGATGAGATTAGTAATCTGGATATAATATGTTTTCATTGCTCTCCTAAACAGGATTCTTCTACATCTGTAAGTGTTGTAAGCGGAAAGAACGATGACTCTCTGCAGAGGAGGCTGGAGGTCCTGCAGGAGGCTGTTGCGAGGTTGGAAAATGACAAATCTTTATTGGAAAACCAAACCCTACGTTTGAGTGAAACACTACGAGAAGTAAGAGCCACTGCGAGCAAGAGTCATGGGTGATGAACCAAGCCAGATGTTTGTTTGCCTTACATTCAATCTTGGGTTCTCACGCAGGTGGAGTCTGAGCGGAGGAACCTCCGGAGGGAGCTGCGTAAGCTCAGTGCTTCTGCAGTGCAGCAGTCGAAGGACAAAACACAAGAGGTTAGTAGTCACAGGGTAATGCATCAAATATTCTCAAGCAAGCATGCCTTGGGCTGCAAAAAATGGATGGCTTTCTATGATGGTGCCATTACTATTATTACCATTGGCACACAGCATTGCTGCTCAGGTCCTTCAGTTTCCACGTGTTGCTACATTGTTTTTTTTCTTCCCCCGGATACCTTTAGGATGCAGTTGATTCTTCTACATCTTGGCCAGACGTAGCAGAGCTACAACAACAGGTGAGTGGTGCTATAAAGTATACAGGGCTCTAAGGTAACAGTAACATAGTTTGTAAGGCCGAAAAAAGACATCTGTCCATCCAGTTCAGCCTGTTATCCTGCAAGTTGATCCAGAGGAAGGCAAAAAAAAACCTGTGAGGTAGAAGCCAATTTTCCTCACTTTAGGGGAAAAAAAATCCTTCCCGACTCCAATCAGACATCAGAATAACTCCCTGGATCAACGGCCCCTCTCTAGTAACTATAACCTGTAATATTATTACCTCCAGAAATACATCCAGGCCCCTCCTGAACTCTTTTAGTGAACTTACCATCACCACCTCCTCAGGCAGAGAGTTCCATAGTCTCACTGCTCTTACCGTAAAGAATCCTCTTCTATGTTTGTGTACAAACCTTCTTTCCTCCAGACGCAGAGGATGTCCCCTCGTCACAGTCACAGTCCTGGGGATAAATAGATGATGGGAGAGATCTCTGTACTGACCTCTGATATATTTATACATAGTTATTACATCTCCCCTCAGTCGTCTTTTTTCTAAAGTGAATAACCCTAATTTTGATAATCTTTCTGGGACCTGTAGTCCACCCATTCCAGTTATGACTTTAGATGCCCTCCTCTGAACCCTCTCCAGCTCTGCTATGTCTGCCTTGTTCACAGGAGCCCAGAACTGTACACAGTACTCCATGTGTGGTCTGACTAGTGATGTGTAAAGTGGCAGGACTATGTTCTCATCACCGCCATCTATGCTCTTTGATGCAACCCATTATTTTATTGGCCTTGGCAGCAGCTGTCTGACACTGGTTTCTACAGCTTAGTTTGCTGTTCACTAAAATTCCTAGGTCCTTTTCCATGTCAGAGTTACTCAATGTTTTACCATTTAGTATGTACTGGTGACTTGCATTATTCCTTCCCATATGAAATCATAGAGAGTAGAAGTATATGTAGAATGAATGGTGAAGGTGAAGTCAAAGCGCACAACAAGTTTTCTGGGGACAATGGAGCATGTTAGATTATTAGGTGTAATAGGACAGAACCGGTGAGGTGCTGCAGTGTCTGGAGAGCTAACCATTACAGCGATTTTTGTATCTCCTCGCACAGATCTCCTTTTTAAAGTCACAGCTGGAGACAGAACGTGGACATCGTTCCCGGTATATTCAGAGATGTTCCCGCACCACTGACGATCTTATGAACCTGAGACACAATCTGACTCGTTCCCTGGCTGCAGTGACCTCTGATACTAGACCTCAGGTACTGGAGAGGGAAACTCTCCGACTGGATGACACATTAAACCGCAGCCTTGGCCTTCCGACATCCTGAATGTGCATGTCAACACAAAGTTCTGAGAGGCAAGAAGGTCTCTAGTTCTTGGAGAAACCGGTCGGGTCAGTGAGAGAGCACAGCGGGAAAACCGGCTAATCCGTCCTCGGAAAGGGGTTCTCCCCGTTACCTGCCTTACAGAAGTCCAGTTGCATTGCTCTAGAAGCGTAACGGTCCCATTTATTTGTCACATGAACATTTGTGCGGGAGTTCAAAGATTCAGCATGGTTGAAAATGATGACTGTTACAGGATTCAGTGATAACGTGTTGTTGGTTGGTGCTACATGTAAGACCTTGTATATTTTGGGATGAGATGGGAATTTAATATCCGTGAGGGAGCAGTGGATGCAGAAATCCATTTAAGTCAATGTCCCATGGTGACCACACGCAGGGTTAGTCCTGGTTGTGATGTTAAGTTGACCATACATGAAGTTTCCAGACTCTTAGGTACCACAATGGGGTCTGAACTCGGCCCTTTGAGTAACCTATTTGTCATTGAAAAAATTGAATGCTTGGAACAGAATTTTCCAACATAATACATACTTTTCTATATGATATTCCTGTGATGCAAATCCTAAAAATGCCCAAGTATCCATTGGAGAGGAAATAGTTTGACAGTATTTTTAGACGCCATAAAGTATCTACCTTACAGGTGCAATGTCACACCACCATTTATAGGGTCTGTATCTGATGCACTAGGTCAACTTTGAAGTCTCTGATCATTGCTTTTAGCACCAAGTAGTGTTTGATAAAGTCAGGCTGCAATGTTCAGTATGGTTTCCTGATCTTACAGGAATCCGTTATAATACGTGTATGTGATGCAGGTACCGCAATGGGGTCCGACCTTACCCCTATTATTGAAATGCACTGGTGCTGGTCATCAGAAGCACTCGCTGTTTTACTGTATGTAACTGACGTTAAGAACCAAGCTTATAGCATCACATTATTCTTATTATAGTGGTAAACCTTGAGGTTGTCTTCTCTGATGTGTGTACGATTCTAAGTATCGGGTAGCTGTGTTGGCTCATTTTAAGCTTCCGGTTGTTATATACATTTATTGCCTGGTGTAGACAATCTTGACAATTTCTGTCTGTTTTTGTGGGCAGAGGGGTTCCCACAATAGACAATTTGCTTTAAACAGGATAAATTCTTTTTAATGGGTCAAAAAAATGAACCTATTTGGCCAATACTACCTATATGAATCAGAGAGGAGGTGTACGTTGCATATCAATGTGCGTAAAGCTGCAAGACAGATGCGTGACCCCCTCAGTGATCGCAGGGACAATCAGTTCATGAAACAGGGCGTTGTGTGGCTGAGAGAGATGCGGGGACCACATGTGATTGTTACAGGGACTCATGGAATTGTATGACATTTAAAGGGTAAGTCCATCCAGTCTGTAAAGTCACACTAATCAATCCTAGTGGAGATTTGGGCTGGGATATAGGAGATGCAATAAGGTGACAACCATTCTGAGCAACATTTTCTGGTTCTTAGAACTTAAAGGGGTTTTCCGCGGATTTTACTATCCTCAGGATAGGCCATCAGTATCTGAATCGGTGGAGGTCTGACACCCAGGACCCCCGCCGATCAGCTGTTTGAGAAGGTACCTGAGCTCCCGTGAGCGCCGCGGCCTTCTCTTATCTTTTCCAAGGCCAGTCACGTTCATCGGTCACGTGACCTAGGAGCGGCTCAGCCCCATTCAAGTGAATTAGGGGCTGAGCGAGATACCGAGCATGACCACTATACAATGTACGGCGCTGTGCTTGGTGAGCGGGGAGAAGGTAGCGGCGCTCCCGGGAGTGCCGGGTACCTTCTCAAAACAAGCTGATCGGCAAGTACCGGGTGTCGGACCCACCCCCCCGATCCTGAGGATAGGTCATCAGTAGTAAACTCCCGGAAAAACCCTTTAATAGTTGTCACTCCCTTGCCAACAAAGGCTTCAACCAATGGGGAGCAGAAGCCTTTTTTTACAAAGCCCAATGATCCCATTTTAGTTTTTAGCATCTATTAATCTTATTAAAGTGGTTGTCAAGATGGGGTGTCTTGCTGAGACCCCCCCCCCTCTCTGAGTTCATGGCACTTCCACCATTGGGGGTCCAGGTTTAAGGACTTGCAGCATCATCTATGGAAATAACTTCATTCTGCGAAGCGATCATCCATGTGTGGATCCTTACTGGATGGATTTACCCTTTTCTGATGGGTTTCAGGGTGACCGTGTGTGTCCGATGCTGTTGTCCAAGATGTTGGATGAATTTTATTTTATACAGTTATTTATATATTTATATATTTTAATAAAATCAGTTTTATGTACAGAAGTCGATATTGTATTTGACGCGGCTGCGATAGTCTAATCAGCCGGCTTTACTCATTTATGTATCTCTGTGCATATTTTTGTATTAATATGTATTTTGTATGATGGAATATACACCTTTTATACCCATTTGTGTGCAATCTTTGTGCCTGAAGTGCAGCCGCCTCCAGCAGCGTTATCGCAATAACATCAAGCAAAGCCACGTTCTGCTGATATGTTTAATAAGCGTCCATCGAGCCTCGCTCGGAACAGAAAGAATAATTGGGAGAGACAAACATGGCTTCCGACAGGGAGAACGGCGGTTGTATTTAATGATCCCAGGGCAGCTCGTCGGCTATGGTTTTCTTCCTCCTTCACCCGACGTCGAAGACTGATGTGAAGGATCCTACGATTCTATGACGGAGGAAAACATTCTGTGGTGGATTCCTACTGCCTTGGGCTGTATGGATAGATTGGATCGGGCCTTGAGTTTGGGAATGGAGGAAAATGTCCCCTGCTAAGGGTTTGATTGTGACCATAATACTGGACAAGTTGGGGGCAGTGCATACGTAGACATGTAAATAGCAAAACCGATGACAGCATGAAGACGATCAATCCCGGACCGTCCTAATCACAGACCAGCCATCGACAGGTCATCAACACACTTTATCAGCAGTGACTGTGTCCACATGGTCGTCACCAGGACACCAGCGGAGCTCCAACAATTCTAAACAGAACAAGGACAGGGCCATCAATCATCTTTTGTCAAGTTTCTAAAAATGACATTTAGCGGTGTCTTGGTTATAACGAGCTGTTTTGCGGCTGCCGCATCCAACTTGCGGAATCTGTAGATGTATCCTCCTCCTGTATTGGGAAACAGACTGACCTTCCCTGGGGAGCTATAACTGCTGCCATATTGACAATAGAATTGAGAACCCTTTGGGACAAACTTATAATCTAACTTTACTGGGAACTTGAATTTTTGAGAGAACGTGGGAGACACTTGTAAAGTACTGTTTCAGTACTGACACCAGCGTGACACTCCACAGTGCTCATTGATCGAAACCATATCCCGTAACACCAGGGCACTGATCGAAACCATATCCCGTAACACCAGGGCACTGACCGATCTGCCAGGATGAAGAACATTCACTGACCAGGAGGCCATATACCTCTTTCCAAGTCGAAGCCAAATACTGATCTGGTACCTTGTATAATAGAGTGCTTATAATACAATGATGTGGTCTCCCTGAAGGTGACCCTGTATACACGCTCTCTCTTTCGACACTAGGCTCCTGGCCATCCGGTGGTAAACACCTGCCTAACAGCAAGATATTCATTGACCAGTACTCTACAAGTCTTACACAGGTAGAATGACTATTGGGTGGCCAAGGTCCATCAAGATTTTAACTGTCTGATCTTTATTATTAGGATGCTAACTGACTAGTAGACTGTGCCCATATATGATCAGGATAACCATTGACCAGTAGACTGTGCCCACAGATAACCTGGATAGCCACTGACTAGTGGACTGTGCTCACATATCACTTGGATAACCAATGACTAGTAGATTGTGCCCATTTATGGTCAGAAAAACCATAGACTAGTGGACTGTGCCCACATATGACCAGGATAATCATCGACTAGTGGAACTGTGCCACATAGACCAGGATAACCATTGACTAGTGGACTGTGCCCACATATGACCAGGATAACCATTGACTAGTGGACTGTGGCCACATATGACCAGGATAACCATTGACTACTGGACTTTGGCCACATATGGCCGGGCTAATCATTGATTAGTGGACTGTGCCCACGTATGGCCGGGCTAATCATTGATTAGTGGACTGTGCCCACGTATGGCAAGGATGATCATTGACTACTGCACTGTGCCCACATATGGCCAGGATAACCATTCATTAGTAGACTTTGCCCACATATGACCAGGATAACCATTGACTAGTGGACTGTGCCCAATATGACCAGGATAACCATTGACTAGTGGACTGTGGCCAGTATGACCAGAATAACCATTGACTAGTGGACTGTGCCCACATATGGCCGGGCTAACCATTGGCTAGTAGACTGTGCCCAATAGGACCAGGATAACCATTGACTAGTGGACTGTGCCATGGATTCTCCGATATTGCACTACTCATCCCTGTGGTGGTCTTTGTCTTTTGACGTTGGCTCCATACTAGACAAGTCTACCATGACTTGCGTGCCCAGGAACCATCATTGCCAGTCCTGTAACGATCCAAGATGGAACCCAACCCTGGAATCCGCCCCAAAACAAGAAGTGCTGGAGGGAGTTATTATACAAAAAGAAAAGCCTTGTTTTTGTGGTGCGCAAACCATGAAGCCACGCATGGCGTTGTAGGGTCCACTCAGTGCCACATACCACTACAGTAATGAACTTCACAACAAAACGCTTAAAACATAAGAGACATCCAACGTGAAACTGTAGCAATACAAAGAGGATGGACGATCGCGCGGCTTTGCGAACAGTTGTTTCCGGGATTTCGGGACGGGCTCTGTCCTGAAGCTGGGAAAGTCCGTAGGAAATCTCACCAACGTCTCAAGTCCAAGATGGCTGCAGACTCCTTGGTTAACACTTTGTGCTGTGCAATAGGTGTACGCTTTATAAATAAGTTGGCCTTCGGTAGAGTTGGCCACCCAGCCTTCCGCTCCCCGGAGACACCGTGAACGCCCTCTCCCGCAGTAACACCGGATCACCTTGGCACTGGGAAATACGAGGCGGGCGGAGGAAGTCGCCGTCCTCGCCGTTTCTCTTACTCGTCAGTGTCACAGAGGGAGAGGTTGAAGAGTCCGTGTGCGTGGGAAGGGTCTTCATGAATTGTCTCCTTATCCAGTGAGGGGCCCATTGGCCCTGATTGTCGGGCGAAGATATACATTTATATATTTATATATATCTATACACGTGGAGGGAGGATTTCACCCTCGCCTTGATTTCTTTTGCATTCCGCCTGGGGTTATGCAGTGCAGAGTCTTTAAGCGATAGAGTCCCAGTCAAAGTCGTCTTGTATTTCTTCGCTGCTGGGTGGATAACGGAGTACCTGGCGAGTAGGCGGATACATAGCACGCTGAGAATGGCGACCTGGGGGTTGGAAAAGGATCGGTGAACATTTCAGGAAGAACTTTTAGCAAACTACTACCCCACCTCCCGACCCCAACCCCTATTCAGGGGTGTAGCTAAAGGCTCATGGGTCCTGGTGCAAGAGTTCGGCTTGGGCCCTCCTTCCCTCAGTGCTTTGTGTTTTTCTTATGCGGCACAAGTTTCTTTGGGCCCCCTGAGGCTCCTGGGCCCGGTAGAGACTGCTACCTCTGCACCCCCTATAGCTACGCCCCTGCCCCCATTGTAATGGCGATTCCAGTTTCCCCCTGCTTAGTTTATAATTGTAACCAAGCTTCCAGCCGCCATATTGCCTGCAGAAATCACAGTGGTCTTCCGTAGCAGGGAGCAGCGCGGCGCCACCTAGCCACCGCTCTGATTAGTGAATGGGCTGCAATACCAGACACACCACCTGGGTAAGAGTGGCGCTGTTTCTGGAAAATATCACCCATGTTTTATTATAATCCAGCCCCTTTTTCAGCTGTCCATACACTTACTGCCTACTAATAGAGCTGCAGTGTAAAGTATAGGGGAGACCAGAGATGTTAGGAGCAGCCAAGTGGAGGATTTAGACAACCTTAGACACCAACAGACAATGCAGCTGAATCTAAAGTCATTGATCATAGCCCAAATGGAGTGAAGCTGCAGTATAAAGGCTCAAGCACACAACAGTATGTATTTTGTGGTCCACAAAACACGGATCCGCAGAAATAAAGGATGACATCCATGTGACGCCGTGTTGCATCTGTTTTTTTTTTTTGTGCTGATCCATTGTAACAATACCTGCCCTTGTACGCAAAACGGACAAGAATAGGACGTGTTCTATATTTTTTTTTGCAGAACGGACATAGAATGCACACTGAGTCATTTCCGTTTTTTTTTTCCAAGCCCAATTGAAATGAATGCGGACCTTTAAAAAAAAAAAAAAAACGGAATGGAAACGGAAAAAAAACACATTCATGTGCATGAGTCCTAAAGCATTGGGGACCCAAAGCTGATGGCTCAGATACTAATAGGCAATTCAGTTAACGTTGAAGTCATTGACTGTGGCTCCATCCTAATGAAGCAGAGCTGCAGTATAAAGCATTGGGGGCTTAAAGCTGAAGGCTCAGCCTATTATGAGAAAGGGGGTTGGTTTCAGACCAACGTAGGTACCGATAGACAGTGCTGCTAAAACTGAAGTCATTGATCATGGCCCTGTCCTAAAGGAGCAGAGCTGCAGAGTAAAGCATTGGGGACACAAAGCTGCAGGTGTGGATTTCTGACTACCTTAGTCTCCAGTAGACAATGCAGCTGAGCTGGAGTCTGTGGTCCTAGCTGAGTCCTACTGGGGACAAAGCTAAAAATCCTCCAGCACTGAAGATGATATATAGCTAAGCATCCGTAGTGACCTCCCCCTGGACATCTTCTCGATTCTTATTACACAGACCTCGCATTTATTTCCCAGTAGGCCTCACCTTGTTGGCTGTATGTTGGGGGGGCCTGATTCTGAATAGGAAACCCAGGGGGTGCAGTGAAATTGTGACCACAGGATACTGGAGGCTGCTGGTTCTGCCCGTAGGAGGTAACTGAGGGTAAAAAGAAAAAAAATACATCATAAATAATTGCTATAATACATACACTATAAGTCCCGGAAGATACAGTGCCTTGTGAAAGTATTCAGCCCCCTGGAACTTTTCAACCTTTTGCCACATTTCAGGCTTCAAACAAAAAGATAGAACATTTTACATTTTTGGTGAAGAATCAACAACAAGTGGTCACAATTGTGAAGTGGAACGAAATTTATTGGATCATTTAAACTTCTTTGTAATAATAAAACTGAAAAGTGGGGCGTGCAAAATTATTCGTCCCCCTTGCATTAATACTTTGTTGCTCCACCTTTTGCTGCGATCACAGCTGCGGTCTCTTGGGGGATGTCTCTATCAGTTTTGCACATCTAGAGACTGAAATTCTTGCCCATTCTTCCTTGCAGAACAGCTGGAGCTCTTTGAGGTTGGATGGAGACGTTTGTGAACAGCAGTTTTCAGCTCTTTCCACATCTTCTCCATTGGATTCAGGTCTGGACTGTGACTTGGCCATTCTAAGACCTGGAGACCTTTATTTTTGAACCATTCCATTGTAGATTTTGCTTTATGTTTGGGATCATTGTCTTGTTGGAAGATAAAAACTCCGTCCTAGTCTCAGGTCTTTTCATCCAGAATGGTCCTGTATTTGGCTCCATCCATCATCTTCCCTGTCCCTGCTGATGAAAAGCCCAAACCATGATGCTGCCCCCACCATGTCTGACAGTGGGGATGGTGTGTTCAGGATGATGAGCTGTGCTGCTTTTATGCCGAACATATCGTTTTGCATTGTTTCCAAAAAGTCTGATTTTGGTTTCATCTGAGCAGAGCCCCTTCTTCCACATGTTTGGTGTCTCCCAGGGGCTTGTGGCAAACTGTAAACCAGACTTTTTATGGATATCTTTGAGAAATGGCTTTCTTCTTGCCACTCTTCCATAAAGGGCAGATTTGTGAAGTGTTGGACTGATTGTTGTCCTGTGGACAGACTCTCCCACCTCAGCTGTAGATCTCTGCAGTTCATCCACAGTGATCATGGGCCTCTTGGCTGCATCTCTGATCAGTCTTCTCCTTGTTTAGAGGGACGGCCGGGTCTTGGTAGATTTGCAGTGGTCTGATACTCCTTCCATTTCAATATGATCCTTGCACAGTGCTCCTTGGGATGTTTAAAGTTTGGGAAATCTTTTGGTATCCAAATCCGGCTTTAAACTTCTCCACAACAGTATCACGGACCTGCCTGGTGTGTTCCTTGGTCTTCATGATGCAGAACCCTGAGACTATCACAGAGCAGGTGCATTTATACGGAGACTTGATTACACACAGGTGGATTCTATTTCTCTTCATCAGTCATTTAGGACAACATTGGATCATTCAGAGATCAGAGATCAACTTCTGGACTGAAAGTAAATGGGCCGAATAATTTTGCACGTCCAACTTTTCAGTTTTATTATTACAAAAAAAGTTTAAATGATCCAATAAATTTTGTTCCACTTCACAATTGTGACCCACTTGTTGTTGATTCTTCACCAAAAATGTAAAATGTTATATCTTTTTGTTTGAAGCCTGAAATGTGGCAAAAGGTTGAAAAGTTTCAGGGGGCTGAATACTTTCGCAAGGCACTGTATGTGTGTGTAAATCTGAGGGTTAACATTTTGTGTAAAAAAAAAATAAAATAAAAAATAAAATAATCATTTTCCATCTTAACTCCCTGTTTTGCCGGAGTGAAGCTCCAGCTGGAGGAAAAGTAGCTAACTGAAGGGGAGAGGGCTGCTTTAGATGCTGCTACCTCATGAATGTTAGCAGCTAGAAACATGCAACTGGTCTTGTTTGAAAGCAGACATTCCAAGCTTTCAGACAATACCAGAATGATAGCAGTATGTTCAGGACAGAGGAATATATCACTGATAGAAAT
This sequence comes from Rhinella marina, assembly GCA_900303285.1. NCBI lineage: Eukaryota > Metazoa > Chordata > Amphibia > Anura > Bufonidae > Rhinella > Rhinella marina. The sequence goes on from ONZH01001968.1 coordinate 17,734, forward strand.
GGGGATGCTGTTAATGTAGCTGAAAGTGAAAGTATAAACAGGTTTTACTCGCGATTATTCCCGACTTGATTTCTAACAGTGATTTCTCTGTTGCTTGGACGTTGGTCTTGTATGAAAGCCTGGACTGTCAGCTTTCAAACAAGACCAGTTGCATATTTTTACCTGCTATCGTTGAGGAGATATCACCATCTAAAGCAGCCCACCAGTTAGTTACTTTTCCTACTGCCTGAGCTGGACTGCAAAACAGTTTTAAACAGAACAGAATTAGAGCAATATGGCTGCTTTCTTCCAACGGCATGCAACCGCTGAGACCAGTGACTGGCTGCAGCATCAGGTCTACATGCCAAATGACCACGGCAAGCCTAGCCAGGCGCAGCAGAGACATTCTAAAGTAATGTGTTTTTTTTTTTTTTTTTTTTTTTTTTGTATTTTACAATGCTTTCTGCCTAATAAAAAAAAAATAGAAAATCCCTTTAACTAATAGAATAATATTAGTCTGCAGCCACCACTTGGGGGGAGTTTACTGTTATATTATTGAGGTCAGTGTATAAGCAGGATGCAGGGAGCTCCCTCTAGTGGTGGCTGCAGATTAACAGAGCTGTATTATTTACGTTACATGGGAGTAAAATCAAAAAGTTCCAGCTTTTGGAATGCAGCGATTGAAAAAAAGGAAATAAAAAATGCTGCGTCCTGAAGGAAAAACTAGGCCCTGTTCAGTGAAGCCAAAAATGGGACTCAGTGGGGAAGGGAGCCATCTGCCTTCAGCGGAGGTCCAATACAATACTGCCGCAAAAAAATATAGTAACTGCTATTCCCTGAACTCTGTCTGTATAGCGCCACCTGCTGTTTGCTCTTTTTCTAATTTCACTGTCCTGCTCACTGAGATGGAAGCACATGCTCAGTCCCATCCATCAGCTAACCAGCTGCAGCAGAAAGGACACACCCCCTTAGCAAACCTGTCAGCTTGGAATAAATGTAGTGGAGCAATGAATGGGGAGATCTCTGGATCCATGTGAGGTACAGGGCTGGTTCTAGATTTATTATAGATTGTCATGTACTATATGATGTCATTTTACATTAATTATGGTCTAATTCAGGGGGTGCAACTGCTGGAATCCCCCCCATGCTTACCTGCCATGGTGTGACCTGGCTTCGCCCCCTGGAGTGCGCAGGCGCTGCTGGTGGTGGGCGGCATGCACTGAGCCTGGCAGGATGCCGCTTGTCCATGTGAGGACCCGGGAGGCAGGAGTCCGGTGTGACTGAGCAGATGACTTAAGGAGTCACACAAGCTGGCGATGTGGTGCTGATCCAGGCTCCAGTTCTTCAGTTCTGCCTGACGTAGACTCTCCATCAGGTCTGGCCAGAGGAGAGATTGATTGGTAAGAGCGCCCCTTTAAATCACACATCTGATTTTTGGAAATTGCTTTGCTTGATCAAATATATTTTATACTCCAGTCACACCAAAAGCTGCATTCAGAACTCTGCTGTGAGTGTAGCTCTGGATGGGACTAGAGTGCAAGGCAGAATGTATCACCATGTTGTTTCTAAGCTGCAGCTAGTTACCACGACAGGCAATAATGCCAGTCGTGGTAATTAAAGGCATTAGATGCCGTGATCAAGTGAGATCACAGCATCTAAATGTGCAAATCGGGACATCTGCAGTTGCGCTGAACGCTGTAAGCCTTGCTGATGAGGCTTACAGCGTTCATGATGCAATTCTTATTTTGGCCCCCAGATGGCAGGCCAGGATAAGAAATGAGCAAAAGTCACTTAAAATAGCCTTTTAAAAATACCTGATAGTTTAGAATGAAATATTAAAAAACATTATTTATAGACTCGTATGTGAGCCTTAAAATCATCACAATTTTTTTTTTAAATGTTAAAAAATTAGTAAAAATAAGTTTACATCATCCCCCTTTCCGTATAATTAAAAAATAAATACCTAAATAACAATAAATATAAACCTCATGGGTATCACGTCGACCGAAAACGCCCATACTATTAAAATCTAAAAAAAAAGTTCCAATGCAGAATTGCGTAACGGAAAAAATAGTCAAAATGGTGATTTGCCATTTTTTCATTGCTTCTCTTACCCCAAAAAATGTAATAATATGTGATCAAAAAGTCACACACTCCAAAATGGTAAAAAAAACTACGTATTGTCCCGCAAAAAAGAAGCCACTAAACAGCTCAGTGGATGTAACTAAAAAAGTTATGGGGGTCAGAATATGGTGATGTAAAAAATAAATTTTTTTTTCCAAAGTTTAAATTTATTTTTACACTTTTTAGACATGAAAAAACTATACATATGGGGTATCGTTGTAATCGTACTGACCCAGAGAATGAAGGTCATGGGTCAGTTTTGCCGCAAACGAAACGCTGTGGGAACAAAACCCGTAAAACGGTGGAGGAATTGCGTTTTTTTTCCAATTCCACCCCATTTGAATTTTTTTTTTTTTTACCGCTTCCCTCTACATTTTATCCAATAATTAATGTCGGCATTCGAAAGTAAAACTTGTCCCGCAAAAAAAATAATGTGAACGAAAATATAAAAAAAGTTACGGCTCACGGAAATTAGGGAAAAAAAATGAAAATGCAAAAAAAAAAAATGAAAAAACTTTCCGGGAGTGAAAGGGTTAATCCACATAATGACTACTTCCGGCGCTCTCCAGTAGGGGGACCCACGAGCATCATTACTACTGCATTCCCAGATATTCTCCTTCTTAATTGCTGGATTACCTGAGAACTGGGACAGATCCACGTTTGACCAGTCCAAATTGCTGACCATTTTGAAGCTTTCCTTTAAAGAGTCTATGTTGGAGCACCAGTCACTAGGAAGGCCTGGGGGGGGAGGAGAAACAAGTAATTGCAAGCTCTTCTGCCAAGACAATGGATCTAGTACTGGCAGACATCACTCGCAGACAGAACGTACCCATAGACATCCCGGGCGCAGGGGGGCGAGGCATTTGCTGGGAGGGCAGGTAGGGCGGCTGCTGGTGCTGGCTTTGATGGTGAGAAGAGGAGGGCGTGTTCATGTTGGGGACGTTGTGGGGGTGCAGCGAGGAGGACTCCCCCGAATTCTGCTGGTACATGCAGCAGCTTGACGACGGCGGCGGCTGTACGTCGGTGGGGAGAGGTGACAGCCCTGGACGGAGAGATGAACAATCACTATCTGTTCTGCCAAATCCTGACATACATTGGTTATTTTCAAGATCTCTGCTTGCTTTCAGTGAAGAGGGAACATTCGTTGTTTACAGTCAGACCCAATATGGCTGACGTCCAGACTGTATAGCAGGGATGCTCAACCTGCGACCCTACAGCTGTTGTAAAACTACAACTCCTATCATAGCCTGCTGTAGGCTGTCCGGGCATATTGGGAGTTGTAGTTTTGCAACAGCTGGAGGGCCGCAGGTTGGGCAACCCTGCTATATAGGATGGCCAAGACTAATGGAGCGCCACCGGCCTCCCTCCTGGTGTTGTGGAACTACAACCCCTAGCATGCCAATTTAGCCAGTGGCACGCTGAGAGTTGTAGTGTCATGACAGCTGGAGGGAGGCAGGATGCTCACGACTGGATGCAGCCGCCCCATTGCAGTAAATGTAGACTTGAACAACCCTATTCACTGACGGCAAGCAGAGATATTGAAAATGCCAAGAATTTCAAACAAACTGTGGTACATAGTTGCAGTATTTTTAAATATACAATGATTAATTTGCATAATTTAGGTGATGGCCCCTATATGACGGGTTCTCTGTATGCGTTCCGCCCGCGTTCCTGCGGCCGCTTCCCCACCCCCCTCCATTCTCACCCTGTTTACCCTGCAATGTACGGTATAGGCTGCGGAAGGAACAGCTGAGGTCGGGAATCTCCGAGAAGGAAAACTTGTAGCAGTCGCTGTTGTTGTAGGAAGAAGTCCTGGAGTCTGTTGGCATATGGGCAGAGGCAGCCTGCAAGACATCAGAGGGGGGAACTTATTACCATGGTAACGGCCAGAGCAACTAAGACTTTCATATCATACAACTGCTATACACAAGGAGGGAAAAACACAGATTAGATTGTGACCTCAAGTAATTATACTTCTATACATAAACAACAGTGTTATAGTAGTTATATTCTTGTACATAGGAGGCAGTATTATAGTAGTTATATTCGTGTACATAGGAGCAGTATTATAGTAGTTATATTCTTGTCCATAGGAGCAGTATTATAGTAGTTATATTCTTGTACATAGGAGCAGTATTATGGTAGTTATATTCTTTACATAGGAGCAGTATTATAGTAGTTATATTCTTGTACATAGGAGGCAGTAGTATAGTAGTTATAATCTTGTACATAGGAGGCAGTATTATGGTAGTTATATTCTTTACATAGGAGCAGTATTATAGTAGTTATATTCTTGTACATAGGAGGCAGTAGTATAGTAGTTATAATCTTGTACATAGGAGCAGTATTATAGTAGTTATATTCTTGTACATAGGAGCAGTATTATAGTAGTTATAATCTTGTACATAGGAGCAGTATTATAGTAGTTATAATCTTGTACATAGGAGCAGTATTATAGTAGTTATATTCTTGTACATAGGAGCAGTATTATAGTAGTTATATTCTTGTACATAGGAGCAGTATTATGGTAGTTATATTCTTTACATAGGAGCAGTATTATAGTAGTTATATTCTTGTACATAGGAGGCAGTAGTATAGTAGTTATAATCTTGTACATAGGAGCAGTATTATAGTAGTTATATTCTTGTACATAGGAGCAGTATTATAGTAGTTATAATCTTGTACATAGGAGCAGTATTATAGTAGTTATAATCTTGTACATAGGAGCAGTATTATAGTAGTTATATTCTTGTACATAGGAGCAGTATTATAGTAGTTATATTCTTGTACATAGGAGCAGTATTACAGTAGTTATATTCTTGTACATAGAAGCAGTATTATAGTAGTTATATTCTTGTACATAGGAGGCAGTATTATAGTAGTTATATTCTTGTGCATAGGAGCAGTATTATAGTAGTTATATTCTTGTGCATAGGAGCAGTATTATAGTAGTTATATTCTTTACATAGGAGCAGTATTATAGTAGTTATATTCTTGTACATAGGAGCAGTATTATAGTAGTTATATTCTTGTACATAGGAGCAGTATTATAGTAGTTATATTCTTGTACATAGGAGCAGAATTATAGTAGTTATATTCTAGTACATAGGAGCAGTATTATAGTAGTTATATTCTTGTACATAGGAGCAGTATTATAGTAGTTATATTCTTGTACATAGGAGCAGTATTATAGTAGTTATATTCTTGTACATAGGAGCAGTATTATAGTAGTTATATTCTTGTACATAGGAGGCAGTATTATAGTAGTTATATTCTTGTACATAGGAGCAGTATTATAGTAGTTATATTCTTGTACATAGGAGCAGTATTATAGTAGTTATATTCTTGTACATAGGAGCAGTATTATAGTAGTTATATTCTTGTACATAGGAGGCAGTATTATAGTAGTTATATTCTTGTACATAGGAGCAGTATTATAGTAGTTTTATTCTTATAGTTGGTGCTCAGTGCTGATTACAGTCTGTATTACATCTTGCTACTGGTAACTTACCTGGCTGTAGCTGGGGAGAGTTGAGTTGCTCTCCATGTGATGACCTTGTGTGTTTTCTGTAGGTAAGGACACATCACTGGTGGAACTCATGGGGCTTTTATTGACCTCCGGTTCGGGAGAGTCCTGGGAGAGCTGTGAATAGAAGTCATTACATTATATGACTGGGACATATTCTGTGTATTGCTGACCATAGACATACAGTCGCCCATATCATGAAGGCTGTAAGCACTAATCTTGTTTGTACAGGCTGCCATAAATGTGGGGCAGTGACTGGAATTAGTCCTCCCTTCAACCTTAACCCTTGAAGTCATCCTTGATTGTAACGACCGCTGTTAGTTCAATACCATTATATTAGGTATATCGCTCACAGTGCAATTCCTTAATGTAATATGTAGTGATGCCATGACCGGTGTCTGCTTACCTCATCATCGGGGTGTGGACGCTTTCTGCGGGGAAGAGCTACATCTTCTTTGGGACAGCTGTCAATCATCCAGTACGATCCCTGGAAATTAGATGTCAGAGATAAATGTGTATATTTTATCATAATACTCTAGATAACAGTGTCACTGACAGGGTCTGGGGGATATTAGTGGACAGTAAACTTATAAGGGGTTTTCTGGAATTTTACTACTGATCCGCTATCCTCAGGATAGGTCATCAGTATCTGATCGTTGGGGGTCTGACACCTGGGACCCCCAATGATCAGCTGTTTGAGAAGACAGCAGTGCTGATGTGAGCGGCGCGGCCTTCTTGCAGCTTTCCCTAGGCCGGTGACGTCACGTTCATCGGTCACGTGGCCTAAGAGCGGCTCAGTCCCATAGAAGTGAATGGGGTTGAGCGAGATACCACGCACAACTGCTATATTATGCATGGCGCTGTGCTTGGTGACCACGGAGAAGGCTGCAGCACTCACAGGAGCGCCGGTGCGTTCACAAGTAGCTAATGGGCGAGGGTCCCGGGTGTCAGACCCCCATCAATCAGATACTGATGACCTGATTACGCCCAGCAGCCACCCGTGCCTAATGTCTGCGACCGGGGGTAATGCCGATTGCGCCCTTTTAACCCCTCAGATTCCATGGTCATCTGTGAGGCATATAGAGACACAGAAACCCAGAAGCGCACAGATTGGGGCAGCGGGATGCAGTGCGCAGCATGAATGAACGGAAGCTGCCGCACATTAGCCAGGGCTTCATAGGAACATAGAAAAATCCTGATAGACTCCAATGCTAATGCACTGGAGTCTATGAGAATAGCAATCTGATTATAAGGGAACTATTTAAAAAAAAAAAAAAAAAAAGTTTTAAAAATATTTAAAAAATTAAAATAAAAATACATAAACAATAAAATAAATATCATGGGCATTGCCGCTTGCAAAAACGCCTGTACTGTTAAGATCTAAAAATATTTATGCTGAACGGAAAAAAAAAGTCAAAATGGTCAATTTGCAGGTTTTTGGTCGCTTCACCTCTCACAAAAAATGTTTTATAATAAGGGATCAAAAAGTTTTACACTCCCCAAAGTGGTATCAATGAAAAGTAGAGATTGCCCAGCAAAAAAATGAGACCTCACACAGCTTCATACACATATCTCCAAAAAAGTCATAGGGGAAAAAACGCAAGTATTAAAACTGCGCTTGCATGGGCGCAGGCATCCGGATCCGTCTGGTGAGGAGGACGGATCCGGATGCCTGCGCCCATGCGAGCGCAGGGGTGCCGAGCGCTACAGTGCTCGTTACGAGCACGTTCGCTCATCTCTAATTAAAACCCCCCCCATAAAACTATTGCGCCTCACTACATTGTATGGTGGCATTAGAAAGTGCAACTTGTCCTCTCGGTGTCATATAGATATGTGAAGGGAAAAATAAAATCGTTATGACACTAGAAAGGCAGGGAGTGAAAATTGAAAATGCAAAAATGAGAAAACCTCCCAGACTCAAATGGTTAAAATCTCGGAGAAAAAAAAATCAGAGTTGAACCCGGCCTTATCGCCATTCAGCTCCTCTGACATGAGGATGGAAGCTTTTCATACTCCGATGCTCTCCCTAGCCCTTCGCTGTTTGTATACATTATTGCACTGCTAGGCAGAGGCTTCCGCTTAGAAGTGTTCCTGATGACGTCACCAGCTCTGATGGGCGGGCTTTAGCGCTGACCTAGCCGTTTTACAGGCTAGGGCTGTGCTAAAGCCCACCCATTAGTGCTGGTGATGTCACCAGGTTCACTGTTAGGCGGAAGCCTCCGCTTAGCTTACCCTATGGAGAGCCCAGTACATCATCGGATCTAATTGTATTACAATATATATATAATTAGATAATATTATTAGTCCTCATAGCTCACCTTTCCCGGGTCATCTCTGGGGCGCGGCACTTTCCTGAAACATTTATTTAGCGACAGGTTATGGCGGATTGAGTTCTGCAGAAAAGGAATAACGTTATTGTAATAAAAAAATACATGTATAATTTCTCTTTTTGACATAGCACCGGAGAGCACTATACAGAGAGATGTGGTTACCTTCCACCCGACACCGGCATTGCGGTAATAGGGGAAGTTGTCACAGATCCAGCGATAGATCTCACTGAGGGTCATCCTCCTGGCAGGTGCAGAGTTTATTGCATACTGGATGAGATTGGCATAACTATAAGGGGGTTTTCCATCACGGTGAGCTGCCGCCTCCTCCTTAGTTAACATGGCGTTTGGGTCAGTGGGAGATCCCGGTCCTTTTCTTCCTCCGCTGCCCTGCTGTGACCCTTTCATAGCAGCCTGGATGGTCAGCTGCGGGAGCCAGTCTATAGAGGTCAAGCTGCTTCCCAGGTCCGACGCCATCATGAGGCTGAGAGGGAAAAGAGCAAAAGAGCAGGTAAGAATGTCATGAAATCAAAATTTAATGGCATGGTCTCTAAAATGTGACAAATGCAAATATCTGTTGGCATGTAGACATGTGAACACGTGGATGAATATAGAATATAACTACTATTATACTGCTTCTATGTACAAGAATATAACTACTATAATACTTCTCCTATGTACAAGAATATAACTACTATAATACTTCTCCTATGTACAAGAATATAACTACTATTATACTGCTTCTATGTACAAGAATATAACTACTATAATACTGCCTCCTATGTACAAGAATATAACTACTATAATACTGCTCCTATGTACAAGAATATAACTACTATAATACTGTTCCTATGTACAAGAATATAACTACTATAATACTGCTCCTATGTACAAGAATATAACTACTATAATACTGCTCCTATGTACAAGAATATAACTACTATAATACTGCTCCTATGTATAAGAATATAACTACTATAATACTGCTCCTATGTACAAGAATATAACTACTATAATACTGCCTCCTATGTACAAGAATATAACTACTATAATACTGCTCCTATGTACAAGAATATAACTACTATAATACTGCTCCTGTGTACAAGAATATAACTACTATAATACTGCTGCTATGTACAATAATATAACTACTATAATACTGCTCCTATGTACAAGAATATAACTGCTATAATACTGCTCCTATGTATAAGAATATCACTAGTATAATACTGCTCCTATGTACAAGAATATAACTACTATAATACTGCTGCTATGTACAATAATATAACTACTATAATACTGCTCCTATGTACAAGAATATAACTACTATAATACTGCTCCTATGTACAAGAATATCACTAGTATAATACTGATCCTATGTTCAAGAATATAACTACTATAATATTGCTCCTATGTACAAGAATATAACTACTATAATACTGCTCCTATGTACAAGAATATAACTACTATAATACTGCTCCTATGTACAAGAATATAACTACTGTAATACTGCTCCTATGTACAATAATATAACTACTATAAGATTGCTCCTATGTACAAGAATATAACTACTATAATACTGCTCCAATATACAATAATATAACTACTATAATACTGCTCCTATGTACAAGAATATAACTACTATAATACTGCTCCTATGTACAAGAATATAACTACTATAATACTGCTCCAATATACAATAATATAACTACTATAATACTGCTCCTATGTACAAGAATATAACTACTATAAGATTGCTCCTATGTACAAGAATATAACTACTATAATACTGCTCCAATATACAATAATATAACTACTATAATACTGCTCCTATGTACAAGAATATAACTACTATAATACTGCTCCTATGTACAAGAATATAACTACTATAATACTGCTCCTATGTACAAGAATATAACTACTATAATACTGCCTCCTATATACAAGAATATAACTACTATAATACTGCTCCTATGTACAAGAATATAACTACTATAATACTGCTCCTATGTACAAGAATATAACTACTATAATACTGCCTCCTATGTACAAGAATATAACTACTATAATACTGCTCCTATGTACAAGAATATAACTACTATAATACTGCTCCTGTGTACAAGAATATAACTACTATAATACTGCTGCTATGTACAATAATATAACTACTATAATACCGCTCCTATGTACAAGAATATAACTGCTATAATACTGCTCCTATGTACAAGAATATCACTAGTATAATACTGCTCCTATGTACAAGAATATAACTACTATAATACTGCTGCTATGTACAATAATATAACTACTATAATACTGCTCCTATGTACAAGAATATAACTACTATAATACTGCTCCTATGTACAAGAATATCACTAGTATAATACTGCTCCTATGTACAAGAATATAACTACTATAATACTGCTCCTATGTACAAGAATATAACTACTATAATACTGATCCTATGTTCAAGAATATAACTACTATAATATTGCTCCTATGTACAAGAATATAACTACTATAATACTGCTCCAATATACAATAATATAACTACTATAATACTGCTCCTATGTACAAGAATATAACTACTATAATACTGCTCCTATGTACAATAATATAACTACTATAAGATTGCTCCTATGTACAAGAATATAACTACTATAATACTGTTCCAATATACAAGAATATAACTACTATAATACTGCCTCCTATATACAAGAATATAACTACTATAATACTGCTCCTATGTACAAGAATATAACTACTATAATACTGTTCCAATATACAAGAATATAACTACTATAATACTGCCTCCTATATACAAGAATATAACTACTATAATACTGCTCCTATGTACAAGAATATAACTACTATAATACTGCTCCTATGTACAAGAATATAACTACTATAATACTGCCTCCTATATACAAGAATATAACTACTATAATACTGCTCCTATGTACAAGAATATAACTACTATAATACTGCCTCCTATGTACAAGAATATAACTACTATAATACTGCCTCCTATATACAAGAATATAACTACTATAATACTGCTCCTATGTACAAGAATATAACTACTATAATACTGCTCCTATGTACAAGAATATAACTACTATAATACTGCCTCCTATATACAAGAATATAACTACTATAATACTGCTCCTATGTACAAGAATATAACTACTATAATACTGCCTCCTATGTACAAGAATATAACTACTATAATACTGCTCCTATTTCCATTAGTCTATTTCCATTTCGATTGTCACTGTGTTGGCAGTATAGGTGGACAATTATTTTGCGGTATTATGCTCTTGCATTAGGACGGTATATGCAGGGACTCTGCTCAGACAGATCAGGCACTGGTATTATCCAAACACAGTTTTCCCATTTCTAGCTCATCTGCTATTCTCACAGTCTCTTTACCCTCTCTTCACAATACCAGACATGGGGTTAGATGTTCTGTTTAGTATAACAACTACAAAGATGACTTTGCAAGTAGGGCTTAAAGGGAATGTCCACTAGTTTATAGATAATTTTTTTGACCGGATTAACTTCTTTCTATATTATTACAGGGGTTTAAGTTCAGTTTTTCCGATGCAGAAAATCCGCTGCACACACAGGTGATAAAGTTCTGGCTACCTGCATTCACCACTAGAGGGTGCTTACTGTATACTGACATCAGGGAGTTCATGGTATATACAGTATGCAGTGAGCTCCCTCTAGTGGTGGGTACAGATAGCCAGAACCATATCGCGTAACTTTGCCTGTGCAGGGGATTTAGAGCTGTGTATCATTACAAATATACTATCCTGAGGATATATTAATACATTAATCAGAGCTGACTGGAGACAGAAATTCACTTTAAACTATTACCACGTTATTTTCACATACCCTGGAAACAAATAGCGGCCAGACCAGAAGCCAACAGTCTACCAACACTTACTGTAGACAGAGGCCTGATCAGCCAACTGCTTCGGGTGACCACGTACAGTATATCAGTAGTATTAATGCATAGTACAATAAATACAATGTTACAATCTATATAGTCAAGACAATTGCTGTGAATGGATGAGCTGAAGATGGAACATTGTATTTCAATATTTTTCAGTCGGTGTGTTTTCACGTTAGTGTCTAGTTGTCTGTCTGCTGTGTGTTGTCACAGTGTGTCTACTCCTCTTTCTCTTTGTTGAACTATTGTGAACCCACATCTGTCCGCCAGTGTTGTCAGGCTGTATTTATGGATCTGTCCGCCTGTGTTGTCAGGCTGTATTTATGGATCTGTCCGCCTGCGTTGTCAGGCTGTATTTATGGATCTGTCCGCCTGCGTTGTCAGGCTGTATTTATGGATCTGTCCGCCTGTGTTGTCAGGCTGTATTTATGGATCTGTCCGCCTGTGTTGTCAGGCTGTATTTATGGATCTGTCCGCCTGTGTTGTCAGGCTGTATTTATGGATCTGTCCGCCTGTGTTGTCAGGCTGTATTTATGGATCTGTCCGCCTGTGTTGTCAGGCTGTATTTATGGATCTGTCCGCCTGTGTTGTCAGGCTGTATTTATGGATCTGTCCGCCTGTGTTGTCAGGCTGTATTTATGGATCTGTCCGCCAGTGTGTTGCCACATTTTATTTAGATTATTGTCTGTGTTGTCACATTGTATCTATGCATCTGTCAGTCTGCATGTTGTTTCTATGAATCTGTGCATCTACTTTACTACATCCTGTTGTCCATCTGTGTGTTGTCACACTGTATCTTGCAACCTGTTTTTGTGTGTCGTCACATTTGTCTCGTGTGTTGTCATGTATATAGCAGCTTGTCCATGTGTTGTTGTCCATGTGTTGTTGTCCATGTGTTGTTGTCCATGTGTTGTTGCATTGTATGTAATTGTGCTTCTGTGTGTTCCGTTGTATCTAGATCAGTCTTGTGTGTTGTTGTATTGTACCTAATTGTCTGTGTGTTGTCAAGTTGTATCTAGATGTCTGTCTTGTTTGTTGTCACGTTGTATGTAGGTGTTTGTCTTGTGTGTTGTCACGTTGTATGTAGTAGCTTGTTCATGTTTTGTTGCATAGTATCTAATTGTCGGTGTGTTTTCATGGTTTTCCTAGATGTCTGTCTGTCTTGTGCTTTGTCACGTTGTATCTAGCAGCTTGTCTGTGTGTTGTTGCATTGTATCTAATTGTCTGTCTTGTGGTTTGTCATGTTGTCTCTAAACATCTGTCAGGTGTTTTCATATTGTATGTAGCAGCTTGTCCAAGTTTTGTTGCATAGTGTCTAATTGTGTGTTGTCATGTTGTTTCTAGGCGTCTGTCTCCTGTCTTGATGGTTGACAGGTTGTATCTAGCAGCTTGTCTGTGTTTTTGCATTATATCTAATTGTCTGTCTTGTGTGTTTTCACTTTGTATCTAGACGTCCATCTGTCTTATGTGTTGTCACGTTGTATCTAGATGTCTGTCTAGAGCAGGGGTAGGGAACCTCCGGCTCTCCAGCTGTTGTGAAACTACAATTCCCAGCATGCTTCATTCATTTCTATGAGAGTTCTTAGAAGAGCAGAGCGAGTATGCTTGCTGGGAGTTGTAGTTTCACAACAGCTGGAGAGCCGGAGGTTCCCTACCCCTGAGTGTTGTCACGGTGTATCTAGCAGCTTGTCCCTTGTTGCATGGTATCCAATTGTCTGTGTGTTGTCCCACTGTCTTAATTTTTAGGGTGCCTTTAGGAGAAAAATAAAAGTAAATGCCCCCCGTGTAGTACCGGTCGCTCCATTAGTCCCACATATTGTTTTACATTTCCAGTCCTGCCTGTCCCACAATACAGGTCTGCATTACTGCTGCCCATTGCCTGCCACACTATACCAGTACCTACCTTCCTGCCCCACGTTTCCTAATACTGACCTGTATCACTGGTGACTTACCTGCATGTCCTACATTGCTTACCTTCTTACCTGTCTGTCCTGACCTACCAGCCTCTGCCTGCTTACCTAAAAGAAGCCAACAATTGCTTACCTGCCTGTGTCATATAACCAGGGTCTGCCTGACCATCCTCCTCGCACCCCCAGCACTTGCTTGCTTACATTCCCCTCATAACTTAACTGCCTGCCTGTCCCATTCATGCGTCCTGCTCGTTATTTGCATCTGCTTGCCTTCCCATCCTGAAATACAAGCAACAACTTACCTGCCAGTAACCGTCTACCCAACTACACAACATTCCCAGGACCTGCTGGGAATTACCAGTCTGTGCTCCCAGCCCCACATCACCGCAGCTTACCTGCCTGCCTTCCGCGTTACACCAAGAATTGCTTGCCTGCATGCACCATCATCCTGCCCCTGATTGCTTGCATACTCCACACTGATAGCACATTGATTGCTTACCTCTCCTGCTTTCCTTGCTCCCCTGTCTACCCCACATTACCAGCACTTGCTTGCACGCCCCATTACCCCAGACCCAGCCTGCCTGCCTTCCCACCGCCACTGCACTTGCCTGCCTACCCTCCCCAGTATACATGCACATCCCCTGCTTGCCTGCTCTTTCCTTCCCGCTTGCCTACCTTCTGTGCATTCCTGGGTCCTGCTCCCATGTCTGCCCCACATTGCCTGCCTGCTCTATTAAGCCAAGGCCCGGGTTTGCCTGCCTACCCCACCTTACCAGCCCCTGCCTGCCTTCTTGCCCCATTAAACCAAGATCCAGTTTGCTTGCCTTACCGCTTCCACGGACACCTGCTTGCCTACTCACTCACCCCACTGTACATGCAATACCCCTGTTGCCTCACTATACCAGCAACTGCTTGCTTACACGTTACACCACATTTCCAACACTTGCCTGCCTACCCCAGTAAACCAAGACCCAGCTTTGCCTGCCTTTCTTGCTTCCCCAAGACCAGTCTATCTACCCCAAATTACCAGCACCCAGTCGCCTCCCTGACCCAGCGAACCACGACCCAGTTTGCCTGCCTTCCCCGCTTCGCCAGGACCTGCTTGCCCACCCCACATTGCCAGCACCTGTCTGCCTGCCTGCCTGCCCACCCCACATCAAAGCAGCCGCTTGCCCGTCTCCCAAGCATCACGTTCATTGTCAGTCTCGCCTACGCGTTTCGGTGCCCGTCTACCATCTTTATCCGCCGTTGCTGTCGCCCTGTCTCGGTCTGCCCACATGTCTCGTCCGCCCCTACGTGCCTCATTGTCTGTCAGTGCCCGCCATCACATTTGCAGCGCATTTCAGTCTGCCAGCGCCTGCCTGTGCCAGTCTGTGCTCTCTCGTCTCTTCTTGGCCAGGTTTCCACCGCCTGCCTGTTCACCCGTCAGTGCCAGACGCCTCAGCTGTCAGTCCCCCCCCCCCCGTCAGTCGCCCCTCTACCTGTCGTGCTGTTTGTTTCTGGTGCTGTCAGTGGCCACATGTTGACACAGGCGGGCGTGTGTGTTTGGAGCTGTCACTGTGCAGCGTGTACCTGCCCCGGCGTGTGTGTACGAGTGTCTATAATTATCCGCGTGTGAACACATCTGTCTGGAGCTGTCACTTCTGTCTCTGCGTCTCCCTTTTGCTTCCTCCTCACCCTGGTTCCCCTCCTGTTGCCTCTGACACTTTGCGCCTCCTCTCTTGGTCTCTTCTCGGGGGGTCGCCCCCTCTCCTCTGCACAGGCTGGGGAGGGGGGAGAGGCAGATTTCTGATGGAGGGGGGTGGGGGATCCAGACAGATAGAGGAGGACTTTCTGCTTCCTGCAGGGTTGGGTTTTCTTCCGGGCCATAAGTCTGAAAAAGGAGGGGAGGACGAGACAGCCAGGGAAGGAGGGAGGGAGCGAGAGAGAGGGAGGGGAGGGAGCAGGAAGACAGCAGAGTGCACAGGCAACATGAGACCGCTCAGGCAGCCATACATGGGGGGGGGGGGGGTAGAATCATATCTGCATGCAATAATTAGCGCGGACGCCACAAAAATGGGAGCTACTGATGTAGCAGAGCTGGGTTTGTCATTGAGCTGTTTCCTTTGTGCTTTGTGATAAATATTAAGCACTGTCCCTGCCGTCCTATGTAAAACACATGGTGATATGATAGAGGTCAGAATCACCGCTGCTACGTCTGTACATGTCACCGTAAACTCAGCTCTGCTACATATAGAAATTGTGTTATATGACATTACGCTCTGCTACATCTAACAGACCGGCTATGAATGACAAATTCAGCTCTGCAACATCTGACAAACTGACCATCATTTTTTGCCAAATGACAAACTCAGCTCTCTACAGCTAAGAAAAAAAAAAAAACCTACTAGAAATTGTGCTAAATGACACTCAGCTCTGCTACGTCTGACAGCCGAGACATGGTTTTTGATAAATGATCAAAGTGGCTCTGCTGCATCTGTAAAAACACAGACAATTGTGCGCAATGACACTCAGTACTGCTACATCTATCAATTTTACTAAATGACAAATTCACCTCTGCAACATCTGACAAATGTCTCTCTCTGTCTAAAAAAAAAAAAAAAATGAAATTGTGCTAAATGCCACTCAGCTCTGCTACATCTGACAAGCTGGCTATCATTTTTGTCAAATTACAAACACTGCTCTGCTACATCTAGCAACTACGCCATGATTCTTTTGCTAAATTAGCAAAATGGAAAAACACCAGCAATTGTGCAAAATGACACTTGGCTCTGCTATGTCTGGGAACTGGCCATCATTTTGACTAATTGGCAAACTCTGCCTTACTAAATCTGAGGAACTGACCATAATTTTTGGTAAAAGACAAACACAGATTTGCTACATCTGAAAACCCACTAGAATTAGTACTAAATGACACTCAGCTCTGCTACATTGGACACACTGCCCATCATTTTTGCTAAATGGCAGCTCAGCACTGCTGAATACATTACACCAAGTGACAAACTTAGGATAAGTGTGTTTACCAAACCCACTGTAGATTGTGCTTAATGACAAACTCCACACTGCTTCATTGGAGAAACCCGGTTTTGCTGCATCTGACATTCACACAGTACGTTGCTTACCATAAATTGTGCAAAACCAAGCACTGCTGCATCTGACAGGTCTTCTTGAGGCAATAACAAAGTCAGCTCTGCTGCACTTGACAAACCTATCATAAATTGTGCTAACAAAGTCCACACTACTGCATCAGACAAACACATTATCAATGGCACTCATTGTCAGGCGGGCTGTATTTGACAACCCTATCCCTAAATTTCGTTAAATGACAAACTCCACTCTTCTGCATCAGACTAAGCCAGTTTTGCTACAACTCTGCTTCATCTGTCAGAAGAAACTAGACCTGGGTTGTCACATTCACCATGAACTATGCTTTGACATATTCTGCTCTGCTGAATCTCACTAGACCCGTTCTACTACATCTAATGGATCCTGAATCGTGACACACCCAGCACTGCTACATCTGTATCTTATCTTCACATTGGTCAACATAACAGATTTATCTCCCAGATCTGATGGAAGAAAATGGCCGATGACCAGGACATTTGCTAAAATCTAGAATCTGTGGACGACAGTAAAATTGCGCCCAATTGTCAGGGGATATGTAATGTCTGTCAGATCCTTCTACAGACAGAAATTTTCGCTCAAACCGCGTCCACTTGCTGTGATTTGTCATTATGTTACACGCCCCCAACCAACGGATGGTTTATCTTAGTTTAGTAAAAGTCGCAGTACGGCGCACACCCCCCTGGAGTATTCATATGGTTCATGCACAAGGATCTGAAAAACACGGATACCGGTTGTGTGTGGCACTGTGGAGGTCACTGTTATGGGGGCACTGTGGAGGTCACTGTTATGGGGGCACTGAGGAGGTCACTGTTATGGGGGCACTGTGGATGTCAGTGTTATGGGGGCACTGTGGAGGTCACTGTTATGGGGGCACTGTTGATGTCACTGTTATGGGGGTGCACTGTGGAGGTCACTGTTATGGGGGATCTGTGGATGTCACCGTTATGGGGGCACTGTGAATGTCACCGTTAAGGGGGCACTGTGGGTGTCACCGTTAAGGGGGCACTGTGGATGTCACCGTTAAGGGGGCACTGTGGATGTCACCGTTATGGGGGCACTGTGGATGTCACCGTTATGGGGGCACTGTGGATGTCACTGTTATGGGCCACTGTGGAGGTCACTGTTATGGGGGCATTGTGAATGTCACTGTTATGTGGCACTGTGGATGTCACTGTTATGGGGGGGCACTGTGGATGTCACTGTTATTGGGGGGGCACTGTGGATGTCACTGTTATGGGGGGGGCACTGTGGATGTCACTGTTATGGGGGGGGCACTGTGGATGTCACTGTTATGGGGGGCACTGTGGATGTCACTGTTATGGGGGATCTGTGGAGGTCACTGTTATGGGGGCACTGTGGATGTCACTGTTATGGGAGGCACTATGGATGTCACTGTTATGGGGCACTGTGGAGGTCCCTGGGGGCACTGTGGATGTCACTGTTTTGGGGGTGCACTGTGGAGGTCACTGCTATGGGGGCACTGTTGATGTCACTGTTATGGGGGCGCTGTGGAGGTCATGGGGTCACTGTGGATGTCACTGTTATGGGGGTGCACTGTGGATGTCACTGTTATGGGGGGGCACTGTGGATGTCACTGTTATGGGGGGGCACTGTGGATGTCACTGTTATGGGGGGGCACTGTGGATGTCACTGTTATGGAGGATCTGTGGATGTCACTTGTTATGGGGGCACTGTGGAGGTCCCTGGGGGCACTGTGGATGTCACTGTTTTGGGGGTGCACTGTGGAGGTCACTGCTATGGGGGCACTGTTGATGTCACTGTTATGGGGGCACTGTGGAGGTCACTGTTATGGGGGTGCACTGTGGATGTCATTGTTATGGGGGCACTATGGAGGTTACTGTTATGGGGGTGCACTGTGGATGTCACTGTTATGGAGGCTCTGTGGATGTCACTGTTATGGGGGCACAATGGAGGTTACTGTTATGGGGGTGCACTGTGGATGTCCTTTAACCACACACACAAACAACTACTGAAATACAGCGGTGTGGTGTCGGGTCATTCTGCCAGTTGTGGTATAAATCTCATTCTAGCTGCAGCATTAAAGGTCTGTAATGGGTTAAACACAAGGAGTGTGGCGGGGCCAAGTCTCTGATTATGGATGTCTTTGGGTTTCCAGCTTTCTTGAGCTTCTGCAGAGAGTCAGATCCAAGACAAGAATCAACTGTTGCAAAACTTAGTCAATGTCGCCCTCAAGTGGCCATATGTATGAATTACAGCTCAGAAGCTGAAGGTATAATATGAAACACTGGAACTATGTGATTGTCACTCATTCACACAGTCAGTGTTCAGTCAGTGATTTCCATCAGTGATTTTGAGCCAAAACCCAATACCAGTCACAACCGCTATACAATGTACGGCGCTGTGCTTGGTGAGCATGGATAAGGTTGTGGCTCTACTGCGAGCACTGGTGCCTTCTCAAACAGCTGATCAGCAGGGATCCAGGGTGTCTGACCCCCCTCCCCCATGATCAGATACTGATGACTAGAGATGAGCAGATTTTTCAAAAGTTTGATTCAGACACTTTGCCAAATCTCTCCAAGAAACTTGCTTTTTTTCTGGTTAAATTTGTCATGAAGCTCGTTGTACCGGCCTGCAGGGAGAGTTTATCTTGGTGTACATCACTGTGCAGTGCAGCAACATGCATAGCTAGTCCTTTCTGGCAGTGAAACAGTTACTGTGCGTCAGTATGACAGGCAGGTCACATATATGGATGTGCACATCATCGTGCAGACCAGCAACCGTCCTAGTTAATCCCTATCTAAACCAAAAGAAAAGCATACAGCAGCCTTCAGTAAAGGAAAAAAATGCTGCACGTCCCCTGCAGGAGCTGTACCCCAATCTTTAGAGGAACAAAAGAAGGACATGGAGGCAGTGCCAATAAAGTAGTGGACACCCCAATGACAGTTATATTAGACAGCTTATTCACCCCAATTTAAGAATCAAGGCGTAATGGAATTACTTATCTATTAAACAAGGTGGACACCGTTCAATTAGTACCCAGGGATTGATGCAAACTGCGGTCTCCTATGGATCCCTACAGTCCCTGCATTGTCCCTGCAGTCTCCCTATGCTCTCCCTACATTGTCTGAAAACTCTCCCTACGATCTCCCTACACTGTCCCTGCAGTCTTCCTATGATCTCGCTAGGCTCTCCCTACAGTGTCTGAAAAACTCTCCCTAAGATCTCCCTGCACTGTCCATATCCAAGATTCTACAATTAAAGGCGTTTTTGAACACTGTCCCTAGCGCTTGTCACGTCTGTCCCTAAGCTCAGCTTACTGTGAAATGGGGGAGACAGCGTGGGATGAGGCTTTTAAAGGGCTGTGACATCACAGAGGCTGGCTAGCTGCGGATTGTCTGGCTGCATGGTATTATGGGTGATCTTGCGTTCCTGGGCTTCTTACTTTCATATTGTAACACGTGTAGCCGCAATTTCAGGGAAAAAAAACAATGTTACCATGAAGCGTGAGGAAATTCGGATTTGTTGTGAATCAAATTATTCCTGAACTTCGGATCGAATTTCACTTTGGATGCTTCGCTCAAAACTACTAATGACCTATTCTGAAAGTATCAGAAAACCCCTTTAACTGAAAATCTACACCATGGGGCAGCATCCGGGGCGGACTTACTGCAGGGGCCCAGCGTGGGAGGGGGCCCTAGACTCAAATGTGCAGATGGCGACAAGACTTTTTGCGACTATCTGCGACTGAACCACCGCCGTGGCACTGCAGCTGAATAGTCCCTGCCCCGCAGCTGATCACTGTCATAGGCTTCAGGTGTAGTAGGCCTGAGGCCTATGCGGTAGTAAAATCTTGGTGCTGCGGGCATGATGCCATAATTGCGCACCCCTGTGCCGGGATGCAACGCAGTGATGTGTGCACACCTGCCTCACCGTCCAGCCCATACCAGCAGCGAGTGAGTGCTGGAATCCGAAGTGGGCTTGGTACCGAGGTACCAAAGTCTACTTCAAATTCTTATTTTAAAATGTTTTTAAATATGCAGATAGGAATACAGTAGTAATTCACCAAAGTCTCACGTGACTTTCAGCGAGACAAAGTGTGGCTACACGGAGGCAATACATTTTAATGCTGTTCGGAAACACCAAAGTTTATGAACCAAACGACTATCAGATCTCTGATCTGAAGCTCGATTTGCTTAAGCCTAGTGACAAGCCTACTTTAAATCGTAATATTTTGCCTATCATGTTAGGATCAGATAGCGAAAAAGAGGCAAATTCCGGTCTTGGTCTCGGTTATCAGCAATGTTTTGACATTCACCAGAGTTTCTGCCCTAGACATGTGAATTACCTGCTGCATCAAGAGGCAGATTCCGGTCTTGGTCTCTGTTCTTAAAAATGTTTTGACATTAACTGGAGTTTTTACCTTAGACATGTGAGTTACCTGCTGCATCAAGAGGCAGATTCCAGGCTCAGTCTCTGTTCTCCACAATGAATATAACATTCACCGGAGTTTTTGCCCTAGACATGTGAGTTACCTGCTGCATCTAGAAACTGATTCCGGTCTTGGTCTTGGTTCTTAATGTTTTGACATTCACTGGAGTTCTCGACCTAGACATGTGAGTTACCTGCTGCATCAAAAGGCAGATTCCGGGCTCAGTCTCTGTTCTCAACAATGGATATGACATTTATTGGACTTTCCGCAGTTAGAAATGTTCCTAAAACACGTGAGTTATCTGTTGCATCAAGAGACAATTCCAGGCTTAGTCTAAATTCTATCCAAAGAACATCTGTAGCTTAAGGGAAGGGCAGTCCTTCAGCCAAGGTTCCCTAAAGGTTACCCTCTCCTGAGTTTCAGGGCCCCATTTAAAAGGCATCTGTCATCAGTTTTGTCTCTATGACACTGGCTGACCTGTTACATGTGCACTTGGCAGCTGAAGGCATCTGTGTTGGTCCCATGTTCATATGTGCCCGCATGGCTGAGAAAAACGAAGTTTTAATATATGCAAATGAGCCTCTAGGAGCAACGGGGGCGTTACCAGTACACCTAGAGGCTCTGCTCTCTATGCAACTGCCAGGCCCTCTCCACTTTGATTGACAGGACCAGGCAGTAAAAACATCATCGCACCTAGCCCTGTCAATCAAAGTAGATAGGGCGCCACAGTTGCAGTGAGCGCAGAGCCTTTAAGTGTAATGGCAACGCCCCTGTTGCTCCTAGTCACTCATTTCCAGGCAACACAAAGTATGACGCCACAGAATTCTTATAGATTTGTTTATTACTAACTTGAATAAAAATTGTAATAAAAAAGTCTCCTTCCACTTCACCCACGTGAAGCAGGCGCTTAATAAATATGGAGCTCAGTTTGACCACCACATTTTTCAATGTATTTACACCAGACAAGAACACACTGATGAATCTCCTGCTTCCCTTTTCTGTATCATAAGGCTGGCTGCCTGTAGCCACCACTAGGTGGAGCTCAGTGCATAGGAATTTATTCAGGCTGAAATAATCTCTTTGCACTGAGCTCCCCCTGTTGGTACCTGTATGAAAATGCAGTGTTTTTACTTTGTGAGGAGAGAGAAAGAGTTCACGGCAGGGCCTCCACCGGGCCCCATAGTGGTTGCGTGGTGTACCTCCATTTCACACTAGTGTTTAAGTTTTCCGGTATTGAGTTCCGTCATTGGGGCTCAATACCGGAAAAAAAACGCTACGTTCCCAGACCGGAGAGCAGACCGCAGCATGTTGTAGTTTTCTGTCCGTCCTGGAATGTGGAGCAAGACTGATCCATCATGACCCCCAATGCAAGTCAATGGGACGGATCCGTTTTCTCTGACACAATAGAAAACGGATCCGTCCCCCATTGACTTTCAGTGGAGTTCATGACGGATCCGTCTTGGCTATGTTAAAGATAATAGAACCGGATCCGTTCATAACGGATGCAGACGGTTGTATTATCAGTAACTGAAGCGTTATTGCTGAACCCTGCTGGATTCAACAAAAACACTAGTGTGAAAGTAGCCTTATAGATATGCAACTGCCCTAGTGTCTCTGCTCTAGGTTCCCCATCTATTGATTCTGCTCTAGGGCCTCCCCCACTTCTAGTTCTTTCCTCCCTTATGATTCAAGACTATTAAGGTGAGGAAAGGGCTTGCATTGGCTGTAATAAAAAAGAAAAAAAATCGGGTGTGGATTGTAAATGGGGCACCATTCTTCTACATCTCCCTGAAGGCCATTTTTATTGGCAAGTATGCAGCAACAGAAACATTTCTCTGCAACCAGATAAAATGGAAAACCTGTCCCTACATGATAAAGATTCCCACCACAGATCAGGATTACAAGATTCCAGGTCCCTCCCCTGCACATGTCCCACTCTGCCACCAGATGGCGTCGTGTCCAACCAGTGCTGTGGAACATCATGTGACGGTACAATATGTAATAATGAGATTTCCATGCTGCTGCCATATGATTTTTTGCTTTTATTTTATGGGATTTTCCTGCAAATTCAAAAACTTATGGGACTTTTTCCACCAGTGTAGAAGTCACATGTCAGTGCAAAATTTAATTAGATTTTATTTTTTTGTGCAAGAAAATAATATAATGGAAAATACAAATTATGTCATAGTGCCATGTGCAGCTCAGGGGTGAAGGCCAGTGATGTAAGTATAAGACTACTTTTATACTAGTGCTTTTTGCTGGATCTGGGAGGGTTCAGCAAAAACATTTCCGTTACTGATAATACAACCGTTTGTATCCGTTATGAACAGATCCGGTTGTATTATTTGTAACATGGCCAAGACGGATCCGTCATGAACTCCGTTGAAAGTCAATAGGGGATGGATCCGTTTTCTATTGTGTCAGATTGTCTCAGAGTAAACGTATCCTTCCCATTGACTTGCATTGTGGGTCATGACGGACGGAGAGCAAACCGCAGCATGCTGCTCTCCGGTATGAGAACGGAATACATTTTGGAGCGCTCCGTTCTGCTCAGTTACGTTTTGTCCCCATTGATAATGAACGGGGACAAAACAGAAGCGCTTTTCTCCAGTATTGAGACCCTATGACGAATCTCAATATCGGAAAGTGTAAACACTAGTGTGAAAGTAGCCTAAGGGGTGCAGAGGTGTGGGTTGTACCAAGGCCATGGAGCTGCATCTTACCCCTCTGGTCCAGGGAACACTTGCTAATCCAATGGGTAACTGATAGAAAACAAGTAGAAGGACACTTCCGGGCAGGCACACACCGCCACCGCCGCTGCTGCACAGATACAACATTTAACTAACAGCTTCCAAATGCAGGTGGTTAAACTGAAGAGTCACAAGTAGATTTTAGCAGCTGCTGTGTGAAGGGAATAAATTTAGGGGGGAGACCAGTAGTCATCCTCTGGGTGATATTAAACAGAAGAAAATGAAGGGGTACATTGTAGACAGACAGACCGACCAGATAGATAGGACATTGGATATGAGATTCTACGTATCCTTATTGCTGTTGATTTGACATTTAATTTCGGGGGTTTTATACCTGAAGAGTACAAGGGACATGGGAGCAAACAACGTATACCCCACAGCTCTGCGCTGCATGGCATTCCGGGCGATCACAACAGCAAAGAAACTCAGCAAAGATTGCTTGTGCAGACATTGAACCAGCAGGGGATGTTGGATGATGTGAGTTTAGAAGAAGCTGCAAAATTCTGTATGCATCTTGGGAAGTTGTGGAAAGTCCCGAGGCTTAAAGCCATTGTTTCATCTCAAGCTACAGGTCCCACCTCTGGGAACGAGCCCGCAATGTGAAGGACAGCAGACCGAGCATGCGCAGTTGCCCTCCATTCATTTCTATGACACTGCCGAAAACAACCAAACACTGGCTTGGTTATTTCGTCAGCCCCATAAAAGTGAATGGAGCGGTGGTCGCTCTTGCGCGGTGCACTTCCCATTCAATCCTATGGGGGCCTTCTGAAAATAACCGAGTGTGGTGCTCGGCTATTTTGACCAGTGCCAAAGAAATGAATGGAGGGTGACTGCGCATGCTCAGTCCGCTCTCCTTCACTTTGCGGGCTCTGTGTTAGAGACACAGCTATGAGACATTGGCGGCATATGCTAGCAATATGCCACCAATGTTTAAGGTGACGCAACCCCTTTAATTTAAATTTTTTTCTGGGCAGACACAAGCGCCTCTCAACTCACCCTGTGTCTCTTCATTAAACCCCAACTCCTCTGCAGTACTGCAAGGGTTATTATCCTCCTTGCTCTGCCAATGCTAATCAGCCTTGGCTATAATACTGTGGCTATAATAATACTGCCCGCTTTCTGCATTCTGACCGACTGCCGGTGGACCTGACCTGCGTCTATTTACTATTGTGGTCCTCCACTGCCAGCCCTGAAATCAGACTTCTTTTTCATGTTTGCATGTAACTCTGCCTTCCCTGACCTCTGCCTGTTACTGATGAGTTTTTCCTGATCCTTCAGTGCTCCGCAGCAATGTCTCTAGCCCCTGTTGGTCGGCTGTCTACCATGCCAAGATTACTCCAAGAGGTAGCAGCCTGGTCACTCTGCTGCAGTGAAGTTTAGATCCCTCTACTGAGGTTAAAGGGTGAATACCAGGGGACTGCCAGGTTAACCCAAAATCAAACCGGCTGGTTGACTCAGTGGTTCCCACTGCCGTAACAAGATTTTTCTAGATATTACTGTTACGGACAATGGTTGAGGAACCACTGTGCCAACTAACCAGTTTGACGTTGAACTAGACCTGTGGGCGTCCCCTGGTTTTCACCCTTTAACTCTTATACAAGGATCTAGCATTTGCTACAAGGAAGCCTCCAGGCTGCTACCACTTGGAATAGCCCCAGTGTAGTTTGCAGCTAACACACTGGGTCAGAACCAACAGTGCAAAGCACAGGCACCATCAAAGACAGAGCCAGACAAGGGCTGACAGACAGAACACAAGCAAATCCAAGGCAAAACACAGACAGAACCAAACTGCAGACAAACAGGCAGAGAACATGCAAAATCTACAGAACAGACTTCAGGACACAGTTCAGACATAGCAGATACAAGAAACTTAGCAAGATGGAACAGGCACAGGAAGCAGTTCAGATACAACAAGTCCAGAAGCAGGAACTTGGCAAGGCAGATGAGACAAGACCTAGAACTTGGGAATTCATAGGCAAACAGAACTAGGACAAAATTCAGACCACACATGGAACAGACTCAAGAGCATAAAAACAGAACTAGGACAAAAAATAAAGTCAGACGGCCAACAAACTACACAGAAGTAAAACACAGAATGTGCAGAAGATCCAACAGAGTCTGAAATTGCAACAGTCAGGGACAGGACACAACTCTATAACAAGGCAACAACTCAGGAGATATGTAGCAGATATAGTGCCTTGTGAAAGTATTCAGCCCCCTGGAACTTTTCAACCTTTTGCCACATTTCAGGCTTCAAACAAAAAGATAGAACATTTTACATTTTTGGTGAAGAATCAACAACAAGTGGGTCACAATTGTGAAGTGGAACAAAATTTATTGGATCATTTAAACTTTTTTTGTAATAATAAATCTGAAAAGTGGGGCGTGCAAAATTATTCGCCCCCCTTGCATTAATACTTTGTTGCACCACCTTTTGCTGCGATTCCAGCTGCGGTCTCTTGGGGGATGTCTCTATCAGTTTTCACATCTAGAGACTGAAATTCTTGCCCATTCTTCCTTGCAAAACAGCTGGAGCTCTTTGAGGTTGGATGGAGACGTTTGTGAACAGCAGTTTTCAGCTCTTTCCACATCTTCTCCATTGGATTCAGGTCTGGACTGTGACTTGGCCATTCTAAGACCTGGATACCTTTATTTTTGAACCATTCCATTGTAGATTTTGCTTTATGTTTGGGATCATTGTCTTGTTGGAAGATAAATCTCCGTCCTAGTCTCAGGTCTTTTCATCCAGAATGGTCCTGTATTTGGCTCCATCCATCATCTTCCCTGTCCCTGCTGATGAAAAGCCCAAACCATGATGCTGCCCCCACCATGTCTGACAGTGGGGATGGTGTGTTCAGGGGGATGAGCTGTGTCGCTTTTATGCCAAACATATCGTTTTGCATTGTTTCCAAAAAGTCTGATTTTGGTTTCCTCTGACCAGAGCCCCTTCTTCCACATGTTTGGTGTCTCCCAGGGGCTTGTGGCAAACCGTAAACAAGACTTTTTATGGAATCTTTGAGAAATGGCTTTCTTCTTGCCACTCTTCCATAAAGGGCAGATTTGTGAAGTGTTGGACTGATTGTTGTCCCATGGACAGACTCTCCCACCTCAGCTGTAGATCTCTGCAGTTCATCCAGAGTGATCATGGGCCTCTTGGCTGCATCTCTGATCAGTCTTCTCCTTGTTTGAGATGAAGAGGGACGGCCGGGTCTTGGTAGACTTGCAGTGGTCTGATCCTCCTTCCATTTCAATATGACGCTTGCACAGTGCTCCTTGGGATGTTTAAAGCTTGGGAAATCTTTTAGTATCCAAATCCGGCTTTAAACTTCTCCACAACAGTATCATGGACCTGCCTGGTGTGTTCCTTGGTCTTCATGATGCAGAACCCTGAGACTATCACAGAGCAGGTGCATTTATACGGAGACTTGATTACACACAGGTGGATTCTATTTCTCTTCATCAGTCATTTAGGACGACATTGGATCATTCAGAGATCAGAGATCAACTTCTGGACTGAAAGTAAATGGGCCGAATAATTTTGCACGCCCAACTTTTCAGTTTTATTATTACAAAAAAAGTTTAAATGATCCAATAAATTTCGTTCCACTTCACAATTGTGACCCACTTGTTGTTGATTCTTCACCAATAATGTAAAATGTTATATCTTTTTGTTTGAAGCCTGAAATGTGGCAAAAGGTTGAAAAGTTCCATGGGGCCGAATACTTTCACAAGGCACTGTACATAACAAACGCAGTCAAAAAGACACACACAAGACCAAGGAACACACGCAATACTGAACTGAGGAGAGATACAAAGCACATTGGCACTAATTCATATCCAGAAGTAACCGAGGCCAGGGCACATGGAGCAGTGGCAACATGAACTGCCATAGAAACAGTGGCCCAAATTCAAACCCACAAAGAAGCTGACGTCTGAGCGGTACAATGACACTAGCGAAACGCCATTGTAAGAATTAAGTTTATCAGTCAGCCCTCTATTCATTGGGAAAGAGGAACTTTCATAATAGGACGTCAGTGGGTTGTGTTGTATTTCCTCTCCAATGTGCGGGCACCTTATCGGTCGTTGACTAATTTCTGTCATAATCACATAAGAGGATGGAAGTGACCGCCTTTCAAGAGAAGCATGAATCCGTTTTAGTATTCTGTTGCTGTGGGTTACCCTTGTCTCTGTTACTGGGGCAGTGCCACCAGCGTTGACTGTTGATCTGTTACGTGACTGAACTCATGCATAATACGTCACTATGCACCTAATATGTGATAATTACTAGGACATGTTATCTTATTATATCTCCCTGCACTTAAGTGTGCTGATAGGTGTTGCACTTATATATGTATGAACCACACTGTTTATTATGCGAAATGCACTGTGACAGTGAGTCAGTGGTCAGTGGGAGGGTCATGCCCAAGGCCAGCAAAACTCCTGCATAATAGTTAGCTAGTAGGTGGAAGGTTAAGAGACACTTTCCAAGTGGTGCACCATCTCAGTGCCTACTTAGGGCAGTGAAAGCAGCTGAGCACTGCAGTGCAGTGGTAAGGGTAGCTCAGAGTAGGGGTAGCAAACTTGCACCTCTGGCTCCCATAAACTTGACCATCAGTGGACCTTGATGGGGTTAATTGCAAGAGATACAGCAGTGTTGAGCTGAGTTATAGGTCAGCGGAAGGGTCATACCCAAGGCCAGCAAACTTTCTGCATGATAGCTAGCGAGCAAGTAGAGCTGTCACTCACCTACAACTGTTGCACCATTTCTAGAGTTGGGGTAGCCAACTTGCACTTCCTAGCTGTCACACCCTTGGGCATCAGTGGACCTGGATGAGGTTAACTGCCAGCGACACAGAAAAGCTGGGCTGGGTCAGGGGTCACTGGAGGGAACATTTCTAAGGTGTCCTCATACTGGGAGCACATAGATAGAGGTGCCAGATAGGACATTGGGGTCATTGTGCAGTCTGTCACACAGCTGTAGCATAGAAACAGCAAAGAACATGTGTGCTGGGAGAAAACTGCAACTGGAGGTAGAAAGCCAGCAAAAGTCCTGCATGATAGCTAGCTAGCAAGTGGAGGTGAGTGATACTGTCCAACTGATACATCATTTCAGGCCTTAGATAGGACAGTTAAATCAGCTAAGCATTGTAGTAGAGAAGGTAGCCTAAAACAGTGGTAGCTGACTTTTGCCTACCTACCCCTTAAAGGGGTTATCCAAGACCTATAATGCCCTCCCTCCCCCCATATGCCCAGGCTCCTCACACAGATTGTAATTACCTCACTGCCTGACACATGCATTGCTCCGGATCCCTACACAACTGCTTCTGCATCTCCCCATCGCACGGATGAAAACATCCGCGAGGGGTGGCAGCCAATAGCAGGCCGCGACAGGAACGAGCCTCCCTGGAATCACGGATGAAGCTAGAGAAGCTCGTTCCCATGGCGGCCTGCTATTGGCTGCCACTCTCCCCATGACAATGGATGTTTTCATCCATATGACGGAGAGATGCAGAAGCGGCATCAGGAGGTAAGTACAACCTCTGTGAGGGGCCCGGGCATGTTGGGGGGGGGGCATTATAGGTCTTGGATAACCCCTTTAAGTATTAGATGATATTTGGAGAAGCCTAATCAAGATGAAAGAATAGCCAGCTTGCTGCAAGAGAAACACCTGAGCAAATAGTGGCGTGCAGACTGTTTTCGTAAAGTGTGGTGCTATAAGAAAGATACTGGGAGCTGAAGGGATGACCGTGCAGTCGGCGCCATGAGGAGAATGAGGCCTTTTACGCTGCAAAAAGCCATCTTCATTACTGTCCGGCAGAAGGAGACTCGGAGCTCGCCTGGTCCCTTTCACCATCCTTGGTCCGCACAAACCACTCAGGGCCACAAAGATCATTTGGTGAGGTCTGACTGCCCTTACACTCCCAAACACAAATCCCAGCGGTCTCCTGTGGTAATGTTCTCCGACCTGCCAACTTCTGGCCACCGTCACATGTTGATTACTTTGCTTTTTTTCAGGGGATTAAAGAA
This sequence comes from Rhinella marina, assembly GCA_900303285.1. NCBI lineage: Eukaryota > Metazoa > Chordata > Amphibia > Anura > Bufonidae > Rhinella > Rhinella marina. The sequence goes on from ONZH01001968.1 coordinate 47,872, forward strand.
AGAATGTAAATCTGTGATCGGAGCGAGAAGAAAATATGTTTACCTCCAGACTTATCCAGGTAAGTGACCTTTAGTGAAGACCGTGCCTCGGAAACCACCGTGTAAATAGAGATCAGTATTTGCTGTTGATAAGTTAGATTCAGTTCACTTTGGCGTTGTTTATTACGTTCGGGTTTTGGTGTTTTAATTGGAGGTATAGTGTAGTCTGCTGGAACCTAAATGGAGACCCAGCAGGCACCATGATAAGCCAGTGGGACCTTTACCTGTCATGACTCCATTGCAAGTGTCCTCCAGACAATCTGTGAGAAAACCGATCAGTAGGCGTTCAATTTCCCTGCAGCACCACCACAGGAGAAAAGAAGCATTACACAGCGTCCATTCACTTCAGTGGATTGTGTGCATTATACAGGACAGGTCCTCCGGAGTGAGATATGCTCTTTGTAACCATCCTCTAAGATTTGAGGATCTCCTATATAAATTCAGGATTTCTTTATAAGTTTATTTTCTGGGTCAGTACGATTATAATACCAAATACCGTACATATAGGGGGTCATTTACTAACTGATATAGGCCAGTTGTCTGGTGTACATCTGATTCAGATTGCGGTTATTTGTGCTGCAAACTGGAAATTTACCCGGTCGCGCCAGGTCTAAAAATGGAGGGCGTGGCATGGGCAGCAGGAAGTGGGCGGTCTGGCAGGCCCGTATTATCTATTATTTTCTACGCCTAAAACAGGTCTAAAGCAAGGAAGCAGGCGTAGATTTAGATCCACGGTGGATGCGCCGAAGTAGCGCATAGCTTTGGCTGATCCAGCATAGTTTTTTTAAGTTTTATAACTTTTTTTATTTTTCCTTCTACAGAGATGTACAGGTGCCTGATTTTTGCAGGATGACTTAGTTTTCACTGTTATCATTTTGGTATACATAAGGCCTCGTTCACACGTCAGCGTTTGGTCAGTGATTTCCATCAGTGATTTGTGACCTTCACACACACATAAGGTATAAGGGAAAGATCTGCACCTGTTCTGCGGTTTTGACCTGCACCTGGTTTTGGCTCACAAATCACTGATGGAAATCACTGACCAAACACTGAAGTGTTAATGCGGCCTAAAACTTTTTAATTGCTTTTTATTCCATTTTTTGGTGATGAATATGCAAAAAACAGCAATTTTGCCATTCACTATTTAGGATAAATTATATGATAATTGTATAGTTCAGGTTGTAGGCCAAAACAAATATGTGGAAATATCATATGTGGAATTTGTTGTTTTTTTCCATTGAAATAATTTTTTTTTTATTTAATAAAACTTAATTCCACTTTCCTTTTAACCATTTACCAGTCCCGCAAGGGGATTTTGACATGTGATCTTTTGATCGCTTCTATAATACACTGTACTGCTTATGCACTATACTTACAGTCACTATCGCTAAGGGCAGACCTGGGTGCCTTCATCAGGCTCCTGCTCTAATGGCTGGGCTGTCATGAGTGCTGGGCTCCTGCTCTTCGCTGCACAGGAGACTTCCTGCAGGGCTTAGACTAGACTGCAGTAAAAAGACAGCAACCTCGCCTAAGGGCCGTTAGTGATCACCATAAAAAGGCATATTGGCGGTCTCTGACGGGTTAAGAAGGGAAATAATGATAGAAGTGGGAACAAAGCCCAATGTTGTGGGTGGTGCTGCAGTATAGCGTCAGTGGAGGTAAACTACAATTCTAGATGTAACCCATGAACAGTGTTTCTGGTGAAAAGCAGACATTTTTCGAATCTACAATTTCTTTAAGGATTCAGTGGATTCCTTAAAGGGGTTGTCTCACTTTAGAAAATAGCATTTGATCATGTGACTTGCCAGCTGAGCAAAGTTAATTACAAGAGCACCTACTTACTAATGTATTGTGATTCTCCATGTGCGCTCCCAAAGTCCCGGCCACCAGAGAGGCCGACGCTTTTTCCTATAGTGTGAAAGCACGACCACCACTGATAGATTACAGGGTGGTCTGTAACCATGGAAACGAGCAGTGTATAATGTGATGGAAAAATGAATCCAGCCAGCAAAGGAAGTAATATGGACAATCACAATACATTAGTAAGGGCCTTGTATTAACTTTCTCTACATGATAAATGCCACTTACTGAAGTTAGACAACCCCTTTAAGCAATCAGGAAATTGTTTAATACACTGAAATGAGATGTTGCAGCAAGACACACAGTTGGAGGTACTCTGCATACAGAGATCAAGACCAAGCTAAGGCCTCATGCACATTGGAAGTCTGCAGGCGTAAGATGTAAAGGTGAAGGACGGCGTGGAAGCAATGGCAGGTGGAGGCACGTGGTGCAATTTTGCAGGACAATTGTACCCTGTGTATGAGGTATAATACTGGTGGCGGCTGGATAACACATATGTAAATAGTCCATAAGCTTTACTCCATCTCCAGGTCACCACAAAGGGTCCACAATAGTAGCCCTCTGGCGCCATCTAGTGGCCAGGTCAGAAAGCAGCACTGCTCTCAGCAGATGGGCACTGTTCACCTGTTCCAGAGGAGGCACAAATGTCCATCCCATGGAGAGCTCCAGCCTCGACCTCACCTCTATGGCGGCATAGAAAGTACTTCCATATGGTGCTGTCATAGGAGGAATACAGGGTAAAACACCTCCATAGTACAAGATGCAAAAAAATCTCCACGCATGATCTGGGGCATATGGAGCCACACTATGGGTCCATCCAAACGTTTCCAGAGGTGCCTTCCATTTAGCATCTTTTGTGTCCACCCCAAAAGATTTTTTTAAAACAAAATTGAAACAAAAATGGTGCCAGTTTTGGTGCAAAAATAAAAACAACACAAGTGCCAGCCTCGTCAATGCTACAATGCTAACCACCAGCCGCCTTCCATTCACTTGGAAATGCTTGAGTTTGGAGCACCGCCGCGAGTGCCAGGGTGTGGCACCCTGAAAAGACTAAAGAAGGAGCAGCAGGTATGAGCTTGCCCCCCTCTTTCACAGTTTCTGGAAGTTGGTGCATTGTGACATTGGCAGGACGGTGGCAGTAAACACAGCACTGTGTACAGATCTTTTCGCGGCTCGTGTTTACCTTCTTTCATTCTTCTCATGTTTGTCTTTCACTTCCCGATGCATGGTTGACACGAGAAAGTATTATCTTGTGTAGGGTTAACCCATCATGCCCCATCACCAGCAGCATTCCCATTTTCACACAAATTCCCACAAATGACCACAATTTTTAGAGATTGCCTAATGGCCCAAACTGTTTTTTTTTATTTGTTGGCATTTACTATTGTGGAGCAAATTTCTCGAAATTGATTTCGGATCCAATTCTAATGACTCAGTTTGAAGGTTCGATAAATTTGACCGGAGTCAAAAGTGGTCAGATTGTCCTGAAAATTGGTGTATTAGTATTATCTAAGCATTATTTTTTTGAATTTTTTCTTATCCTCCTCCTTTCAAGCTCCTCAATGCCAAGACAGCATTAGTAATGTCAGAGTGACACTGACACCTATGGGTAAATGCATGGTTGACGGTGTTAACGAACAGCCTGTTTACTAACACACCGTGTCTTCGGATATCTTATGTTTCTTAAAAAGTAAGTTAAGAAGTTCCAAAACATGTCCCTTATTGTCCCTTGTCTTAAAAATTAAGTTAAGAAGTTACGAAAAATGTCCCTTACTGCCGGTGTTTGTACACAAATGATGGTATTGGAAAAAACAGTGGCTTGTTCTGAACAGTCTGACACAGACTTACTAATATAGCGCTGACATATTCCACATATCACTTACTCACTTTTTGGCTACCAAAATAATTGTCCGTCTGGTTTTATATAATATTATTGATTTATTTATTTTTTTATTAGGATAAATTATACAAAAAGTAGAAAAGTAAAATTTTTGAAATCTTTATTTTTTAAATTTGCTAAGTAAAACCAATATATAAAATGGGTTCCTTTTGTTTTGTCCATCTTGCTATATATTGTGTGGTCCTTAACAGGTTAATCATGATTTATTTGAATATTTATTGTAATAGCATGAGAAGATTAACTCAGGCTGATCGCAACACAAAAAACAGGCACCTTGTCGTTATGTAATTATATCACATTATGCATCTCATGACACAACATCTGACTGAGCCTCAGTCACTCCACAACAAACTAAAGCAAGGTTCACATATTTCTGCTCATGTTTTTGTGACATGTGGGATTATGGTTGATCTTATCCCATAAAAAAACAAAAACATTCAAGTTAATACGAGCAATAAAGAGGTTTTTTTTAGGTTTGTAGCTTAACATGGAATTACGGAATGAGTTGGTGGTGTTAAGACATTGTGTGCAGTGGTGTCTGAGAGTGGAGAGAAGCACAGGAACGGCGAAAGGTGAGTATATGGAGCATCTGGGCGATTTGTCAGACCTACCTGTGGTCCAGAGAATGTCAGCTTTCTCCATGGGGAATATTGGCTGGGCTGGTTGTTACCCGTCAGGGTAATCCTGTGTGGCAGTTGTGATAATATTGATTCTAAAATGTGGCTGGATTATCGGCATCTGGAGGTTTCACCATGGGTATATGAAACTTGGAACTGCTCCTTGATGCTGCTCAGCATGACAACAAGAGGAAGAGTGCCAACTCCTTTACAATGATGAGACTACCGTGTCACCCACTCAGAACAGAAGGATGGCAATAGAAAGGAGTTGTATATAACTACTGGACAATGATAATCTTGAGAGTAGTGCAGAACACGCCACACGGCATAAACTCATACCCTTGCTGAGGGTGAGCGCTAAGTAAGGCCTGCTGCAGCAGGTGAGCAAGCTTCAGAGCTTCAGAAGGAAAGTGAGTCTTCCCTCCCTGTCAATCTATTCCCGTGAATTGCTGCAGGCCAGACATTAATTGTAGTCCCAGTTGAGGGACGTGAAGTGGCAGTCACCAGAACCGTGGTGCTTTGTGTGCAGCAGGCGAGGGAACCTCTCTCTTGCAGTGACAGAAGATGATAGAATCTGCACGGATGTTGCCTTTGCATTGGGGACCGCAAATTGCAACCCTTAATGCACGGAACAGCCGAGCAACGGCTGTGTGCATGAGCCCTAAATGTGTAAGGACTGTATATAGTTTAAGGACTGCCTTTAAGGTACAGCACCTCTGTTTGATAATCAAAGTGCGAACTGTGCCTCTATGTGACAGATGTGAAACTGTTAAGATGTGTGCCCTCATACTGAATGGCTGTAAATACCTTGAGGAACCCCAAGTTATATACCTTCATTGAGTGAGTCCTCCACTACTGTAACCCTGGAGCTGTATATGTGTTGCATGATGCAATGTGTACAGTGCCCCCTTGTGGAGACATATATATAGGTACAGTCAAGTGTTTGGTGCAGAACTTTGTGTGCCTCTACATGCCATTGTTTCTGTGCCATCCAGTGAAGCCTGGAGGTCAGATGGGCCTAACCTACCTTTCCCAACCTGTATAATTATACTGTATGACGTGATTACCGGCCTCCTGACCTCATTCCCCTCCCTGCTGTTCCTATCAGCCTATATGCCTACTGGTTGCATTATCTCGCTCCAATAATGGACCCCCATTGGTCCACTCAGATGTCAGTCACCCCCAGGGGCCCCAAAGAGACACTTTAGCTCTAGCTTCCTTCAAGACTAACCAGCCGATTGCAATCTCCCTAAACAATTACGGTTTTCACTGGCATCGGCCTCCTACTCGGTCAGTGGTTTACTAGCCATTTGGCAACCCTACATGGGAAGGCCCTAATGCCTATCTACTACAGTATAATAAAAAAAAAGGTGAATATAAATTGAATAAATAAAAAACACCATGGTCACATGACCAAACAAATGGTCATGTGACCATTGTGTTTTTTGAGTATTACTAGCATCCCTAGGGCCCGACCCAAAGGAAAAATTTTGTTTAGTTGTTTATAAAATTGAATAAAGTTTCAAAAAGTAATCAGAACAACACACAAAAAAAGAATAAACATTATTTTTTATTACTGATTATTTTTTTTAATAAAAACTGTTTTTAAAGGGGTTATCCCATGATAAATGTAAAAAATGAAAATCATATATCATGGCATCTGACAATCTCTTTCTAACAAAGCTAGAATCAGCCCTGTACCTCCCATGGATCCAGAGATCTCCACATTCATTGTTCCAATTGCTCTGCTCGATTTATATCAAGCTGGCAGCTCAAGGGTGTGTCTCCTTTCTGCTGATGCTCAGGGGGTGTGTCTTTCTGCTACAGCTCTCTTCCTCTCATAGCTCAGAAGGCAAATGAAAGATGAAAGTGAGCATGTGCGTCCACCTTAGCGACGTGGACAGAGAAATAAGAAAAAGAACAAACAGCAGGTGGCGCTATACAGATACATTTTATGGAATAATTCAGGGGCTAAACTTAATTTTTAATTACATGCAATTACAAAAGTATTCAGATCCAGGGGCTGGTTTGAAAACTACAACATGTTTTTTTTGTTGTGGGACATCCCCTTTAATACAAAAAATACACACTTAATTGTTACAAGCTGTAAAATAAGGCTGAAACATGCATTCAGGGTGCAAGGAAAGCACATACAAATATGGCATGATTGAATTTTTTGTGCATTCAGCTAAAAAAATCAATACAAAATAAAAATCATACTATGACTAACCTATGTACAGGATACAAAAAGCCCAACATGCATATAGCACATGATAGACTCAGTAGAGCAGGTCAGCAGTGTCCCAACGGGTTTTACCCCTGCCCAGCAAACCCATGGGCAGGGAATGCTCCTGCTAGACATGACCTGTCCCTATGGTTTTATTCAGTTTTTGTAGAGCACCTACTTATCATAAACCTTGAGAAGTTTGCGGTAGAAGAATCTATACACGCAAAAGGTTAGTTAAGCCCCAGGACAACAAGATGGAGACAATAGAGAACATAACAAAAAAACAAGTCAGGGCATTTCTCGGCATCACTGGGTAATACCGTTGTGAATTCAGCAGCATTGGCTGGTCCAGATGGATACTTCCGATGTTCTTTTTTATGGGCTGTGTTTTAAGGGCTTAATTTTTACAGAATGGCATGCATTTGTTGGTGGTGGGATGTGCCATTCCCTCCCCATTCCTGTATAACATTTTCTCCCCCAGCCTCATGGCTTATGCTGCATGACCTAAAGCCTAATGTCCTGTGTTGGGGCTTATGCACGTGAACGCAAAAAGTGGGTCCGCAATATATGGGCACCAGGCTTGTGCACTCCATGTCATGGATGCAGACCCGTTCATTGAAAGGGTCCGCAATCTTCCTCCTATGTACAAGAATATAACTACTATAATACTGCTCTTATGTACAAGAATATAACTACTATAATACTGCCTCCTGTGTACAAGAATATAACTACTATAATACTGCTCCAATATACAAGAATATAACTACTATAATACTGCTCCTATGTACAAGAATATAACTACTATAATAATGCTCCTATGTGCAAGAATATAACTACTATAATACTGCTCCTATGTACAAGAATATAACTACTATAATACTGCTCCTATGTACAAGAATATAACTACTATAATAATGCTCCTATGTGCAAGAATATAACTACTATAATACTGCTCCTATGTACAAGAATATAAGTACTATAATACTGCTCCTATGTACAAGAATATAAGTACTATAATAATGCTCCTATGTGCAAGAATATAACTACTATAATACTGCTCCTATGTACAAGAATATAACTACTATAATAATGCTCCTATGTACAAGAATATAACTACTATAATACTGCCTCCTATGTGCAAGAATATAACTACTATAATACTGCTCCTATGTACAAGAATATAACTACTATAATACTGCTCCTATGTACAAGAATATAACTACTATAATACTGCTCCTATGTACAATAATATAACTACTATAATACTGCCCTATATACAATAATATAACTACTATAATATACTGCCTCCTATGTACAAGAATATAAGTACTATAATAATGCTCCTATGTGCAAGAATATAACTACTATAATACTGCTCCTATGTACAAGAATATAACTACTATAATACTGCTTCCTATGTACAAGAATATAACTACTATAATACTGCTCCTATGTACAACAATATAACTACTATAATAATGCTCCTATGTACAAGAATATAACTACTATAATACTGCCACCTATGTGCAAGAATATAACTACTATAATACTGCTCCTATGTACAAGAATATAACTACTATAATACTGCTCCTATGTACAAGAATATAACTACTATAATACTGCCTCCTATGTACAAGAATATAACTACTATAATACTGCTCCTGTGTACAAGAATATAAGTACTATAATACTGCTCCTATGTACAAGAATATAAGTACTATAATACTGCTCCTATGTACAAGAATATAACTACTATAATACTGCTCCTATGTACAAAAATATAACTACTATAATACTGCTCCTATGTACAAGAATATAACTACTATAATACTGCTCCTATGTACAAGAATATAACTACTATAATACTGCTCCTATGTACAAGAATATAACTACTGTAATACTGCCCCCTATGTACAAGAATATAACTACTGTAATACTGCTCCTATGTACAAGAATATAACTACTATAATACTGCCTCCTATGTACAAGATATAACTACTATAGTAACTGCTCCTATGTACAAGACTATAACTACTATAATACTGCTCTATGTACAAGACTATAACTACTATAATACTGCTCCTATGTACAAGACTATAACTACTATATACTGCTCCTATGTATAAGAATATAACTACTGTAATACTGCCTCCTATGTACAAGACTATAACTACTATAATACTGCCTCCTATGTACAAGACTATAACTACTATAATACTGCTCCTATGCACAAGAATATAACTACTATAATACTGCTCCTGTGTACAAGAATATATCTACTATAATACTGCCTCCTATGTACAAGAATATAACTACTATAATACTGCTCCTATGTACAAGAATATAACTACTATAATACTTGCTCCTATGGTACAAGAATATAACTACTATAATACTGCTCCTATGTACAGAATATAACTGCTATAATACTGCTCCTATGTACAAGAATATAACTGCTATAATACTGCTCCTATGTACAAGAATATAACTGCTATAATACTGCTCCTATGTGCAAGAATATAACTACTATAATACTGCTTCTATGTACAAGAATATAACTACTATAATACTGCTCCTATGTACAAGAATATAACTACTATAATACTGCTCCTATATACAAGAATATAACTACTATAATACTGCTCCTATGTACAAGAATATAACTACTATAATACTGCCTCCTATGTACAAGAATATAACTACTATAATACTGCTCCTATGTACAAGAATATAACTACTATAATACTGCTCCTATGTACAAGAAAATAACTACTATAATACTGCTCCTATGTACAAGAATATAACTACTATAATACTGCTCCTATGTACTAGAATATAACTACTATAATACTGCTCCTATGTACAAGAATATACTATTATAATACTGCTTCCTATATACAAGAATATAACTACTATAATACTGCCTCCTATGTACAAGAATATAACTACTATAATACCGCTCCTATGTACAAGAATATAACTACTATAATACCGCTCCTATGTACAAGAATATAACTACTATAATACCGCTCCTATGTACAAGAATATAACTACTATAATACCGCTCCTATGTACAAGAATATAACTACTATAATACTGCTCTATGTACAAGAATATAACTACTATAATACTGCTCCTATGTACAAGAATATAACTACTATAATACTGCTCCTATGTACAAGAATATAACTACTATAATACTGCTCCCTATGTACAAGAATATAACTACTATAATACCGCTCCTATGTACAAGAATATAACTACTATAATACCGCTCCTATGTACAAGGATATAACTACTATAATACCCTCCTATACAAGATATACTACTATAATACTGCTCCTATGTACAAGAATATACTACTATAATACTGCTCCTATGTACAAGAATATAACTACTATAATACTGCTCCTATGTACAAGAATATAAACTACTATAATACTGCTCCTATGTACAAGAATATAACTACTATATACTGCTCCTATGTACAAGAATATAACTACTATAATACTGCTCCTATGTACAAGAATATAACTACTATAATACTGCTCCTATGTACTAGAATATAACTACTATAATACTGCTCCTATGTACAAGAATATAACTATTATAATACTGCTTCCTATATACAAGAATATAACTACTATAATACTGCCTCCTATGTACAAGAATATAACTACTATAATACCGCTCCTATGTACAAGAATATAACTACTATAATACCGCTCCTATGTACAAGAATATAACTACTATAATACCGCTCCTATGTACAAGAATATAACTACTATAATACCGCTCCTATGTACAAGAATATAACTACTATAATACTGCTCTATGTACAAGAATATAACTACTATAATACTGCTCCTATGTACAAGAATATAACTACTATAATACTGCTCCTATGTACAAGAATATAACTACTATAATACTGCTCCTATGTACAAGAATATAACTACTATAATACCGCTCCTATGTACAAGAATATAACTACTATAATACCGCTCCTATGTACAAGGATATAACTACTATAATACTGCCTCCTATGTACAAGAATATAACTACTATAATACTGCTCCTATGTACAAGAATATAACTACTATAATACTTCTCCTATGTACAAGAATATAACTACTATGATACTGCTCCTATGTACAAGAATATAACTACTATAATACTGCTCCTATGTACAAGAATATAACTACTATAATACTGCCTCCTATGTACAAGAATATAACTACTATAATACTGCTCCTATGTACAAGAATTTAACTACTATAATACCGCCCTCTATGGATCTATGATATGACCTTCTCTGTTCTGTACACCCCGGAGCCTATAAACGCACGTTGACCCACTTTATACACATCAGTTAGTGCCAGGCTCAATATATGCACAGTGGGAAGTGTCTCGGTATCAGTCCTCAGCTCTGCCAAGAAACACTGGGTTCTTAAAGGAATGTGCGTACAATCAGCGTTACAATGTGTCGGTGCCAGGATGTTGGGAGCACATGGAGAGTGGACGGCATGATTTTAGCGCATGGACAGAGAGGAATCTGGTTGTCCCTCCCCAGCACTTGTGTGACATGTGCTCAGATCATGGTCCTCTCGTGGGGAACGAAATGAAGTGAACCTCCCCCCAATTATGTGTGTCATTGTATCTCAGACTAATTAAAGATTATGGAGTGACTCATATTCTTTAGTTACATAAAAGGGCAAGGCAGAACATATATGGAATGTAGAGCAGACTCATTTACATCCATAAGATAAACTCTCTTCACCCACTGACCATTTACCTGCCAAAGTCAATAGCTCTGATTGTTCTGATCTTCCAGTGTTACAAATAGAATGCCAAAACTGCAGTGAAGAATGACACCTTAGCAGCCGACTGATGAAACACTTAATAATGTTACCCCTGGACTATGAATGATTTCTATATGACTTCAGCAACTTTCTAATATACTTCATCTTTCAATCTCTCACCCTTTTGTTACGATCTCTGCTTCCAGTCTGTGAATGGAAACATCCAGAAACTGAAAACCTGCACAGACCATTATATTACTGACAGTTGAGTGTTTGTTAGAATTGTATCCCGTCTAGACTACATTGTGTTAGGCTACTTTCACATTTGCGGCAGGTGATTCCGGTGGGTGAACAGCGTGCTGCCGCAGGTGCATGTGTGGGGCCCCACACATGCATAGTTCCGGCCCAACACGTGCCCCTGCGGCAGCACGGATCCGTAACAGCCTGCCGGAATCCCCTGCCGCAAATGTGAAAGTACCCTTAGGCAGCACTAGTAGCTTTTCTGTTCTGATAGTTTGCTACAATGTGTCGGTGCAGGTAACATGGAGAAGCCTGGGGTCCTAACTGAAAGTTGGCGAGAAACTGAAATACAAAGTATATTATAAAGTCTCAGAACTTTGCAGTACACTCCTTGGCACAGGTTTCTGTACCTGCAGAGCCTGTTCTGAAAGAGTCCTTCCCCCGTGTATTAGTTCCATATGCCTGTGTACACCCCGGGGTGATATGCATATAGTAACCCGGCTTACCCTGTACACTGACGGGTAATAGCAGGGAGTGGAGGACATTCTACACTAATCCCAGGCTGGCATGAAGCGCAGGAGGCATGATAATACCAGGCTTCAAGATTAAGTTGAGGAGCTTGCCAACAACACGCGAGCCGGAGTGGCACAATCTGTCCTGTGGAATAGCACTATGGAGCCACAGGGACTCTGTGTGCTGCCATATGGTGCTGAGAACGCTTCATTATTGTCATGTCATATTTTCATTGTACGTCCCTGTATAAAATAAGGACCCATGCACATGAACATATTTTCTTTCCGTTTTTTTTTTTTTTTTTGCGGACCAAATGCGGAACCTTTCATTTCAAAGGATCCACCAGAAAAAAAAAAAAACGGAAGTTACTCTGTGTGCGTTCCGTTTCCGTATGTCCGTTCTGCAAAAAAATAGCACACGTCCTATTATTGTCCACATTACGGACAAGGATAGGACTGTTCTATTAGGGGCCAGATGTTCAGTTCCCCAAAATACGGAATGCATACGGAATTCATCCGTATTTGTTGCGGATCCGTTTTTTGTGGACCGCAAAATACATGCGTTCGCGTGCATGAGCCCTAAGAGTGCACTCGCCTGATTCTGCTGTGAGAAAGGAGGCAGAATCCTCATAAACGACCATGTGTATTTTGCAGAACGGAACAGCTGGACCCTAATAGAACAGTCTTATCCTTGTCTGTAATGCGGACAATAATAGGACGTATGTATGGAAACGGAATGCACACTGAATAACTTGAAATTGAAATGAATGGTTCCGCATACGGTCCACAAAAAAAAACGAACGGACACGGAAAGAAAATATGTTTGTGTGCATGAGCCCTAAAAGGGAGATGTTTTTTAGGCTTGTCCACTACAGCAGTGCAGTATGGATGTACAGTATGGATATAGTGGCATGGGGCCGCAATAGTGGCAGCAGCAGGAGCAGTAAATCATGGAATATGCAAGGCTGTGTATGGGTAGTAGTAGTAGTAATAGTAGTAGTAGTATTGATAGTGGCAACAGATGGTTTGCGTTAATGGTGGTGGCAGTAGGGGATTAACAGAGAGGGGCAGCACCAGCCATATGGTACATGTTGGCAGAAAGGCAGCAGCATGATGGAGGCAGTAGCAGCCTTACGGAAGATGATGGTTGGCAGGTTGCAGCAGTGCCATGATGAAGGCAGCTGCGGCAGTCATACAGAACGTGATGATGGGGCACCACCAGCAAGGTGAGGTCTATTCATCAGAATCAACTGCAGTAGTGTAAAATCCTCCTGAACTGAAGCATGGTTCATTTTGACAAAAGTGATGTTTTGGGCACTGGCAGAGGACAACTTGGTCCTTTTGGGTGTTTTGCAGAACGGAACAGCTGGCCCCTAATAGAACAGTCTTATCCTTGTCTGTAATGCGGACAATAATAGGACGTATGTATGGAAACGGAATGCACACTGAATAACTTGAAATTGAAATGAATGGTTCCGCATACGGTCCACAAAAAAAAACGAACGGACACGGAAAGAAAATATGTTTGTGTGCATGAGCCCTAAAAGGGAGATGTTTTTTAGGCTTGTCCACTACAGCAGTGCAGTATGGATGTACAGTATGGATATAGTGGCATGGGGCCGCAATAGTGGCAGCAGCAGGAGCAGTAAATCATGGAATATGCAAGGCTGTGTATGGGTAGTAGTAGTAGTAATAGTAGTAGTAGTATTGATAGTGGCAACAGATGGTTTGCGTTAATGGTGGTGGCAGTAGGGGATTAACAGAGAGGGGCAGCACCAGCCATATGGTACATGTTGGCAGAAAGGCAGCAGCATGATGGAGGCAGTAGCAGCCTTACGGAAGATGATGGTTGGCAGGTTGCAGCAGTGCCATGATGAAGGCAGCTGCGGCAGTCATACAGAACGTGATGATGGGGCACCACCAGCAAGGTGAGGTCTATTCATCAGAATCAACTGCAGTAGTGTAAAATCCTCCTGAACTGAAGCATGGTTCATTTTGACAAAAGTGATGTTTTGGGCACTGGCAGAGGACAACTTGGTCCTTTGGGTGTTTCCATGTATTAACTGAATATACATGAACTGAAATTTGAGGCCTGACCCTTAATATTGTGTTAACACTCTCAGGTAAATTGTTACCCTAGCCAGTCTACTGGTATACTGATCACCTATATGCTGTTAAATTAAATTGAACAAGTTCCAAAAAAATTTAAATTGCAACCGTGTGGAAACTGAATATACATAACCGGACGATCGAGGCTTGACGCTCAATTTCTCGCTAATACACACATGTAGATTGCTGCTACACCTTGAGTTTTTATGCAGACAGATAGAAACAGTGGCAAGATGGGGCGTCGCCAGCAAGGCGTGGTCTATTCATTGGAATCAGCTGGAGGAGTATGTTGGTATTGAAGCAGGTTGATTGCTGCTCTACCTTGTGTCTTTTAGTAATCACATATACATGCTGGTTTAATTAAATTTAACTATCCTCCGAAAAATTTAAATTGCAACTGTGTGTTAATGGAATTCATAGAAATGGATGATTGAGGCCTGGCAATTTCTTGTTATCACTCACGGGTATATTGCTTCCCGACCTAGTGTCTTGTAGTAATCACATGCATATGTAGCTTAATTAACGTGAACCCCCCTCCAAAAAAAAAAAAGTAAATTGCAACCATTAAATAAACAGAAACTGACAACTGAGGCTTGACGCTTAATTTCTTGTTAATACACGCAGGTAGATTGCTGGTACACCTTGGGTATTGAACGAGACAGACATCAACAGTGGTAAGATGGGACACCGCCAGCAAGGCCAGGTCTATTCATTGGAATTAGCCGGAGGAGTGTGAAAATGTCGGTACTGATGAAGTAAGGAGCAAGCTGCGAGAAGGTCTGTGGGAGCCAAGACCCTCTGAACCCTATGTGGGGTAAGCACTGTGGTGTGTTTTGGGGAGCTGGGTGGTAGACCCAGATCCCGATAGAGAGGGACAATATTGTGTAGTTAGTGGCTAGACGGCCTAGGGTTTATGTTTATCGGTTGTTTGGATTGCTGTAAAAGTGACAATAAAACCTGGTTGTGACCAGTTTGCCCCCGAATCTACAGTGTTGGATTTGCTTCTTGAGGTGTGCCAACCGTCTAAGGTGAGAAGACGGCAATCCTGGAGAGCTAAATGACCCCCGAGTTGTCACATATATATACACACAGCTTAAAGGGGTTGTCTCATCATAGAAAATGGGGGCATATCGCATATGCCCCCATTGTCTTTGATGAGACAACCCCTTTAATTAAATTGAATCCCCCCAAAAAATGTAAATTGTAACAATGTGGAAACTGAATAAACAAAAACAGATGATTGAGGCTTGATGCTCAATTTCACGTTAATACACACAGGAAGATTGTGTCTACACCTTCGGTATTGCTGCAGTAATTATATATATACTGCTTAATTAAATTGAACCCCAAATGGGGGGGGGGGGGGGGAATTAAAGTATTTGCTTTTGAGGTCTGCAGTGCAGCACCTGCACTTCTGATAGCGGTCACAGCCACCAGAGCTCCTGTCTTCTCTCTCCATCAGCTGCTCTGCTTGTCCATATTTTACACAATACACACAATTATTCTTTGGAATCCTAGATTTTTCCTTCACTCTCCCTGGCAATAAGCTTGATTGATTTCTGACTGTCCCTGATTGATTTTTCACTCTCCCTGACTCCCTGACTGATCGTTTTCCTGGCAGACCCTGCATTGACCCAACCACCCTCATTACCATCCCAGCAAGTCCTCCCCCCACTTCCTCGCAGGGTCATAAGAGAACCTTTCTTCTTCCCGCCAACATGTGCATAAAGCGGCGCTATGTGCCGTTTTAGTGGATTCAACCAAAGCGAACCTAAAATATTTTGGTTCATCAACCGCCCCAAAAATAGTTAAGTTCAGACGGGACCTGGTTCGTTCCGAACTGGTTGGCTCATCCTTAGTTTGAATCCTACGCTAGCCACTCTCCAGATGAAGAACTGGGTCTTTATGTTACATTCACAACACGTTTCGGTCTTTGTGTTACTTGCACAATGCATTTCAGACTTCATCAGGGGTAACACTTACTTTTCATGCAGAATATTTTGGTTCCAGTCCTTGATACGTATAGAACACCAATGTCTCCAGATGGAAAACTTGTGTTTTGTATTACATTCACAACTTATTTTAGACCTGGTTTGAGTTCCTTATTCTGTAGCTAGGGGTGAAACTAGTCTTTCTGCTGCCTGAGGTGAAAACTGAAACGGTGCCCCCCTCTCCCCACTGCCAATTTCCTAACCTAACCCTTTCCCTTCAGCCCATGGCCCTTCTGCTGCCCCCCTCTTTCCCCTACCTGGTGCCTCACCTGGCCTCATTGGTGGTGCGCCCCTGCCTCTGCTCTATGAATGGTTCTTGCCCTGCAGGTCTGGTTTAGTTGCCCCACGTCTGCCGGTAATGTGAGGGTACACTACCGAACAAATAAATGGGAATTGTACATGGAAACATTATCTCATGCACCTGCATACAGAGTCCTATATCTCTGCTTTGCTTTATTATTAGGAGAGGGAGGGGACGTGCAATAAACTGCAGTGTAACTGGAATTTTTAGGTTTGACGGGAGGTGTCCGCCCCGCATATGATTATTATAGGAAATGGGCGCAATCTTCCTGTGTATTACAGTAAGTATGGTTGAAGCTAAAATGCGGATGAAGAAATTTAATGTACATATAATCATGCAAAAGCAGATTACGGTCATAAGCTTACATAAAAAAGCCTATAGATTTGGGGAAGGGGTGGGGTAACGATTTATGAGGGAAATAACAGCAGTTGTGCCCATATTTTCCGACTCAGCTCCATTTACAAAGAAGCAACTTTGCAAATTATCTGGGCTGAAAATCTCTCTTCCGTTTTGTGTACACAGCTCCTATGCAGACCATGTGCTATTCTTTACCATCTATTACCATTAAAGGGGTTATCCAAGACCTATAATGACCCCCCCCCAATGCCCGGGTATCTCATATACGTCACCCGCAATGCTAGGGAGGCTCGTTCCCATCTCGGCCTACCAAGGGTGCACCTAGCCTTTCTGCTTCCTGAGGCGAAAACTTAAGCGGCGCCCCCTCTTTCCAATGCCAATTTCTTAACCTAACCCCTTCCCTTCAGCCCTTGGCCCTTCCACTGCCCCCCTCTTGCCCCTACCTGGTGCTGCCTGAGGAGGTGCATCCCTGCAACCTGCTATTGGCTGCACCTCAGTCGGATGAATTGACCCGCACAATGGGGAGACGCAGTGGCGACCATGCGGGTATCAGGAGCGATGCGGGTGCCAGGGACCGGGGTAAGTATAACCTATATGTGGTGGCCATGCATAAGGGGGGTCATTGTAGGGGTTGGATAACCCCTTTAAGGTTTTCCCCCATTTCAGTAGGATAGGTGTTCGACCACTAGAACGACAGACAACATGGGGTCCTCATCCCATAGAAATATAGCTATAGCTATAGATCCTGCCTGCAAAACCCAAAGCCCAATTACCCTGGGCGTTTGTCAAAAACAATTAAAAAAGACCAAATGACCAGTTACAGAGTAAGAGGGCGGGGCTGTGACAACCTCTGTGTCTGTAAAGATTGATTCTCAGTTGTCACACTTGATAGACAGTAGATCACAGAAATGGATGACCTAACATATCAGTACGGACGCTACGTATTTTGTGTGGAGTTACCCTCAAAGGGGCTGTCCAGGATTGGACAATGCCACTTTGTTAGAAGGGCCACTTCATGATAAAGTGATCTCAGTTTGTCCTGCTGCTGAAATCTGACAGCAAGTGCTCACTTTTCCTGTAGCGCCACCACAGGGCACATGAAAAATTACACAGTTGGGTCCTCCAGAGAGAGAACAGTGGTGCTCTTTGTAACCTCTCTACTTTCAGGCTCCTGAATGGGTGGAGCCCCTCTATTAATTCCCTAATAGGGTACTTAAACAGGACACTCCCTTTAAGTACCCACGTGTGTCCGACAAAGAGCTTCCCCTCTATGGACAACCCCTACATTTTAAAGGGGTCCCTTGGCAAATCTTGGAAGTGTCCTCAGGCTCAGACCCCCATTAATCTGCTGTAATCAGTGGGGAAGACTGGCAGTAAGTGTTCGATTTCCCTGCAATGATACTGCTAGTGATGAGCGAATCGAAGTCCGCGCATTGAACTTCGATCCGAATTTGAGAATAAAGTCTATTCGCCGCAAAGCCGAATTTCCTCATGCTTCATAGCAGCAAATGGATTTTACATGGTGTAAAAACCAAAAATAATTATACTTACCTGATCCATTTTTTTCGGCCGCCACCATCTTACTTGATCTCAGCTGAAATTCCGTACACGGTGATGTCTGCCTACCATGACGTCATCTCGGGCTGCGCAAGATTTCGTGCCATACCTTCAAGCAAGATGGCGGTTGGCCTATCGTGAGCAAATGGATCAGGTAAGTATGATTTTTTTTTAAATGCCGCAATCATGTATGAACGTGGCATCTGACGGGTACATTGACGGCGGCGGCGCACGGGCTCCTGTCATTGCACCCACTACTGACAGCGAAAATTTGGCGAAACAGCCAAATTGAATTTTTAAATACTTTGCAATGAGCGATGAGGTATTACACAGGGCTCATCCAAATCAAAGGGATCTCTGTGTGATGCAGGACATCAGGACAGGTCCTCCAGAGCCTGGGCGCTCCTTGTAAGAGATGACCCCCTCTATTAGCTGAGAATTATCCGCTGGGTGCAGGAAAAAGTTTTTTTTTTTTTTTTTAAACTTGCAAAATCTTCTATTGTCATTTATTCCTTATTTATAGGCAGAAGTCACTGGAGCCTCGGCAAGTCACGTAGGTCACATCGTACACGAATGTGGGTATATCAGCAAAACCACAAGTGAGAACTCATGTTTTCCATCACACCCTTCCCTTTTGATACAATGTTAATCAGACGGTGATTACAATGAAGATCTGCGAGAGGAAGTAGAACACAACATCTGTAGCACAGCGAGCTGAGCATCATACAAGTATCACAATATGTCGTGTGTGGTAGAAAGACTAAAAAAAGGTTATTTCCCCATAGAGGTATGTGCAGTCCCATTGACTAATTCAGCTCTGCTACATCAGTCCCATCCAGTAATAAAAGAGCAAGTTTACCTGTGTGCAACCAAATATTTTTTTATTGCTTCTATGCATCTAAAATATAAAAAAATGAAGCAACTTAACATACACAGCTACCAGAAAATGAAAAAAGAACACCTAGAATGAGTTAAAGGGGTATTCCGGTTATAACAAGCTATCCTCTATCCACGGGAGAGGGGATAACTATCATAACGTTGGTAGTCCTACTGCTGGGACCCCCACAGATCACGACAACGGGGGCCCCGTACCCTGTGGAGCCTCCCTGAAATGGATGGAATGGCTGGTTGGAAAAGCACGTCCCCGGAGACAGCAATAAATGACGCTGTGGCATGCATTAAAGAGCAGCCGCTACGTTGATTTTTTTTCTGGAAGCACTGTTGTATTTTTTATCTGGCGGCACTGTTGTTTTTTTTTTTTATTTTGTCTCGCAGCACTGTTGTATTATTTTTTGTCTGGCAGCACTGTAGATTTTTTTCTGGCAGCACTGTTGTATTATTTTTTGTCTGGCAGCACTGTTGTATTATTTTTTGTCTGGCAGCACTGTTGTATTATTTTTTGTCTGGCAGCACTGTTGTATTATTTTTTGTCTGGCAGCACTGTTGTATTATTTTTGTCTGGCAGCACTGTTGTATTTTTTTGTCTGGCAGCACTGTTGTATTATTTTGTATGGCAGCACTGTTGTATTATTTTTTGCCTGCAGCACTGTTGTATTATTTTTGTCTGGCAGCACTGTTGTATTATTTTTTGTCTGGCAGCACTGTTGTATTATTTTTTTGTCTGGCAGCACTGTTGTATTATTTGCAGCACTTTTTTGTCTGGCAGCATGTTGTATTATTTTTTTGTCTGGCAGCACTGTTGTAGCACTGTTGTATTTTTTGCCTGGCAGCACTGTTGTATTTTGTTGTGTTATTTTTTTTTGTCTGGCAGCAACTGTTGTATTATTTTTTGTTCTGGCAGCACTGTTGTATTATTTTTTGTATGGCAGCACTGGTTGTATTATTTTTTTGTCTGGCAGCACTGTTTGTATTATTTTTGTCTGGCAGCACTGTTGTATTATTTTTTTGTCTGGCAGCACTGTTGTATTATTTTTTGTCTCTGGCAGCACTGTTGTATTATTTTTGTCTGGCAGCACTGTTGTATTTTTTGTCTGGCAGCACTGTTGTATTATTTTGTCTGGCAGCACAGTTGTATGTATTTTTTTTGTCTGGCAGCACTGTTTGTGTTATTTTTTGTATGGCAGCACTGTTTGTATTATTTTTTCGTATGGCAGCACTGTTGTATTATTTTTTTGTCTGGCAGCACTGTTGTATTATTTTTTGTCTGGCAGCACTGTTGTATTATTTTGTCTGGCAGCACTGTTGTATTATTTTATTGTCTGGCAGCACTTGTATTATTTTTTGTCTGGCAGCACTGTTGTATTATTTTTTGTCTGGCAGCACTGTTGTATTTTTTTGTCTGGCTGGCAGCACTGTTGTATTTTTTTGTCTGGCAGCACTGTTGCAGCACTGTTTTTTTTTTTGTTGGCAGCACTGTTGTATTTTTTGTATGCTGCAGCACTGTTGTATTATTTTTTTGTCTGGCAGAACTGTTGTATTTATTTTTTTTTTGTCTGGCAGCACTGTTGTATTTTTTGTCTGGCAGCACTGTTGTATTATTTTTTGTCTGGCAGCACTGTTGTATTATTTTTTGTCTGGCAGCACTTTTTTTTGGATCTGGCAGCACTGTTGTATTATTTTTTTGTCTTGGGCAGCACTGTATGCTATATTTTTTGGTCTGGCCAAGCACTGTTGTAATTATTTTTGTCTGGCCAGCACTGTTTGTATTATTTTTGTCTGCAGCATTATTTTTGTCTGGCACTGTTGTATTATTTTTTGTCTGGCAGCACTGTTGTATTTTTTGGTCTGGCAGCACTGTTGTATTATTTTTTGTCTGGCAGCACTGTTGTAATTTTTTGGTCTGGCAGCACTGTTGTATTATTTTTGCTCTGGGCAGCACTGTTGTAATTTTTGTCTCCAGGCCAGCCACAGTTGTATTATTTTTTTTTTTGCGCTCCAACATATACCCTGCTGCAGAACCCAAAACAAAGGGGGCACCACATTGTGTGATCAGTGACCAAGCACCATTTTCCATTTACTGCCGGTGTGGTCTTGGTTAAAAATCACCTGCCGTTTTGTGTCTACATCTCCAATGTAGTCCTATGTGTCTCCATGATTACAAGCTACAGTGTATTTAGATCCGTAACTCCCTCCGTTCTCACCACTATATAGAAGTGGGAACAGAGGATAACACACGAGTGCAGAATAAGGTTTCTGATGTTAAAAATATAGAATGCATAGGAGCTGTATACACAAAACAGTAGGAGATCTTTCATTAAGATGGTTTGCTAAATTTCTTCATGGATGGGAGCGATAAAACAGTTGCAAAAGTGTTCATAAACTTTAAATATTGGGACATATAGAGTACAGATGTAGCAGAACTGAGTAGAAGGAGCAGCAGAGCCAAAAGAGTAACACGTGACAGCAGGGTTTATGTGTAGTCTGTAACCATGGGGACACATACGTCTGCAAAAGATCTATATACAGAATAGTAGTAACACATAAATGCACGATCAGACTAAACAAAGGGATGGTATTTAGCTTGTAGCCATGGAGACACATCTGTATAGGAACTGCATACACAAAACGAGAGGAGGCTTTTCAAGACGAGCGTGGGTCACGCTGGGAGTTCGCATCGCAGCTCCTGGCCTGAACTCCCACCACTGCCAGGGTCACATAGCATTATACTGGTTTATGATTCTATGTAACCCTTACAGTTCTGGAATGTATTAGATGACACTGACATAATGCTGTTAGTGTTATCCAATACATTCCATAACTCTAAGGTCTACATAGCATCATAAATCAGTATAATGCTATGTGACCCAGTCAGTGGCGGGAGTTCAGGCCAGGAGCTGCGATGCGGACTCCCAGCAGGAACCACGCTCGTCTGCAAGGGACCTAATTGTTGTGGTTTTTCAGTGAGTGCAGAGGAATTGGAGAAAGTCGTAACAAGAAACATAAGTTCAGATGATTAATTTATAGAAATAATGCTTTATATTCACCAGCCCTTAACAACAATAAATTGTTGGAGGTAATATAACCCCCAGAACTTGCTGTATCTGTGTAAATTCCTTAAAACAGTAAAAAAAAAACATTTTCCACCAGAGATGGGGATTCCCTCCTTCAGGACCTCTCTGGCCTAGCATTGAGTCCATGCATTATACATACAGCCTGTAAATTTCAATTAGAGCCATGTAATACGTAACGTTCCTCTGTGTCGGTGCTGCAGGGTTTGCTGACAGATTTTTCTGCAGGTTACAGCTCCAGGACATCCTGTCATCAACTCATTCTTGAGTGATCCAATTAGCAAAAAGGGATCTAAAACCTAAAATCTAAAAAAAAAAAAACTAAAAAAAACACACTGGCTATCAGTCGGACACATTTGCTAGATTTCTGTATTTCTTTTTATAATCTGTCTCTTTAACCACAAAAGGAAATGTGTGATGCATGTTAAAGAACGACAGAAGTTTGTATGTGACAATACTTACTAGGAGTATGGTTAACAACAAATGGGCAAAATGTAAAAAATCACCTATAAATTCCTTTGGATTATTGTATATATAAAAAGTAAAGACTAGAGAAATTGTATTAAAATATATTTAATCTTTAGTGCTGTATCAATACAAAAATTTAATCTAACAATCTAAATCAAATAAAAACATTATAAGAAGGAAATAATTTTCCATTAACTAATTTGAGATGTCAATAAAGTAATAATTACTGTATAGTGAAAACAAAAGTAAAATAAAAATAAGCCAAAAAAGTATCAAATGTGCAGAAATATACCTGGCAGTAAAAATGATCAATGTTTGTAAATAATTATAAATAAATAGAAATGAGAAAAGTATATAAATTAAATTAGCAGGATATACCGGTATATATAACATTTTTAATCCTACTGCAATAAACTAAAAATAATACCATAGTATAGTAATAATTAATAATAAATTGTATGAAATCTAAAAAGTATATAAGTAAATCAGTGAAACGTATCTCCAAAAATATTAATCTTACTGGAATAAAAGGCAGGCGATACCATACAATAAAGTAACATGACAGAAACTAGTTAATCAAGCGATAATATAATAACATAATACAACAGGCTACAAGCCAAATAGATAACCAAGATCACTATCACTAGTAGAATATAGCTATTATAATACTGTCCCTATTTACAAGAATATAACTGCTATAATACTATCCCTATGTACAAGAATAGAACTACTATAATACTGCCTCCTATGTACAAGAATATAACTACTATAATACTGCTCCTATGTACAAGAATATAACTACTATAATACTGCTCCTATGTACATGAATATAACTACTATAATACTGCTCCTATGTACAAGAATATAACTACTATAATACTGCCTTCTATGTACAAGAATATAACTACTATAATACTGCTCCTATGTACAAGAATATAACTACTATAATACTGCTCCTATGTACAAGAATCTAACTACTATAATACTGCTCCTATGTACAAGAATATAACTACTATAATACTGCTCCTATGTACAAGAATATAACTACTATAATACTGCCTCCTATGTACCAAGAATATAACTACTATAATACTGCTCCTATGCTACAAGAATATAACTACTATTAATACTGCCTCCTATGTACAAGAATATAACTACTATAATACTGCTCCTATGTACAAGAATATAACTACTATAATACTGTCTCCTATGTACAAGAATATAAACTACTATAATACTACCTCCTATGTACAAGAATATAACTACTATAATACTGGCTCCTATATACAAGAATATAACTACTATAATACTGCTCCTATGTACAAGAATAACTACTTATAATACTGCTCCTATGTACAAGTATATAACTAATATAATACTGTCTCCTATGTACAAAGAATAAACTACTATAATACTACCTCCTATGTACAAGAATATAACTACTATAATACTACCTCCTATGTACAAGATATAACTACTATAATACTGCTCCTATGTACAAGATATAACTACTATAATACTGCTCCTATGTACATGAATATAACTACTATAATACTGCTCCTATGTACAAGAATATAACTACTATAATACTGCCTTCTATGTACAAGAATATAACTACTAAATATGCTCCTATGTACAGAATCTAACTACTATAATACTGCTCCTATGTCCTATACATAACTACTATAATACTGCTCTCCTATGTACAGAAATATAACTACTATAATACTGCCCCTATGTACAAGAATATAACTACTATAAACTGCTCCTATGTACAGAATATAACTCTAGCCTCCTATGTACAAGAATATAACTACTATATACTGTCCTATCCTACTGTCTCCTAAACAAGAATATAACTACTATAATACTACTATGTACAGAGAGTAAAGAATAACTACTAAATACTGCCTCCTATGTACAAGTATATAACTATAATACTATATACTGCTCCTATGTACAAGAATATAACTACTATAATACTACCTCCTATGTACATGTAAAGAATATAACTACTATAATACTGCTCCTATGTACAAGAATATAACTACTATATACTCATACTCTAACAAGAATATAACTACTATATACAAGAATACTCTGCTTCTGAATCTTATTAATACTGCAAGAAGTACAAGAATATAACTACTATAATACTGCTCCTATGTACAAGAATATAACTACTATAATACTGCCTCCTAAGGGTGAGGTTGTGTGTTGGTAGCTCTCCTCATGTCTGGAGCTAGCCCAGGAACTGGCCGGCCTGGGCAGGGAACCTCTCTGAGAAAGGCCCAGGCTCCAAGGCCTATTCTGGGAGGTAACTCCCAATCTTCTCAAGCTGTGGATGGAAAAGTTCCCCTGATTTGTAATGTCAGCAGTCCCAGTGAAGCAAGTAACCAAGCTGCAAAGAAAGTAATGTCTGGAAAGAAAGAAGAACCTGCAGAAAGTAAAGATTATGTGAAACAAGGTACCGGTGCTCATGTGAAGAGTTGTGAAGGAACAAGTGTGACCAAAGTTTTGGATCATTCAGTGTCTGGAGGTCAGCAGAGTCTACAGGTGAGGACTCCATTACAGGCCTCAGCTGTGCAGGCCTCACCTTCCCCCTGCAGGCAGAGGAGAACCTCTCTGGAGAGACAGACCATGCAGGAGAATCTGCAGCTAGCCGTCATGTTACCAGCAGACCGTACCAGATCTGGAAGCAGCAGCAAGAAACTTGCAAAGACCATGGAGGATGGAAAAGCAGGAAGGTATCAAGGTGCCACAAGTGCAGTCACTGTAAAAAACCTGGGAGCTGGTCCCCAATCCGGAGACTGTGCTCCCCCCGCAGTGATTGCAGCCGCAGCATGTCCAGGGTCACAAGTGTCTTCACCATCAGTGCAGAGGCTTGTGCCCCAAACCAGCGGAGGGACCACTGAACCTGTCAATAGCCAACCTATGAGCCCAAGGTCTGCGAATCCCAGCAATGGACGGTCTGATAGAGGGGGAGGGCGCGCACCTGAACTCTGCCTGGCCGACCAGATCGCAGCGCTGGTGAGGAAGATGGACAAACTGAAGAAAGATCAACTGCATATCCAGAAACAGATAAACTGCATGTACAAACTGAAGGCAGCGAACCCCGACCACCATGAGCTACATGACCGTAAGCTGAGCTCGCTGGCCATACAACTCGCTGATAATCTAAGGGAGATGGAATGTGTCATAGAACAACTGGGACCAGTGGGAGAAACGTACAGGAACCAGCAGTGATTTGAGGAACACAAGCAGCGTTCTAATTCTGAAGCAGTCTCTTTCCAAGATGGTGCCCAGCAGTTCCAGGGAAAAACCCATACTGCAGCAGCAAGCTTTGCCTTAAAGAAGGTTCTTTGTATGGTGAAGCAGCAAGTAACCAGCAGCAACCAAACCTGCAGCAGTTTCTAGTGTGGCACTACAAGGCCCAGCATCCAGCGCTGTGCAGCAGGACTGGGACTCACACCTGAGGGTAAAGCTGCAGTAACATCAGTCACCACAAGCACCTGGAGGGCAGCACTGTGCAGCAGGACTGTGGACTTTCAGCAGCAGGAACGGTGCAGTAACACATCAGTCACCACAAGCACCTGGAGCAGCACTGTGCAGCAGGACTGTGACTTTCAGCAGCAGGTAACGGTGCAGTAGCACTCAGTCACATAAGCACCTGGGGCAGCACTGTGCAGCAGGACTGTGAACTTTCAGCAGCAGGTAAGGTGCATAGCACTCAGTCACCATAAGCACCTGGAGGCAGCACTGTGGCAGCAGGATGTGGACTTTAGCAGCAGGTAACGGTGCAAGCGCTCTTCAGTCACCAAGCATGGGGGCAGCACTGAGCAGCAGGACTTGACTTTCAGCAGCAGGGGTAAGCGGTGCAGCAGCACTTCAGTAACACCACAAGCACCTGGGGGCAGCACTGCTGCAGCAGCAGGTGAGCAGCACTTTCAGCAGCACTGAGTTTGGAACAGCAGTAACGGTGCAGCCAGCACCTCAGGACTGTTTTCAGCAGCAGGTTGCAGCTCAGACTGCTGAGGGTGCTCCAGGCTCTGTGTACAGGACTCACTGCTAATAACTGGGTGATGTGGGGAGGCTATGGATGACACTGTATGTGATAATGTTACTCAGTCTCTGGGGAATCAGTCTCTCTATGGATCATCTGTGAATGCTGGTGTCATTGATGGTGGCAGGGTGCAGTACCGTCTAATGCACAGGTTTCCCAGAGTAACCAGACCCCCATAGTACAGGTGGTCAGCAGCCCACACAAGGTCCACAAAGGTGGCAGGATAGTGGACCTGGTCACACCTCCTCTGGGAATGCCTGGAGCCGTGGGTCACCTTTCATTGCCTCAAACACCAATTTTTCTGGCCAGGCTTTTAAGAGGAGGAATGTGGTCAGGTTCAGACATAGAGGGGCAAGGAAGATTGCCAACAGGAGATTCGTCGTCAGGGAAATGCTATGTAACCAAAATGTGTTTTGTGCCATCTGACATCCTAGCTGTGAAAACCTCCCCGACAGCAGGGATTGAATAGCTCAAGCTGATGTCCGACCTGGACCTTCTGGGCTAACTTCACCAGTTCAGAGAAGCAGAGGGTTGGAATAAATTTAGCTTTCCCCATCTCTAAGCCAGATACTGTGAGCGTAACTATCATCTTCTGGAATGAGTCTGTTCCCCACCAGGACATTGTGGTCTGGCTGAGGAGACATTGTGACCTTATGTCTGAACTCACTAAGACCAGAGATGAAGACGGTATCTGGACTGGGGGATGGAAGGTTTTGGTAAAACTCCATCAATACATAATGTAACCCATCACCTTCCTAATTCTTTCTTCATCGGTCGGGAGAAGGGTGTATGCTTCTATGCTGGTCAGCCTAGGAAGTGTTTTAAGTGTGGGAAGACGGGTCATCTGGCGAATGCATGCAGCATAGTGAAGTGCAACCTGTGTGGTGAGGTCGGTCATGTCAGCGCCAACTGCCAGGTTATAAGGTGTAATCTGTGTGGCAAGACTGGTCATCCCCACAGGGACTGTCCTGATGCCTGGCATAACATCTGCAGGGACCTCCCTGATGAGGATCTATTGGCAGAAGTAGATGATCTGCAGGAGGAGGAGGCGTTGGTGTCAGGGTCAGTGCCAACAGGGCCAGAGCCTCAGCAGGAGGTGCTGCATAGTGACCCAGTGCAACCAACCAGAAATCATTGAGGGGGACATGGAGGTGGTCACACAGGCTGTAGAGTCCGGGTCTGTCTCTTCTTCTTCTCCAGCGTTCACTACTAGTGAGAACAAACAGACCAAGAGAAAAAAAGATAAGTCCAGCCGTAAGCCTGAGGCTGAGTGGACCACTGTCCAAAAACCAAGCAAGGTGAAAGTGGACAGTAGACCAGATGGGATAATGACAGTAAATAGATTTAGCGTCTTATCTCAGGCAGAAGCAGAGGATGAAATGGAGCGTGAATTGAGGCGTATGATGGCTGAGTATGATGGGGACCCGGATGATGACCCTCCCTCTAAAAAGAGGCCTGTTCGAATTGAAGGGAGAGTTTGAGTCAGACATGGACACAGGTGGTCAGGGAGAGAGTTCAGTCTCTGATACATGATGATGGCGTTAATCAATGTGTTCCTTGTTCTGTGTCTGTTTATGATGGCGGATTTTCAACTTAAAGTGACATCAAGTAATGTCAACAGTATTAAGTGGGAGAACGAGGCATACTGTTTTATGAACATCTGAGGTATTTGGATGCGGATGTCTTCTTCTGCAAGGAGACTCATCTGAATACTCTGGGACTTGTACGAGAGGCAGAGAAAGAATGGCGGTCAGGTCCTTCCTTCTGGTCACTGGCTGTGGAGCCATATGCCGGGGTCTCCATATGTTTAACACCAATGATGTCAGCGTGCATAG